>CM022302.1:93891721-93907164 GCA_011799875.1 Thinopyrum elongatum | reverse complement strand
CCTCCGCATGAGACACCGCGGCACGCCGCGTCGTCGCCTGCTACGGCTCGTTCCTGGCTCGGCCTCGCCGGGATGGGGGAGGGGGGGTCCCGACCCCCCTCCCCCCCGGCTAGGCCTCGTGCTAAAGTGGCAGTGTGCTGCTTTTCCCCTAAAAAGATAGACAATGGTGCAAGCCATTTTACGGACTCGCCTCCGCATGCGACGCTGCGGCATGCCGCGTCGTCGCCTGCTACAGCTCGTTCCTAGCTCGGCCTCGCCGGGATGGGGGAGGGGGCGTCCCTCCCCCCCTCCCCCCTGGCATGGCCTTGCGCTAACACGGCACTGCGCTCGTTTGACAGGCTTAGTGCGGTTATTCTGTTCCCCCCTCACACACCCACACCCCCTAAGATAGATAATGGGGCAAGTCCATACAAGGAAGATGTGTCAGTACAACTATGCCCCTCGGTGTAGTGCTTGTTTTTCCCCTAAAAAGATAGATAATGGGGCAAGTCATGTTACGGACTCGCCTCCGCATGCGACGCCGCGGCACGCCACGTCGTCGCCTGCTACGGCTTGTTCCTGGCTCGGCCTCGCCAGGATGGGGGCGGGGGTCCCGACCCCCTCCCCCCGGCTCGGCCTCGCGCTAACGCAGCAGTGCGCACGTTTGAGCGGTTGAGGAGGGGAGGGAACGAGAATAACCTAGCCACAGGCGCACTGTAAACGGTGCACTGCCGCGTTAGCGCGATGAGCAGAGCAGTGCGGCGGGGGGGGGGGGCGCGGGAGGGAGCGGGGAGAACGGTGGTCAGGGAACCCCCATCCGGCCAGCAGAGCCGAGCAGGAACGAGCCGTAGCAGGGCGACGACGAGGCTGGTGTGCCGCGGCGTTGCATGCGGAGGCTAGTACGTAACAAGACTTGCCCCATAATCTATCTTTTTTAGGGGGAAAACCACACCGCCACCGAGGGAGTCATTCATATGTACGACGCATCTTCCTTGTATGGACTTGCCCCATTATTATCTTATTAGGCCGGGAAAACAAAAACAAGCACCGCATACGAGGGGACAATAGTTGTAATGAATTTTCCTTTTAGGACTGCCCCATTATCTATCTTGGGAAGGTAGTTGTGGGTGCGTGCAGCGGGGCGGGGGTAGGGAACAGATGGGAACAGCAATCTAATACGACACTGACGCCGGTAAATATCACTCACAATCTTCTCGAGTCTTTGTGATAGGTGTTCTTTGAAGGACGATGGTTCGTTCTCATAAGTAAAGGGTCAAGGATGTCAACGGTACTTCTGTACTGATTCTGACATATAAGGAAAAGTGCGACAATTAAAATCTTGATAAACCTTAGGTTTGAATAGGATCATGACTTAAAACAAAGGACAAAAGAGTATTAAATATTCAAATAAAAACCCGGCATCATAGCAAACAAATAAACACCAAAAAATCACTAGTAGATCTCACAGGGTCGACACTGAGCAAGTCTTCCCGATCTTGAACATAGCTCTTGAAATCTCTCGCTGCACTCTCCACACTATAAACCTTTATTTCATCACCGTAAACGAACAGTCAAGCACAACCTGAAAAAGCGGCAAGAAATAGACAGGGAACAAAAAGGATCAACAAGGAAAGTATTTTAAAACTCGTAAAACCAATGGCAGTCTTGTGTTCACAGAAACAAAACGATCTGATTCATTACCATGATGAAATATGGACTCAGCAAGATCTCTTTTCTGATGCGAAATCAAAAGTTCTTTCAGGATATCGCTCCAATCATCAAGGGAAGTCCATTAACACCCTCCATCAGCTGCCAGGTGAAAAAAAATCCCAGATGCGTTTGCCCGGTGGAACGTAGTAGTATCATCAGGGCTGAGGTATAAATGAGAACGCGTACGCAGCACACAGAAGAACAAAAAGCAGGGGAAGCAGAATAAGGCATTCAAGCAGGTCAAGTTATATAAAAATGAGCAGTTCAGGTAATTTATCTAGGAGTTAAACAACAGAAGAAAGAAAGAGGAACATAATGAGAGATACTCACTCGCATATTCTCAGTTCCTTCATACCAAGCAAGAAGATTATAACAACTTGCGAGCCTTGTCCAGGTGAAGGAATTATGAGGGTGAGCATGCTGCACAGGGGAAGGACAAAACTTTATAGAGCTCGGGTGCACGGTCGTGCTTGGTAACATTGCCAGACTTCGAGAAGCAGGATCTTCCTAGCAACACCAGCTCTACGGCCAACATGCCAGCAAGGGGAGATACACCCATGGTAGCAGCGCCCTGGTGACTCTTCCTATGCCAGCGATCTTGTCAAAGTGTCATAGTCACTGCTATCAATTGCACAATGGGGTTCTTGGGTGTAGAGGGGCTCTCTGCACAAGCAGACACGTAGAACCTTGAGAGCTCCCAATCACACTCATAACACCAGATCTTGTCTTTTCGGGGAGAACGCCCTGGCTAACATCAACAGCAAACACGCTCGAGCTCCGAGAACTGGTGCCAAAGATCGTGTAGTCATGCTCACCAATCCAGCCACCACCGCAATAAAAAAAGACGGGCGCAAAAAGGGTAAGTTCAAATACAGAATTCATGACAGTACTAGTCAAGAAAAACAAGCTGGAAAAATATAAAAGAATCATGCATACGTACAGGATTCGATGCCAACAAACCAAGGAAGTCAAACATCAAACACTCGCTAGTCGCGCAGGTATACAGCAAAGTCTTTCTAAATGTCAGAAGTCTTCGTGGCTGTAAATCCAACATTTCATACACCATTCTCCCGCAATGCATAGTCTTGCGTTTTGTAGCATAAAGAGTCACAATCATGGCGTGTTAACAAAAGAAAAAAAACAAAATACAGGAATAAAAACCAAAAATTGGAAAACCACAGCATTCAACAACAAAAACAACTAATAAAATCATAAAAATGGAAACTCACATGTTTGCTGTTGCGGCAACGCAAAAACTCGACAGAGAACCATCAACATGCGCTGGCGAGAAAGGTTTGGCCTTTACGATGGACTCCCTCCAAAGCTTCTACTTATCTGTCGTAGTCTCAAGAATCTAACGCATCACTCAGGTTTCATCACGGAGTGAATCAAGACACTCGAAACGACGGAAACCTAAATTCAGAACAACAGCACCAATGACAACATCTTCACCAGGCTTCATGTCACCCACAAATGACAGGGGATCAAAAGTAGGGAAAGAAGCTAACAAAAAAAATCACAGAGGAAAAAGAATTAAAGAACTATAATTATAATGAAACAAAAATATAAGCCTCCAAAACAATCAATAAAAGTGACAAAAGTTGAAATTGAGAAGTTCCAAACGATCAGATAATCATAATTCTAATGAGAAAGCAACTCAGTCCAAAAACAAGGCAATGAAGTAAGTTATAATCCATTGACCAAACTTTCAAGAAACACACCAGTTACGACTTTCTTGCTACAATAGTTCAGCTTAAAAATAAGACAGAATCATTCCTAAGTGCAGGAAAAACAACAGGCTACTGAAGTTCATTCCACATTCATTACTTGCAAAGAAACATGAAGTTCTAGTTCATGAGTCACAATAAGTTTTAGATAAGAGCATGCATCTTCATCAGTTACACAGGAAAAACATAAAACATCAGCATGAGTCACGTACAGGTCGTAACCATCAGCCCCTGATCTTGTGAAACAACTGCCGCACATTGGCATCAAGATTTCCATCACGGATCTTGGTCTGTTGTACAAAAGAACAACAACAGTTAGAAAATAGACAAATAATATCCTATGTACAAAGCCAAAAAACTGACCGTGGACCCACTGGGAACAATCAACTTGTCGGTGTCTCGGTACTTCCAAGTAGAGATATAAACAACATCAGCACTGTCTGAGTTGAGCATGCCAGTGGGACAAACGCTTTAGCAACAGAACCAACACTGGCATCGCATCCCTATTTTGAACATAGGTTTTTCACTAGGGAAAACACACAAGATGAGAGGAATTAAAAACTACCGCAGTGACAACATAATCACATAGAGAAAAGAAAGAGAGACAAAAATGAACCGTGCAAATCAAACACTACCGTTTCCAACGGTTCGTGCGCAACCTCGTAACAGAAGGAAAACGAATCAACCTTGCAATGTTAGCACCTTCTTGCTTCAGAAAAAGAAAAAACAATAAGTTCAAGCACTATAAGGTAACATTGCCACCATGCCATAAATGAGAAGTACGCCTCATTTACAAGTCCTTACTGCACTTTCAGTGTTTGGCGACGGAAGTTCTTGTGACGACAGAAAATGCCTGCAGTTTGGGTTGAAGACGGAAGTCCTGTGAGCACAGCAAATGCCTGCGCTGTCAGGGTCTGAAGAAAGAAAATCCAGGGACGAACATGAGCGCCTCCTGCGTCCAAGGGCCAGAAGAAATCGACAGAATTAAATCATCATCCTCAGATGGCCATCCTCCACGCTAGACAGTCGCGTCTTGCAATGCATCACCGTAATCAAGCCCTCCACGCAGAGGAATTTTCCGGTGCAAATCTTCAGAATCGAAGATTAAGATTATCATCTCAGCACATACCAACACCAGACGATTTGCATCAAGTATGCTCGCAGCACCAACATCCTCATAGAACTTGCCACCAAATCCGCGCCCTGCCAATGGAACACCACAAGCATCAGCTCAACAGTAACGGCAGCCTCACACTCAACATCAGTCATCTGAAAAAAACAAAAATTCAGAAAGTGAAGGAAAGATGACAAAACTAACAATCAAAAAACCCAAGAGGTGTACAGGCTAACTTTTACAGCTACAAGAAACAGCAGCGAAAATGCATATAAAATAATGCAAGCACAGAAAAACAAACCTTACAGCATCCACAGCACAACTCACCGTGTTGCTGCTGCTAACATCAAAGAACATCACCGATGGTCAAACAAGGCTCATCACAACAATAGGATCCTGATTCAAAGGAATGAAGCAAAAAACATGCTATTATTAGCAACCACACACAAAAAGCTAAACACACTACCAAAGTAGATATCACTACAATTCTTAACGGTGTGGGATAGAAAATGAACAGTAAGGCACAGTGGTGCGCATGAAATTCAAGAATATAGTGGATCATAACAACAGAAATGAACATGAAAATAAAAATAACATTGCTCTTACAGTAGATGGATCATTAACTCCACAGTCAACAGCAGCCTCAACAACCCGACTGGTCTCATGCATGAAAAAAATTAATAACAGATGAACATGAGCAAGTTCATACAATTACTGACAGCAGAACAACATAGTAAAAATGCAAACATCAGAATGGACTCACCTCAAAAAACGGGACTGCAAACAACATCATCTGTTGTGGTCAGAAACATTAGCCTCAGTACCATCACCAGCCCTGTGGCAGTGGCAGCAGCCTCATCCTTCTGAATACTGCTTGATAACAACATTGGCCGTTCTTCATATGGCTTGCAGCGAGAGTCTTGCATAGTGTTGAAACGTTTCATGTTGTTCAACAGACGAAACGAGCTCTGATTAGTTGAGCAGCACCATCACACATATCACTAATAACATTCTCTCCATCTCAATATAGTCCACTGCTTCCTCCAGCATTAAATTGATGACGCTCGAGGAGGATACCATTGATACAGCTCAGACGCTAACTGTAGTTGGGACCTTTTCCAGCCAGAACGACAATTAATAAAAATATGCCAGGGCGCTCCAATGCAGAAACCGCTACATCAATCCAAACCCGCTCTTTGAATTACTAGCCTTACTAGGGCCAGGGGGAACATAACCAGCACCCTCAACACTACGACCATCTCTCAACACATCGTGCAGAGATGAAATCTTGGGAACCTGAGACGGCATCTCCAGGACTGGCCATTTATACACCGGAAAAGACAATTCCTCTTGTTTTCACTACGAACAGGGAAAAGAGTTATTAATCAATGCAAACCACACACAAAAAAAAACATTAAATTAACAGATTTAAATCCTCAGTACTACAAGCTTTCACTGTCAGTGCAAGTTGTAGTATTTACAACAGGTCAGTTGAACAGAAGTCGTTCAACCACATATGACACAACAGTACTAAAAATCATACCTAAACCTCACAGCCTGAAACTGACAAATCTAAATAGGTTAACTCTGCAGTATACACATTCACTCCAGCAAAAACAGCTATACCTAAAAATAAAAGGGCTGCAGACAGGAAAGAAATAAAACTCACCGGAGCTTCCCAAACACCCAAGTACTTGTATCTGCACTGCTTCTTCTTATCAAATCGCATCAGCCAGATCAGAAGTTGTCCTGATCATGAAACATATGCGAGGAGTCACATGTTAGCATACCGGAATTGCCACGGATGAGGCGTCAAGTACATAGTACAGGCCCTATAAACACAGCCTGTGATTCTTCCCCAGGTAACACCATCTTGGTACCTACAACACCCTCTCTAAGGACTATCGACCATCAGTGGCAATAATCCTTATTAGCCATGTCCTCAATGACGAGATCCCTCAACATGCTGCCTCTCTGGAAACACGAGTGGCGGCACTAGGCAACACAATTTCATGAACACAATAAGAGAACACTTTTGGAGCAAGGTCATCTTGCTAGGATCCTTGACAAGCACCGGCTTATCCTCAAATCCTTCGTTTGAATCTTGGCTACTGCTAATGTCAAGCTCCGATCTTAACTTCATCAGAGCTTTCGTCATATCCATCCTCTGACGGCCTTGGTGCAGAGCGACCACCACGAGGGAACCCAAATAGCTGCTGTATACCATCGCTGATGCGAAGCTTCTTATTCGCCTCACACATGTCAGAGTCATCGTATCAGGTCAGATCTATATATCAGGTACAAAACTCCCATCAGAGGGTGGGAAATGTTAGACTTCACCTTCATTGGAAGATAGAACCAAAACCCTGCATGAACCCTAGCGTACATGGCGACTCTAAAGCAAACGAGCACAAGTATCTATCTCTCTCAACACACGCACAGTTATATTCAATCGCTATGAGTCACCTTCTCACAAAGAACTTTTCCCTCATTGCCTCTCACCGGCTTGACAGAATCCTAACGCTAACAGCGTAACAGTGTAAATGAAAATAAAGAAGGCACAACACTTAATTCAATGAATATAAAAAAACAAACAAAACATATGAAGCCAAGAAGGAAAAAATATTGCACCGTTCAACTATTAAAACAACATCAGTACCACCCTCAAATTGATGCAAATAATGACCAGGCCTCACCTGCAGCATACCAACCCAGACACAATTAATTATGCAAGTACATAGCAAGTCACATACAGTACAAACACGTATCCAAACAAAAAATATTGTTTTTACGAATATAATTAGTCCAGTGTGCATGACTAATCTAATAAAAATAGCAAATCACTAATATACTTCAGCAAAACTAAAGCAAAGGTAAATATTAAAAAATACCACTAACTAGAAAATGTCAAATACTAAAAAGAAAAAGAAAAGCACATACCACTGCATATTCCATTCTTCAGAATAACTTCAATATCATCTCCTCAAATGCAGAATCTTCAGACTCGACACGTGCATGCTTCTTCACACCTTTGTTCACCTTCGTAGGAGAACTTTGCGCTTCTTATTTTCACTACAAAGAGCGCTTCGGAAGAGGAGACGAAGAAGGCTTCTTATTTGCCACAACTCGTGGACTCCGACGAACAGGGGAGCCACCAAGTGTGCTGGACCAATCTTCACAGCAACACTATGTGCATCAGCTTTGCTATTTCCAGGTTGGGAAGCAGCTTTACATGTGGGCTACGCCTCTATGTCCAGGATTTGGATCTGCACTTCCTTTTCAAAACAGTTTTCTTTCCTTAACTGCATCACGAGGAAACACTTGCGTCAAGCGAGTTGCAACAAGTTCGTCTTCACAGGCATGTCAGTTCCATGAGGATCCAGATGACCAGTTGCAAAGGCCGCATCACCACCTTCATCATCTCCAGCTTGAGAGCTTGGAAACATCCTCAGCGCTTCGTTGCACGCAAGTAGCCTTTTGACGCTGTTCCAACTCCTTTCTCCTCTGAAATCACACTTATTTCTTTTCCATTTCGTCCTCCGCTGTAACTGCATAGGAACATCCTCAGCCTGAGTAACAGGCTCAGTGCCATCAACACCCTCTGTGATAGAGTAAAGACAACTGCAAGACTCCCATCACCATCACCAAAATTAAGAGAATAAATTCCATCATTAATATCTTCACAACATCAGCAATGTCCTCAGCGCAGAATGGCTATCATTAACTGCTAAACCCAAAACATAAGCACACACATATAAAATTAAAAACAATAACATGCAGAGACAGGCGCATAGCGTCAGACGCAAACAAAGGAACAATGATGTAACTAAACACATTTATGTATGCAAGCTGTTAAAAAAAGAGCAAATGAAAGGGAAACACCAGCAACACTCGCAAGTTCTTCTAGAGGATTTGGTATCTCAAAAATAACATTCACAAGATCTTGAAAGCGTTCTGATTTGTCAAATCGGAGGCACCGGCACTCAACATCTACAACAACATGATAACAGCAAAAAGGGAAAAAATAAAAATACATGAACAAGCAACCAGTTCAATTATATGAACACTACCAGTGCACAAACACGACAAACACGTCAGTTCATGAAACATGACGCAACACAATAAAATAATATAACCCCACATCACGAACACCGAACTTCATAATCTAACTCTTTCAACATCCTATTTGCTCTTCTCAGACTGTTACAACTTCAATGCCACCACCACAATAGTTCAAACTACAAATAGTTAATCAGTTCAACAACCTGTATGCAGGTTATAGCTACCTAAAAACTAGACATACCACACATTCCAGGGCACAAAATTAACAACTATCAAAATCCATACACTTGTAATGTCCATACGACAACACATACAACTAAAACCTATTAGAACAAGATCTGATAAAACATCATCAGTAAACAAAAAAAAGGTTTCCACACAACGACTTACCTGCATTCACCTTGTCTGGACTAGATGACATTCCATGAGATCTACAGACCTAAATCTACCGAACCAGAACTGCAAGACACCATGACCGAAAATTAGGGTTCTTACCGATTTGAGAACGAAGGACGCCAAACAAAGCAAAACTCTTACCACCAAACACAAACTCCACCACCGAATCCGTCTCAGAACACGAGTCGCTCGTCCCGGAAAAATCCGCACAAACAAAGCTTCCCCTAGCGAATCCAGCCTGAGACAGCACGAGAGCAACAACTTATAAATACAGAGAAAATCTGTACAGAGGAGACGCAAGGGAGTCGAGGGCAGAGCAAAGGAACCAACAGAGCACACAGAGATTTCCCCTGTAGTTCAACCGCCGACCGATGCTCCCGCGGCGTAAATGGGACGCAGCTTCTATGCGAGAAGAGAAGAGGAGGGAACAGAAGAAGAAGCGATTGCACAAAATAAACCAAGGTGGGGTGAGGGGAACGGGAGAGAGCGGAGGTTAAAAAGGGAGTCGGAGAAAACCGACGCCTAAAGCCCACGATCGTGGAGTGGAAGGAAAAAAAATGGGCAAGCCCACTATCTCAGGCAGTTACTAAAATATCACAAAAATTAAATACAATACCAAAAAAATTATATAGAGGGAGAAACCAACGTTAAAGCACAAATAAACCTCATAACAGTTCATAAAAACTATCAAAAAAGTACAATTGAAATACCTTACATAACTATACAAAATGAACTACAATATTTCTCAAAAAATAACAAAAAGTAAAAAATGGTGGTACGCTTTGAATCACAAATTATCTAAAGGACTTAATCCTAACACTCGTGTAACATATGACGTCGTAGCACATTATACAATGCAAACACCTAACAAAAGATACAAGTGGGGCAAGTTGTGTACAGACCCACCCAGCGTATGACACAAACACTTCTTACCGACGACGTGTGTTCATCAATCCATACACTAAAAGATGGGTCAGTACAAACTATGCCCCCGGTGCAGTGTTTGTTTTTCCCCTAAAAAGATATTATAATGATGTGTCAGTACAACTATGCCCTTGGTGCGGTGTGGTTTTCCCCTAAAAAGATAGATAATTGGGCACCTTTTTTTCTTTTTCTTTTTTTTTTTTTGTTGGGCAAGTCCGTACAAGGAAGATGTGTTAGTACAACTATGCCCTCGGTGGCGGTGCTGGTTTTTTCCCTAAAAAGATAGATAATGGGGCAAGTCCATACAAGGAAGATGTGTCAGTTACAACTATGCCCCCGGTGCGGTGCTGTTTTCCCCTAAAAAGATAGATAAGGGAAGTCCATCAAGGAAGATGTGTTAGTACAACTATGCCCCTCGGTGCGGTGCTGGTTTTTTCCTAAAAAGATAGATAATGGGGCTAGTCATGTGTTACCGCACTCACCTCGCACTGCTACGGCTCGTTCAGCTCGGCCTCCCCGGGATTGGGGAGGGGGGGGGTGGTCCGCCCCGCTCCCCCCGTCGGCATCAGCGCTAACGCGACACGGCTTGTTTGACAGGCGCAGTGGGTTATTCTGTTCCACCCTTAGCACCCAACCCCCATAAAAGATAGATAATGGGGCAAGTCATGTTACGGACTCGCCTCCGCATGCGACGCCCGGACGCGCGTCGTCGTCCTCCTCTCTACGGCTCGTTCTTGGCTCGACCTCGCCGGGATGGGGAGGAGGGGTGTCCCGACCCACCCCTCCCCCCGGCTGGTCATCGCGCTAACGCAGCAGTGCGCTCGTTAGAAGGCGCAGTCGGTTATTCTGTTCCCCCCCCACAGCACCAACACCCCTCGATAGATATAATGGAGCAAGTCCATACAAGGAAGATGTGTAGTACAAACTATGCCCCTCGATGCGGTGTGTTTTTCCACCTAAAAAGAAAGATAATGGGGCAAGTCCATACAAGGAAGATATGTCAGTACAACTATGACCCTCGGTGCGGTGCTGGTTTTCCCGCTAAAAGGATAGATAATGAGGCAAGTCATGTTACGCACTCGCCTCCGCATGCGATGCCGCGGCACGCCGCGTCGTCGCCTGCTACGGCTTGTTCATGGCTCGGCCTCGCCGGGATGGGGGAGGGGGGTCACGACCCCCCTCCCCCCGGCTCCGCCTCGCCCTAACGCGGTTGTGCGCTCGTTTGACAGGCGCAGTGTGGTTATTTTGTCCCCCCCCCCACGCACTGACACCCCCTGAAAAGATAGATAATGGGGCAAGTCATGTTACGGACTCGCCTCCACATACGACGCCGCGGCACGCCACGTCGTCGCCTGCTACAGCTCGTTCCTGGCTCAGCCTCGCCGGGATGGGGGAGGAGGTGTCCCGACCCCCCCCCCCCCCCCCCCCGGCTCGGCCTCATGCTAATGCGGAAGTGCGCTCGTTTGACAGGCGCAGTGCGGTTTATTCTGTTCCCCCCCCCCACGCACCCATACCCCTAAGATAGATAATGGGGCAAGTCCATACAAGGAAGATGTGTCAGTACAACTATGTCCCTCGGTGCGGTGCTGGTTTTTCCCCTAAAAAGATAGATAATGGGGCAAGTCCATACAAGGAAGATGTGTCAGTACAACTATGCCCCTCGGTGCGGTGCTAGTTTTCCCCCTAAAAAGATAGAAAATGGGTCAAGTCATGTTACGCACTCGCCTCTGCATGCGACACCGCGGCACGCCGTGTCGTCGCCTGCTATGACTCCTTCCTGGCTCGGCCTCGCCGGGATGGGGGAGGGGGGTCCCCTCGGCTCGGCCTCACGCTAACGTGGCAGCGCCCTCGTTTGACAGGCGCAGTACGGTTATTTTGTCCCCCCCGCCCCACGCACCCACACCCCCTAAAAAGATAGATAATGGGGCAAGTCATGTTACGGACTCGCCTCCACATGCGATACCGCGGCACGCCGCGTCGTTGCCTGCTACGACTCGTTCCTGGCTCGGCCTCGCTGGGATGGGCAGGGAGGTCCCTCCCCCCCTCCCCCCCCCCGGCTCGGCCTCACGCTAACGCGGCAGTGCGCTCGTTTGACAGGCACAGTGCGGTATTCTGTCCCCCCCACGCACCCACCACCCCCTAAGATAGATAATGGGGCAAGTAATCAAGGAAGATGTCTCATAACAACTATGTCCCTCGGTGCGTGTGATTTTCCCCTAAAAAGATAGATAATGGGGCAAGTCCATACAAGGAAGATGTGTGTCAGTAAACCATGCCCCTCGTGCGATGCTGGTTTTCCCCCTAAAAAGATAGATAATGGGGCATTCATGTTACGGACTAGCCTCCACATGAGACGCCGCGGCACGCCGCGTCGTCGCTACTACGGCTTGTTCCTGGCTCGGCCTCGCGGGATGGGGGAGGGGGTTCCCAACCCCTCCCCCCCGGCTCGGCCTCGGGCTAAAGCGCAGTGCACTTGTTTGACAGGCAGCGCGGTATTCTGTTCCCCCCAACGCACCCACACCCCCTAAAAAAGATAGATAATGTGGCAAGTCATGTTACGGACTCGCCTCCGTGTGCGACGCGCGGCACCACACCACGTCGTCGCCTGTACGGCTCGTTCCTGGCTCGGCCTCGCCGGGATGGGGGATGCGACACCCCTCCCCCCCCGGCTCGGCCGCGCGCAAACGCGGCAGTGCGCTCGTTTGACAGGCGTAGTGCATTTATTCCATTTCCCACCCCACTCACCCACACCCCCTAAAAACATAGATAATGCGGCAAGTCATGTTATGGGCTCGCCTCCGCAGGATGCGACACCCCTCCCCCCACCCCCGGCTCGGCCTCGCGCAAACGCGGTAGTGCGCTCGTTTGACAGGCGTAGTGCGTTTATTCCGTTTCCCATCCCACTCATACCACCCCCTAAAAACATAGATAATGCGGCAGTCATGTTATGGACTCGCCTCCGCATGCGGACGCGCGGCAAGCCCGCCATCGTTGCCTGCTACGACTCGTTCCTCGCTCGGTCTCACCGGGATGGGGGAGGGGGGTCCCTCCCCCTTAACCCGGCCTCGGCCTGCGCTAGCACGGCAGTGTGCTCGTTTGACAGGCGTAGTGCGGTTATTCTGTTCCACCCCAACACGCACCCACACCCCTAAGCTAGATAATGGGGCAAGTCCATACAAGGAAGATGTGTCAGTACAACTATGCCCCTCGGCGGCGGTGCTGTTTTCCCCTAAAAAGATAAGATAGATCGGGGCAAGTCCCATACAAGGAAGATGTATCGGTACAACTATGCCACTCGGTGCGGTGCTGGTTTTTCCCGTAAAAAGATAGATAAAGGGGCAAGTCATGTTACGGACTCGCCCCCGCATGCGACGCCGCGGCACGCCGCGTCGTTGACTGCTACGGCTCGTTCCTGGCTCGGCCTCGCCGGGATGGGAGAGGAGGGGTCCCGACCCCCTCCCCTCGGCTCGGCCTCGCGCTAACGCGGCAGTGCGGTCGTTTGACAGGCGCAGTGCGGTTATTCTATTCCCACTCCCCCACGCACCCACACCCCCTAAGATAGATAATGGGGCAAGTCCATACAGGGAAGATATGTCAGTACAACAATGCCCCTCGGGGCGGTGCTGGTTTTTCCCCTAAAAAGATAGAAAATGGGGCAAGTCCATACAAGGAAGATGTGTCAGTACAACTATGCCCCTCGGTGCGGTGCTGGTTTTTCCCCTAAAAAGATAGATAATGGGGCAAGTTAGGTTACGGACTCGCCTCCGCATGCGACCCCGCGGCACGCCGCATCATCACCTGCTACGGCTCGTTCCTGGCTCGGCCTCACCGGGATGGGGGAGGGGGGTCCCGACCCCCCTCCCCCCTGGCTCGGCCTCGCGCTAACGCGACAGTGCGCTCGTTTGACAGGCGCAGTGCAGTTATTCTGTCCCCCCCCCACGCACCCACACCCCCTAAAAAGATAGATAATGGGGCAAGTCATGTTACAGACTCGCCCCCGCATGCGACGCCGCGGCATGCCGCGTCGTCGCCTGCTACGGCTTGTTCCTGGCTCGGCCTCGCCGGGATGGGGGAGGGGGGTCCCGACCCCCTCTCCCCCCTGCACGGCCTCGTGCTAAAGCGGCAGTGCGCTCATTTGACAGGCACGGTGCGGTTATTATGTCCCCCCCATGCACCCACACCGCCTAAAAATATAAATAATGGGGCACGTCATGTTACAGACTCGCCTCCGCATGCGACGCCGCAGCACGCCGCGTCATCGCCTGCTACGGCTCGTTCCTGGCTCGGCCTCGCCGGGATGGGGGAGGGAGGGTCCCGACCCCCCTCCGCCCCTGCTCGGCATCGCGCTAACGCGGCAGTGCGTTCGTTTGACAGGAGCAGTGCGGTTATTCTGTTCCCCCCACGCACCCACACCCCCTAAAAAGATAGATAATGCAGCAAGTCATGTTACGGACTCGCCTCCGCATGAGACACCGCGGCACGCCGCGTCGTCGCCTGCTACGGCTCGTTCCTGGCTCGGCCTCGCCGGGATGGGGGAGGGGGGGTCCCGACCCCCCTCCCCCCCGGCTAGGCCTCGTGCTAAAGTGGCAGTGTGC
Source organism: Thinopyrum elongatum (assembly GCA_011799875.1). Taxonomy (NCBI): domain Eukaryota; kingdom Viridiplantae; phylum Streptophyta; class Magnoliopsida; order Poales; family Poaceae; genus Thinopyrum; species Thinopyrum elongatum. The sequence goes on along the minus strand of CM022302.1, from coordinate 93,892,657 downwards.
TGCTTTTCCCCTAAAAAGATAGCAATGGTGCAAGCCATTTACGGACTCGCCTCCGCATGCGACGGCTGCGGCATGCCGCGTCGTCGCTGCTACAGCTCGTTCCTAGCTGGCCTCGCGGGATGGGGAGGGGGCGTCCCTCCCCCCCTCCCCCTGGCATGGCCTTGCGCTAACACGGCACTGCGCGTTTTGACAGGCTTATGCGGTTATTCGTTCCCCCTCACACACCCACACCCCCCTAAGATAGATAATGGGGCAGTCAATACAAGGAAGATGTGTCAGTACAACTATGCCCCTCGGTTAGTGCTTGTTTTTTTTCCCTAAAAAGATAGATAATGGGGGCAAGTCATGTTACGGACTCGCCTCCGCATGCGACGCCGCGGCACGACACGTCGTCGCCTGCTACGGCTTGTTCCTGGCTCGGCTCGCCAGGATGGGGGGGGGTCCCGACCCCCCTCCCCCGGCTCGGCCTCGCGCTAACGCAGCAGTGCGCACGTTTGAGGCGCATTTTCAGGCGCAGTGCGTTTATCTGTTCCCCCCCCCCCCCACGCACCCACACCCCTATGATAGATAATGGGCAAGTCCATATGAGAAGAAGTGTAGTACAACTATTGCCCTCGTGCGGTGCTTGTTTTTCCCTAAAAAGATAGATAGGGGCAGTCCATACAAGGAAGATGCGTCAGTACAACTTGCCCCTCGGTTGCGGTGCTGGTTTTCCCCCTAAAAAGATAGATAAATGGGGCAAGTCTTGTTACGACTAGCCTCACATGCAACGCCGCGGCAACACTGCGTCGGCGCCCTGCTACGGCTCGTTCCTGCTCGGCTCTCGCCGGATGGGGGGGCCCGACCACCTCCCCCCGGCTCGGCCTCGGCTAAACGCGGCAAGTGCACTCGTTTTGACCATGCGCAAGTGCGGGTTTTGTCCCCACCCCACGCACC
>CM022302.1:93415732-93887406 GCA_011799875.1 Thinopyrum elongatum | reverse complement strand
CCACGCACCCACACCCCCTAAGATAGATAATGGGGCAAGTCCATACAAGGAAGATGTGTCAGTACAACTATGCCCCTCGGTGCGGTGTTGGTTTTCCCCTAAAAAGATAGATAATGGGGAAAGTCCATACAAGGAAGATGTGTCAGTACAACCATGCCCCTCGGTGTGGTGCTGGTTTTCCCACTAAAAAGATAGATAATGGGGCAAGTCATGTTATGGACTCGCCTCCGCATGCGACGCCGCGACACGCCGCGTCGTCGCCTGCTACGGCTCATTCCTTGGCTCGGCCTCGCCGGGATGGGGGAGGCGGGGGGTCCCGACCCCCCCTCCCCCCGGCTCGGCATCGCGCTAACGCGGCAGTTCGTTCGTTTGATAGGACCAGTGCGGTTATTCTGTTCCTCCCCACGCACCCACACCGCTAAAAAGATAGATAATGCGGCAAGTCATGTTACGGACTCGCCTCCGCATGCGACACCGCGGCACGCCGCGTCATCGCCTGCTACGGCTCGTTGCTGGCTCGGCATCGCCGGGATGGGGGAGGGGGGTCCCGACCCCCCTCCCCCCCGGCTCGGCCTCGCGCTAAAGCGGCAGTGCACTCGTTTGACAGGCACAGTGCGGTTATTCTGTCCCCCACCCCCACCACGCACCCACACCCCCTAAGATAGATAATGGGGCAAGTCCATACAAGGAAGATGTGTCATTACAACTATGCCCCTCGGTGCGTTGCTGGTTTTTCCCCTAAAAAGATAGATAATGGGGCAAGTCCATACAAGGAAAATGTGTCAGTACAACTATGCCCCTCGGTGTTGTGCTGGTTTTCCCCTAAAAAGATAGACAATGGTGCAAGTCATTTTACAGACTCGCCATACATGCTCAGTCAGTTGTGGTTAACAGACCGCCACCCGCCAACGCGGGCCAAACCCCCCCCCGCTCGGCCTCGCTCTAAACGCGGCAGTGCGCCGTTTGGAACAGGCGCTGCGGTTTTATCTGTCCCCCCCCCTCCAGTGGCACCCACCCCCCTAAAAAAAGATAGATAATGGGCGAAAGTCTGTTAGGAATGCCGCCTCCAAAACATGCGGACCGGGGAGCATGCCAAAAAGAAAGCGGCACCGCGTCGTCCGCCTGCTATCTCGTCGGTGGCTCATCGTCCTCGCCTGATGGGGGAGTGGGTGTGCCCGGACCCAGCACACTTCGCCCCGTTGACTTCGGGGGGCGCGCGCGCTAAGGCGAGTGCGTCATTTGGGGGGGGTTGACCGAAGCGCCGTGTGATTATTCTGTTCCCCGCCCGCCACACGCACCCACACGATACCCTAAGGTAGATATTGGTGTGCAAGTCCATACAAGGAAAGATGTGTCAGTGACAACTATGTCCCCTAGGTGCGGGCATGGTTTTTCCCCTAAAAAAGATAGAGATAGTGGGCAAAGCCATGTTACGGAGACCCCCGCCTCCGCATGTGACGCCAACGGCACGCCGCGTCTGTCCGCCTGTACGGCTCTTTTCCTGGCGGTCCTCGCCGTATGGGGAGGGGTCCCGACCACCTCCCCCCCCAGGTCGGCTTCTTCAGGCGCTAACGATGGCAAGTGCGCTCGTTGACTGGCGCACGTCGTTATTCTGTTATCCCACCCCCGGGGCATGCACCCACACCCCATAAAACAAAGAATTCTTTTCAATCCACTAGAAAAAAAAGAAAAAAACATAGTGTCAGTAGACTATGCCAACTCTGTGCGGTCCTGATGTTTCTTAACGGAGGTTCACATGCAAAGAATCCCAAAAAAAAGGTGCGCTGAAAAAAATGAGAACAAAGAAAAGCGAGGGAAACACCACTAAAAAATGAGCTGTCAGTTCCGAAGCCGAGGATAAACATTCAGGGGTACTAAAAATAAAAAATAATGTTTATACTAGGCAAAAAAACAAAACTAAAAACTAGAGCAAAAAATGCTAAGAAAACCTAAAAATTGAACCCCAAGGGACAGCCGGCCCACCACAGAAAGGGGTACTAGGACTTAAGCCAACAACGATACAACCGCGAACATTGTAAAGACATATGGCAGGGCCAACCGACCAGGGCCACCAGGTCATGGCCAGAGAGCGAGCGCGCGGTATAGCCGTCAGGAAGTATTCAGAGTATTCTAGGAACCAGTAGGTCTGCAGCGCTTATATAAACAGTCGAGAGCGAGCCCCCTGGTTAGCAAGGGGGACTAAACGCATAGCGGCACACGCCGCAGCATCGACACTGCGCGGGAAAGCTATTTGGGTAAAAAACAATGGCTCCAGGGACGACCCAGTACAATGAGTGCATCCATTACAAAATTCCACCGATCACACACGAACCAAATTAAAAAGGACAATGCCAGATATTTAAAAAAACATCATCAAGAAAATCAGTCAAAAAAGAATGTAGAAAAGTCAAACATCATGTCGTGGTAAAACATAAAAAATAAAAAACAAAAAAATATTTTTTTGTAAAGATAACTATAATATAAAGGATACTTCAAACGAGAAGTTGTAATAAAAAAATTTCAGAAACAAATTTTAAAAAGTTCATACTGACTAAATTCAAAGGTTCAAATAAATTAGTACTGTGCAGTCAAGATAATTTCTTTTTATTTAAAAAATTACTAGAATATCATACGTCAACTAAAAAATCAACTTGTGCTCGTAAATTCCTGTCAATAGTAAACAAAAAGCTCTACAACAAATTGCATGACGGTTGGCCATTGACATCCAAAGTAGTTCCGGGCCTTATAATTAGACAGCAGTGCAAGTTCCACGGAAACTCAACACAAGGGGTCATACCAGATCCATCATACACCGTTATTTTTTCGTGTAGGTAGACTCATGTAGATAGAAATCCCAGGTAAAACTAAAGGCATGCACATCAGTTTCAGAACTATAATTGTTTCATCTACAATATAAAAATAGTAAAAAAATAAAAGAAGTTTGTGCTTGGTGAGACGAAATACTGGATGCATTGCATTGAAAAAAAAAATATAGCATCAATAACAAATATGAGTCCAATTGTTCCAAAACAATCTGGTACATAACATAGCTGTAAACCATCTCACATGCATTTTTTAAAAACATAACCAGCCAAAATAATCAAACGCAAACCCAATCTCACACAACCAGCGGTCATTTGCCACATTAACCTTGACCACATAAATGATGAACGTCAGAAGAGTCATCTTCCCTGGTAGAAATAAACTATAACCAACATACTCCATCCTCAATTCCAAGACTATACCAAAAAACTCTTCCACCCAGTAGTTAGGTTGATGCCAACATCAAAGTCAGATGTTTGTAGGCAACTTCCATACAACTATACCCATTTTTGTCTTGCCGCTCCATCTTCCGTATCCCCGAACAGGAGCAACAACTCTGATCTGGGGACATTTCTTCGAAATGAGGCACGTGGATATAAAAACAGTGAAACACACTCGGACATAACTGAATATTTGCACCAGATCTAGCAACTATTGCCTGAACAGTTGACAAAAAAATATGAAACCAAAACAAAAACACCAAACTAACTAGGATGATGTCCGACTAAATGAGAAATGCATTCAAGATCCCTACAGTCAAAACATCTTACAAAAACAGAACAGGATTATAGAAAAAGAGATACATATGTTAACTCTGAACAGAACACACAGATCCCTACTGTTACTCTGACAAAACCAAATAAAATTTGTAGGCAAACGTAATTGATTAAAAAATAACTTACAGATGGTCCACTGGGATTCAAAATGGACCTACAAAAGACGAAAACAAAAAAAAAGAAAACATACCATGATCCCCCAAGTCCCCAGCCGTCAGGCGACAAAACATAGGGAGCACGGAAACCCATGGTTTGCTGTAACAGCACGACAAGTTGCATCACGGCGCGACTCGTGTGAGATCCCAACCATATTCCGTACACTACAAGAACACATACTCATGCGCGTCATCTTGCAGACACCCACATGAACAATCTCCCATGGGAAACACAGGAAAAGGAAGAAAACACAGAGAGAAGAGGGAGGAATCCTGAGATCTGATCTGGAAGAAGGAAGAAAAAATGTGGGGGGGACTGAGCCACACCAACCCACACTAGATAATAGAAATTTAGTAGCCAGGAAAACTCATAGATTATAAAATAAATAAATAGGCAGGTGGGCAGTCAGCTGGTAGAGAACTAGTTATTATACAAGTCATACAACATTGACCCCAGCAAAAAGAGTTCAAGTTCACATAAAGCAGAAGTTCAAATACTATGGGAGGGAGACATACGTACAGTAGTACAAAGTGCAATACCAACACTTATGATAGCTAAAATAACTCATTCAGAGGTAGGACAGATTAATTCATTAGTCATGACAAGCCCTCTGCTCTCCTCACAACCAACCTTAAAACAAAAAATTCACTGACTCAGTCATAACGATATCAAAGAAATGACGCCATTTGGCCCTTGGTAGCAAATGGATGTGGGCCGTGGCTGCCTCTCACCCTAGACCCCTAAGATCTGTATATAGTTCCTTCCCCGGCATCGGGAAAAGTAAATCCAGTTACATGGAGTGCAAGTATCGCTAACCGTCGGCGGGGGCAAAGGCGTCCTTATGGTGAACTCCGCATCCATTCCTCCTCGGGCAAGCATGTGTGCCCTCTGCCTAGCGCCTTACTCCTCCTCCTCCTCTCTGCCTGGCTATAGCAGCCCTCAAATTCGACGGCTCCCCCCTCTCCTCTAAACCTCTCCCAGTCAGTATCCATCTGGGTTTTCTTTGGTGGCAGGCTGGTAGGAATGAAAGTGAGAGAGGGCAGGGGCTTATATTCAAAGTGCAGATGGTGGGGTGGAGGTGCACCGTAGAAACTACTTACTCTGATGTCAACGCACGTAATACAAGTTTGACACAAGCAGTCACAACGTACCACAACGGCAGCCATTCAAAAACACACAGAAATAGAAACACGTAAACTTGATTACCTCTTTGACCAATTACAAGAAATCGTAGGGCTACAGTCAGCCAGATACACCACCCCCCGCCAATGACCCCAATCAACATGGAATCCGGGGTAGAAACAACTCAAGAAACAAAATTGACAATGCAATCTATTCATAAAAAAATCCTCATCTCTCTCCCTGCAACGCCAATTCCCGAAAACCAACATCAGAAAAGAAGAACACACTTGCAGCGGCCATGGCCAACGACCCAACGACAACAAATATCTCATCATGAAATTGCAGCAAATAAGATCTCCAAAAACTCTCACCCACCCAGATCATGTCCGATTCCCCATAACACCATAAAACACAACGCTGACATAATAACTCACGGCTCACGAACACCACGGTAAACACAACGCCGCAACACCTCCGCCGCCAATAAGCCCATAGTGCCGTCACCTCACGGGGGTCATTGACTTGAAGACGAAATACGACTAGATGAGCGTAAAAAGAAGGGGGGTCGCAAAGACGAGACGAACGAATCCCTTATTCTCTCTAGCAACGAATGCCGCGCGGCAAGCGCAGAGAGCCCACCGGAAAGCTCCCGTTGGAATCCCCCTATTTCCGTCCGTCGAAGACGCAGGAAGACCAGTTCAGGTGAAAAAACCTGTCAGTCCAACCTTTCACGACGTCCAGTTCAACAGTTGGGTAACACAGAATAATATTCTGTTAGCTCGAAAAGAAATACCCAGATGTGTGTGGTTATAATATATATGATACACACTGTTTTGAAATCTGTAATACCTTTTCGGATCCCGGAACCGAGCCGAAACATTTCGAAAACTCCTAAAACTCTTTTGAGGCTCATTACCCATTTTCTCATTTCTCCCAATGATCATGACCAATACTCATTAAGCGTGTGACCCTACAGTTCGAGAATAAGAGGACGATGACTCGGAACCGCGTTTCGGTAATGTTATCACGGATCTAAATACCTTCATATAACTCATGCATATTCAAGAGTTTCTTGAGTGAATTTTTTTTATAAAAGTAGCATTCCATGCTTCCTTCCCCAATACATTGACAAAATGTGCGTGAGATTTATTCAATAACCCCAATGATTAATAACTTGATCAGCTGTAACGGCTCCGATTACCAGTGTTGTTGCTCTTTACTGTATCCGTGTCTTTAATCGGATAATTTTTGTTATCATAATTACAATTGTCTGCTGGCGTGAAGACGATAATATACCGTAGCCCCGAGTTGGACCGAGTCTGTACCCTCCCTATCGTGAGGAGCAATGCCAGTCTGACTGTTTTTTAAACCGAGAGATACGTTTTTGTATGAACCCTTAAGTCACCTTTCATTCACATGCATTACAAATGGCATAGTAACACGCCAAAAGTACCATCAATTAAGATGTGGTATAACAATATTCCGTGTCAAGAACTAGGTCGCCAATCATGAACATGTTATAGGTAAATTACCATTAACATAATAACAATGACGTTTTTTCGGAGTAATTACATAAATTAGATTCCAACTCCATATGTCCGAATGTTTACAATGGTGGTTCCATTATGATACATCCTAGCCAATAACTCATGGTCAGAGAAAACAAATCAAATCATCAATATGTGTAGCTAGTCTTAGGACATGAAAGCTAGGAATCAAATATGGTGTTTATGTTTCCACACATGTATGTGGTGGGTTTTTCGCTCTGAAAAATCTCATATTCCAAGAACCAGATATATAGTCTCTCTTGAAATCAAATAGAAAGTCGAAACTGTACTCAATAAATGGTGTGTGAGAATAAAAATGGGTAAATCGAGTTGACTTATTGCCCGATCTAGGGCATATTGTCGCAAGCAACACGCCCGATCTCAATGGGAAAAACTCCCATCCCTATCCCCATTCTGTCCATGGAAAAAAATTTCCAACCCAGCCCTAAATCCCCATCGGGTTTTCATTCCCGCGGAGAACCCAGCCCACAATCAGAGGAAACATTCGAGCATATTTCAGTAGAAATCGATTAGTTTGGCACAATAAAACCTTGTAAAAACCTTTTTGGGCATGGTTATGGCTAGGTTTGAGTTTTTTGGCCTGACTGTGGGAGTAAAATTGGGGACCAGGATGTGTAGAAATTTGGGTTGGTATATGTGGCAATTACTTGGGGGTCCGATTGATTTGATTTGGCTTCCCACATAGTAAGGCACTCAAGGATAAGCGAGTGAATAGGTATGGGTTATGATAGCCCATCCCCGTCCCATCTTAGGTAGGTATTTGACCAGCAACAACTTTCCATAGCAATAAACTGCCCATCCCTTTCCCCTAATAGTTAATTACCCATGGGAAGATACGGGTAAGTTTAACCATTTGTGCCAGCTGACCTGTCACTGGGGGGGTTACTTTTTTTTTGCCTTAATTGCGTTGCGTTGATGCATAAAAACAATTCAGTGTTTACAGGAAAATGCGCCTTCGTTTTGTGTTTTCGGTAATTTGAAAAAGTTTGTCATTTGCATAACTGTTTTGCGAATTTGAAAGTTTCATAAAATTTAAAAATGTTGACCAATATGAAACAAGTTCAGCAATTGAAAAAATCAAGGATTTTCTAAAACTTTTTAAACTAAGAAAAGGCATCAGGCAACGACGGATGGGCTGCCAGCACCCCCGATAGCCTCGCGGAACAAAACGCACCGGCGCCAACGGAAGCTCGGGAAAAAAAAGAAACCTATTTGAGCCAGAGGGCAGCCGCGACGCGGCGGACGAAAGACCAGGCCCCACGTGAACAGCGACGCCTGACAGACTGGCCTGACTAGCCATGTGCGTGCAGGGAAACACGCAAAAAGACATCTCGCGGGGCTGCGCCCTTGCCGCACCAAATAAGGGTGCCTCTAGACGAGCCGGGCGGTCCACCCATCATGGACGTCCTAGCCCGGGTCACCAGTTCCAAGCCACTGGGGCAGATCGAATGGTTCGGAGGCACACCCTGAAGTCCACAAAAAAAATTTAAAATAGAAAAATGAAGAACAAAAGAGGGATCAAAAGAAGGCAAAAAGGAAAGGAAGCAAGCTAGAAACACAGATGCTACAGTACTCCACCCGCACCCCCCCCCCCATCAACGCAGATACGACAGGAGGTTCTGTTTGGCCCAACGGAGAGCTAAGGGAGGCTCAGTATCCCACATCCTTTGATAGTAGTAGTAACTATGAGGTAGTTATGTTTTTTGACGTTATTTATTTTCTTTTCTATGGCGCGCGTCTAATGCGTAGTCATGTGATTATGCAGATGTTGTGTGGTCTTATGTAAAGGGTACTAAGACAGGATTTTGTGCACCGACTGGACCATTCTGTCGGGGATGGCCCAGGGACAGGCAGCGGAACCGCGTATCCGTTTCAAAATCATCGTGGGCTACAACACCCTAATCCCGGCTTGCCTCTTGGCAGGATTCCCATGTGCAACCGGCAGTCCGCAACCACGCGAAGGCACAGCTGGCGACGTGTCGGCCGGTTCTGCAAGTCAAACCTCCCAAAACAACATCAGCATGCTGTACAGGGTGGCGCCCCCTTTACGCCGGCCCGCGGGTGCGGCTGCAGTGACCGACAAGCCCCCGGCCTGGTGAGCGCGTCTTGGGGGCGTGGAACCGTAGCCGGACGTGCGGGGCGTCCGACAATACGACCGACGGCATGACCTACAATAACCCAGCTGAGTAACCGCGGATGCCGTACGACCCTCAAAGGGAACGACAGGGTCCCGGAGGACCCGACGTCCGAACGGTGGACCGGTGACCGAAGGCTCAAAAGTGAGCCCGGGCTGCCAAGTCACTGAAAAACCTAGCCCACGGCCATGTAGCTTATCCATGGTAACCTCTGAGGGGGTTGGCTATAAAACCCCCCAGGAGGCCTCATGCACGGGGCGCATAGAAGAGAATACGCACGGGTCGAGCACTATCATCCACCACACGGAGAAGAGGAGCTAACCACTGGCTCGGGTGGGGGGACCTTCCTTCCTCCCCAAAACCTTAGGCAAGCTTGGGTACACTCCACATATTCAAACCAACACTCGCAGGACAGGGGTGGATTAAATCTCTCCGGAGATGCCCCCCCCGAAACAAAACACCTGGGTTACGTCTTGTTGTCTCCATTCGCTCCATACGACCTCTGGGAGCTTCGGAGCCCACCGGTTGCCTCTTGCACTATCCCTCTCTTTAGCACCCCGTGCAATCTGCCGGGTGCGCCACCACGACAGTTCGTCGCCCGCCGTGGGGCAGCTTAGATGAGTTCCCGGCCGGACTCACGTTCAGAACGGCGGGCCCTTCCATCGACTCTCGGCGAGCTCAAGCATGCACGATCTGGTCCCTGGCCCGGCGGCGGCACTGCCGTTTTGCTGCTCCGTCCAATGCTCCCCGTGGCGCGCTGCCGCGGCCCATCATGATTACCGACCGCGTGGGTCTCGACATCACGACGACTCACGCCCGTCCCCCTCAGGTCGACGACATCTCCATCGGACGTGGGCGAGTCTGCTGCGTCCGGGTGATGAGTGCTGCTGTACACCGACTCCGAACTCACTTCAGTCTAGTGCGAGGCGGAAGATGCCGCTGCCGCCAGGTAGCCGCAGCGGAGCGCGCCAGCGTGTCGACCTGCTTACGTCACCATGAGAAGAACCTAGCGTTCCCATCGCCCAGACATCAATGCACCAACGCAGCCGTGCCCGTGCCCAGCTCAGGAGGACGGACCAGCGCCTGCTGGAGCGAGGCCGAGATGCTTGCCGGCACGCAGCGCCGGTTGGAGTCCATTCAGCGGGAGCGCGACAAGACGCGAGCGGCCTCACGCCGGCCGACTGCGAGACCCATCTTAGTGACCCGAGGTTGCGGACGCGTGGCGGCCACCAATCGGCCGCCGTGTGGGCTCGAGTCCCACCTGTCCAAGAACCGCCCGTCAAAGAACAAGCGCGCCGGTCGCAGGCGGCGCTGTCGAGGGCAGTGTGGAGCAGGGGGCTACAAGCCTGTGCTAGAGCCGAGGGAGTGACAGGAGGCTGTGCGCATTGGACATGCTTCTCGCGCGCTCCAACGACACCAAGCAAGACCCGCACTTGAGCGCGACCCGGCGGATCCATTCTCATGCCGTTACAAAGACCCCGAGCCAAGCCGAAACGGCGCCTCACCGGCCTCCCATTGCAAGTCACTTCCGGCATAGCCCGTGACCCATGCAATCCGCGTGGGGCCCGTGACGGCCGGCGACGATCTAGGACATGAGCCAGCTCCAGAAGACGTGTGCCGACAAACCCTCCCCGCAATCTCGACCAGCTGCCGTCCAGCTTCCGCCGACCCGGGTATCCCCCCCGGTCCGGGTCGCAAGTCCGGCTAGGCCCTCGCCATGCCATCGACGACACCGACCCGCTGGCAACCGCACCGAGGCATCGGCATCTCCTCCTCTCACCTCGAGCTTGAGGAGGACAATGCCTGTCTGGTGAGCCGGCTCTTGTTTTTTGGTCCGCGCATCCGGGATGAGCCTTCCCACAAAGGTTCACGAGTGCCGGGAACGTCTTACAACCCCCAATAACAAACGGGGACCGTTCAAGCCAGAGGAGTGGGCATCATCGATACCCACCACATCGTGGCCATACGCGGCGGCAATCGACCGCTCTTACCGTGCATACAGCCCCGCTCATGCTCCTGGTTCGCAGCCCACCGTGGTTGAACAGACAGCCTTGCTCGGCGCAGCCAGCATCACCAGCGTGGGCGACTGTCGAGCAAGCTGTTCGGTGCAGTAACTTCATTGCACCTACAAGTGTCCCGGCCGTCCTAAGTCCAGCTCGCCATGTACGTGGCGTGGCCGACGGAAGAACCGGCAGCTGGTACCGGCGTCCCAGATGGTGGAATCTACGCTGGACCGAGCTCCGAATGCTGCGAAGAGGGGGGTCCATGAAGTCCCAGGCCTTCCATGTGAGTGGTTGCCCCCTAGACGGGCCCACCCTCCTCAGCACAAGCATCTTGCCGCTCCGAGTGACCACCAGTGCCGACGCTCATGGTCATGGCCTGACAGTACCGCCAACGGGCGCCACCCGCCATGAAGATCCAGTGTGTTGGACGAAGCCGTAATGCATTGCCGGCACCACCCCCAAGCCGGGCTGTCGAGAGCAGCCGCCACAAACAACCAGTAGAATAACAAGCGCAGGGATCAGCAGTGCCCCACACGCTACCAAAAACCGCCTCATCTTGGCCGGAGTAGGCCAGAGCCCGCGGCCAGGCCGGCCGGCAAGCTGCTCCGCCGAACCGCAAGACGGCGTGCAACCCGCGCAATGAGCTTCGAGGAGAACTCGACGCGGCCCCATGCAAGCACCACAACGGCACAAGGCCGTCCAACGCACACGCTTTCGGCAGCTGCGCCATCTCCCAGCGCATCATGGGAGTGGATGACATCCTGCCGCTCTGGCTCCGGCTCCGGGTGCGGGAGCGCATCCGCCTCCGCCTACCTCCCCTCGTCCCCACACAAAGTGCGAATGCGCGAGACATCTAACCCCAACCAGACGCAGCTCGTCGTCTTCACAGTCTCTTCGTGACGACAACGTTTATCGAGCGGCGCCTGGTCGGCCAGGAGGTAACACAATTAAAAACAGTCCGTCGTTACCGGAAATATATGCACTGGTAGGAGCGCCCGATCAGCTGGACGCCGGGAAGACCAGCCCGTCCGTCATGCCGACCCGTGTGGGCTACGCCCCTCGTTCCTCGACCCCACCTCGTCGCTACATGCAAACACACTTGCAACTTCTCGGCGGGTCTCCTATTGATGGCAACAGCACATCAACATCCTCTACCAGGACACCCATGACTGGTAGAAAATGGTAGAAAATAGTTATTATACAAGTCATACAACTTGACCGCCAGCAAAATAGTTCAAGTTCAAATAAAGCAGAAGTTCAAATAATTAGGGAGGGCACATACGACAGTAGTACAAAGTGCACATACCAACATATGTAGATAAATAAACTCATTCAGAGGTAGACAGATTAATTCATTTAGTCATGCAACCCTCTGCTCTCTCACACAACCAATCTTAAAAACATAAAAATTCACTACTTCAGTCATAACGATCAAAGAAATGACGCCATTTGGCCCTGGTGGATGGATGTGGAGCCGTGGCTGCCCTCACCCTAGCACCCCTAATGATCTGTATATAGTTCCTTCCCCTGCCATCTGGGAAAAGTAGCATCCAGTTCATTGGAGTTGCAAGTATCCTACCTCGCGGGCAAGGCGTCTGTGAACTCCGCCTCCATTCCTCCTCGGCAGCATGTGTGCCCTCTGCCTGCGCCTACCCTCCTCCTCCTCTCTGCTCTGCTATAGCAGCCCTCACAATCGACGGCATCCCCCTCCTCCTCTATAAACTCTCCAGCTCAGGATCCATCTGGGTTTTCTTTGGTGGCAGCTGGTGGAATGAAAGTGAGAGAGGGCAGGGGCTTTATATTCAAAGTGCAGATGGTTGGGGTAGGCAGCCCGGTAGAAACTACTTACTCTGATGTCAACGCACGTAATACAAGTTTGACACGAAGCAGTCCAACTACACATACGGCAGCCATTCAAAAAACACAGAAAAACACGAAACTTGATTACACTCTTTGACCAGATTACAAGAAATGTAGGGCTACAGTCAGCCAGGATACACCACCTCCGCCAATGACCCAAATCACATGGGAATCCGGGGTAGAAACAACTCAAGAAGCACAAAATTGACAATGCAAATCTATTCATACAATCCTCATCTCTCTCCCTGCAACGCCAATTCGAAACACAAACATCAGAAAAGAAGAACACATTTGCATGGCGGCCATGGCCAACGACCACGAACAGCAAAAATTCTCATCAGAAATTGCAGCCAAAGAATCTCCAAAAACTCTCACCCACCGATCATGTCGATTCCCATAACACATAAAACAACAACGGACATAAAATCAACGGCTACGAACACCACGGTAACACAACGCCCGCAACACCTCCGCCGCCAAATGCCCATGCCGTCACCTCCAATGACTTGAGATCGGAAATACGACTAGATGAGCGTGCGCACGAGCGGAATCCCGTACATGTCTCCTCTAGCAACGAATGGCCCGCGGCAAGCGCAGGAGAGCCCCGGAAGCTCCCGTTGAATCCCCTTTCCGTCCGTCGAAGACGCAGGAAGACCAGTTCAGGTGAAAAAACCTGTCAGTCCAACCTGTCACGACAGTCAGTTCAAAGTTGGGTAACAGAATAATATTCTGTTAGCGAAACAGAATAGCCCAGATGTGTGTGTGTATATATATATATACACACTTTTGAAATATTGTAATACCTTTCGGAATCCCGGAACCAGCCGAAACATTTTCGGAAATCTCTAAAACTCTTTTGAGGCTCATTACCCATTTCTCATTTCTCCAATGATCATGACCAATACTCATTAAGCGTGTGACCCTACAGGTTCGGAAATAAGAGGACATGACTCGGAACCCTGTTTCGGTTAATAGTTAACAGCGGGATCTAAATACCCTTCTTAACTCCTGCATATTCAAGAAGTTCTTGAGTGAACTTTTTTTTATAAATAGCATTCCCATGCTTCCCAATACATTGACAAAATGTGCGGTGAGATTATTCAATAACCCCATGATTAATACTTTGATCACTGTAACGGCCTCGGTACCAGTTTTGTTCTCTTTACTTGATCCGTGTTTCGGTATTTTTGTTATCATAATTACAAGTGTCTTGCTAGACGATAATGATACCGTAGCCCCGAGTGGGACCGGAGTGTACCTCCCTATCGTGAGGGGAGCAATGCCAGTCTTGAACTGTTCTATACCGAGAGATACGTTTTTGTATACCCTTAAGTCACCTTTATTCACATGCAGTTACAGAATGGCATTCTAGTAACCCCAAAGTAATCATCTAGTATGCTGGTATACAATATTCCCGTGGTCTAATGAACTAGGCAATCATGAACATGTTATATAAATACCATTAACATAATAACAATGACGTCTGAGTAATTCATAACATTAGATCCAACTCCATTGTCCAATTACAATGGTGTTCTCATTATTGATAGCATCCTAGACAATACTCATGGTCAGGAAAACAAGATCATCATCAATATGTGAGCTAGTTATAGGACATGACTAGGATCAAATTGGTTTATGTTTCCACACATGTATTGGGTTTTCCTCTGAATCTCATATCAAGAACCAATATATAGTACAAAAATATAAACTTAATAATGAATGATGAAATAATGGTAATACATTTATTATGCCTCTAGGGCATATTTCCAAACACGCCCGATCTTCAATGGGAAAAATCCCCATCCCTATCCCCATCTGTCCATGGAAAAAAATTTCCAATCCCTATCCCCATCGGGTTTTCATTCCCGCGGAAACCCATGCCCACATCAGTAGAAACATTCGGCATTATTTCAGTAGAAATATTAGTTTGGCACAATAAACACCTTGTAAAACACTTTGGGGCATGGTTATGGCTAGGTTTGAGTTTCTTTGGCCTGTGTGGGAAAAATGGCCAGGAGGTAGAAATTTGGGTTGGTATATGTGGGAATTTACTTGGGGGTCTATTGATTTTGCGTCCCACATATAAGGACGTCAAGGATAAGGCGAGTGATAGGTATGGGTATGATAGCCCATCCCCGTCCCATCTTAGGTAAGGTATTTGACCCAAACAACTTTTCCATGAGCAAATAAACTGGCCCATCCCTGTTCCCCTAATAGTGTAATTACCCATGGGGATACGGGTAAGTAACCATTGCCAGCGACCTGTCACTCATTTTTTTGCCTTATTGCGTTGGTGATGCATAAAAAACAATTAGTGTTTCAGGAAAATGACCCTTGTTTTTGTGTTTCGGTATTTGAAAAAGTTTGTCAATTTCATAAATGTTTTGCGAATTTGAAAAGGTTCATAAAATTTAAAAATGTTGACCAATATGAAACAAAGTTCAGGCAATTGAAAAATAAATCAAGGATTTCTAAAACGTTTATTAAACTAAAAAAAGCCAGGCAACACGGATGGCTGCAGCACCCCCGAGAGGCCTCGCGGCACGCACCGGCCAACGGAAGGCTCGGAGAGACTTTGAGCCAGAGGTGCACCGCGACGCGGCGAGTCGAAACCAGGCCCCACGTGAACAGCGGACGCCGACAGACTGGCCTGACTAGCCCATGCGTGCAGGGAAACGCAAAAAGACACTCGCGGGCGCGCCGGTGCCGCCCAATAAGGGTGCCTTAGACGAGCCGGGCGGTCCACCCATCATGGACGTCCTAGCCGGGTCACCCAGTCCAGCCATCTGGCAGATCGAATGGTTCGACGGAGGCACCGTGTGGCGCGCTCGCAGCAGACCAGGATCGCGCTGCCATCACGCGCAAATCACCCGACAACGGACGACCAGGAGGTTCTGTTTGCCCACGGAGAAGCTAAGGGAGGCTAGTATCCACCATCCTTTATAGTAGTAGTAACTATAGACGTAGTTATGTTTGACGTTATTATTTTGCTTTTCTATGGCGCGGTCTAATGCGTAGTCATGTGATTATGCAGATGTGTGTGGTCCTTATGTAAGGTACTAAGACAGATTTGTGCACCGATGGACCATGTCTGTCGGGGGATGGCCCAGGGCAGGCAGCGGAACCCGGATCCGTTTCAAAATCATCGGGGCTAGCAACACCCCTCAATCCGGCTTGCCTTTGGCAGGATTCCCAGTGCAAACCGGCCAAGTCCCGCAACCCGGCGAAGCAGCTGGCGCGTGTCGGCCGGTTCTGCAAGTCAAACCTCCACAACAACAAATCAGCATGGCTACAGAGGGCCCCCTTTACGCCGGCCCGGCGGGTGCGGCTGCAGTGCCGACCAAGCCCCCTGGGGTGGGCGGCGTCTTGGGGGCGTGACCCCCGTAGCAAGGACGGTGCGGGCGTCCCATGACGACCGCACGGCATGCCTACAATACCCAGCAGTCGGCCGTACCCGCGCACGACGGGCCCGGTACGACCCGCACCCGACGGGACCCGGTGAACCCGGTGCCTCGTGCCGGCTCCAAGTCACTGAAAACCTAGCCCCACGGCCATGTAGCTTTACCATTGTAACCCTGGGGGGGTGGCCTATAAAACCCCCGGAGGCCTCCATGCACGGGGGCGATAAGAAGAGAACTACGCACACACACTACATCCACCACAGGAGAAGGAGTGAGCCTATCCACTGGCCTGCTTCCTTCCTCCCCAAAACGCTTAGGAGCAAGCTTGTACATCCACATATAAACCCCACTCGCAGGACAGGGGTTTATCTCTCCGGAGAGCCCCGAACACCTGGGTAGTCTTGTGTCTCGCATTCGCTCATCGACCTCGCTTCTGGAGCCCACCGGTTGCCTCTTGCCTATCCTCTCTTTAGCCACCCCGTGGCATCTGCCGTGCGACACCACGACAGTTCGCGCCCGCCGTGGGGCAGCTTAGAGAGTGCCGGCCGGACTCACGTTCCAGAACGGGGGCCTCTTACGACTTCGGCGAGCTCAGGGTTATTCTGTTTCCCACCCCCCATGCACCCACACCCCCTAAAAAAGACGTTCTTCAATCCATAGAAAAAAAGAAAAAAACATGTGTCAGTACGACTATGCCACTCGGTGCGGTCTGATGTTTCTTAACCGGATGTTTCATCAAAAATCCAAAAAAAATGCTGAAAAAAATGAGAACAAAGAGAAAGCGAGGGAAACACACTATAAAAATGATGTCAGTTCAAGCAGAGGATAAACATTCAGTACTAAATAAAAAAATAATGTTTATACTAGGCAAAAACAAAACATAAAAACTAGAGCAAAAAATGCTAAGAAACCGAAAAATTGAACGCCCAAGGGACAGGCCGGCCCACCACAGGTGGGTACTAGGACTTAAGCCAACAACGATACAACCGGCGAATCCATTGTAAACCATATTGCAGGGCCAACCGACCAGGGCCCACAGGTCATGGCAGAGAGCGAGCGCCGTGTATAAGCGCTCAGGTAAGTATTCAGAGGAGTTCGACCAGTAGGACTCGGCAGCGCTTATAAACAGGTCGAGAGCCCCCTCGGTTAGCAAGGTGGGACTAAACGCATAGCGCACACGCACGCAGCACTGCACAGCTGCGCGGACAAGCTATTTGGGTCAAAAACAATGGCTCCAGGGGACGACCCAATACAATAGTGCGATCCATTACAAAATTCCTACCGATCACACACGAACCAAATTAAAAAGGGACAAATGCAGATAATTTAAAAAAACATCATAAAGAAATCAGGTCAAAAAAAAGAATGTAGAAAAGTTCAAACACATGTTCGTTGTAAAAAATAAAAAATAAAACAAAAAAAATATTTTTTTTGAAAGATAACTATATAAAAGGATACTTCAACGTAGAAGATTGTAATAAAAATTTCAGAAACAAATTTTTAAAAAGTTCAACTACTAAAATTCAAAAGGTTCAAATAAAATTAGTACTGTGCAGCAAGATTAAATTCTTTTTATTTAAAAAAATACTAGAACTATCACTAGTCAACTAAAAAAATAAATTGTGCTCTAAATTCCTGTCAATAGTAAACAAAAATGCTCTACAACAAATGAATGCGGTTGGCCATTGACATCCAAAGTAGTTCAGTACTATAATTAACAGCATGCAAGTTCAACAAACTCAACACAAGGGGTCCTACATCCATCATCACCGTATATTTTTCGTGTGCGAGCTATGTAGATGAAAATATCCCAGTAAAAACAAAGGATGCACATCAGTTCAACTATAATTGTTCCAATTCAAATATAAAAAATATAAAAAATAAAATAGTTGTGCTTGAGCCAAAATAGGATGCATTACATTGAAAAAAATAGCGCATACAATAACATATGATCCAATTGTTCCAAACAATCTGGTAATAACATAGACTTCAACCATCTCACATGCATTGTTTAAAAAAATACCGCAACATAATCAAACGCACACAAATCTCACAACCAGCGTCATTTGCCCCATTTAAACCTACATCACATAAATTGTGAACGTCAGAGAGTCATCTTCCCTGGAGAACATAACTATAACCACATCTCCATCCTCAATTCCAGACTCTACCAAAAACTCCTTCCACCCAGTAGTTAGGTTGATGCAACCATCAAAGTCGATGTTGTAGGCAACTTCCATCAACTGATACCCATTTTTGTCTGCCGTCTCCATCTTCAGTATCCCCGAACTAGGAGCAACAATCTTGATTCTGGGTGACATTTTCTGCAAATGGGCATGGGAGTAGAAAATAAAGTGAACACCTGACATAACTGAATATTTGCACAGATCTAGCAACTATTGCCTAGCAAAGTGAAAAAAAATTATCTGAACCAAAACAAAAACACCAAACTAACTAGTGATATGTCCGGACTAAACTGAAGAAATATACATATCAATCCCTACAGTAAAACATCTGACAAAAACAGAACAAGGATTATAGAAAAAGAGATAAATACTGTTAACTAATGAACAGATACACACACAAATCCCTACTGTTAACTTCTGACAAAACCAAATAAAAATTGTAGGCAAACTATTGATAAAAATAAACTACAGATTCAGTCCATGGGATTCAAAATGGGACCTACAAAAGAAGAAAACAAAAAAAATAGAAACACATACCCTTGATTCCTCCAAGTCCCCAGCCGTCAGGCGACAAACATAGGGAGCACGAAACCCATGGTTGCTGTACAGCAGCGACGAAAGTTGCATACGGCGCTGACTCTCGGTGAGATCCAAACCAGATTCGTACACACAGCCATCAACTATGCGCGTCATCTTTGCAAGACACCCACATGAACAATCCTCCATGGGAAACACAGGAAAAGGGAAGAAAACAACAGAGAGAAGAGGGAGGAACCTAGATCTGATTCTGGAAGAAGGAAGAAAAAGGGGGGGGAGACTGAGCCACACACCACACATAGATAGATAGAATTTATAGCCAGGAAAACTCATAGATTATAAAAATAATAAATAGGCAGGTGGGCAGTCAGCTGGTAGAAAATAGTTATTATACAAGTCATACAACATTGACCGCAAAATAGTTCAAGTTCAAATAAAGCAGAAGTTCAAATAATTATGGGAGGGCACATACGACAGTAGTACAAAGTGCACATACCAACATATGTAGATAAAATAACTCATTCAGAGGTAGACAGATTAATTCATTTAGTCATGCAACCCTCTGCTCTCTCACAACACAATCTTAAAAACATAAAAATTCACTACTTCAGTCATAACGATCAAAGAAATGACGCCATTTGGCCCTGGTGGATGGATGTGGAGCCGTGGCTGCTCTCACCCTAGCCCACCTAATGATCTGTATATAGTTCCTTCCCCTGCCATCTGGGAAAAGTAGCTCCAGTTCATTGGAGTTGCAAGTATCCATCACCTCGCGGGCAAGGCGTCTGTTGAACTCCGCCTCCACTTCCTCCTCGGCAGCATGTCGTGCCCTCTGCCTGCGCCTACGCCTCCTCCTCCTCCTCTGCTCTGCTATAGCAGCCCTCACATCGACGGCATCCCCCTCCTCCTCTATAACCTCTCCCAGCTCAGGATCCATCTGGGTTTTCTTTGGTGGCAGCTGGTGGAATGAAAGTGAGAGAGGGCAGGGGCTTTATATTCAAAGTGCAGATGGTTGGGTAGGCAGCCGGTAGAAACTACTTACTCTGATGTCAACGCACAGTAATACAAGTTTGACACGAAGCAGTCCAACTACACATACGGCAGCCATTCAACAACACAGAAAAACACGAAACTTGATTACACTCTTTGACCAGATTACAAGAAATCGTAGGCTACAGTCAGCCAGGATACACCACCTCCGCCAATGACCAAATCACATGGGAATCCGGGGTAGAAACAACTCAAGAAGCAAAATTGACAATGCAAATCTATTCATACAATCCTCATCTCTCTCCCTGCAACGCCAATTCGAAAACAAAACATCAGAAAAAGAAGAACACATTTGCATGGCGGCCATGGCCAACGACCACGAACAGCAAAACTTCTCATCAGAAATTGCAGCCAAAGAATCTCCAAAAACTCTCACCCACCGATCATTGTCAGATTCCCATAACACATAAAACAACAAGCGGACATAAAATCAACGGCTACGAACACCACGGTAAACACCAACGCCCGCAACACCTCCGCCGCCAAATGCCCATGCCGTCACCTCCAATGACTTGAGATCGGAAAATACGACTAGATGAGCGTGCGCACGAGCGGAATCCCGTACATGTCTCCTCTAGCAACGAATGGCCCGCGGCATCGCGCAGGAGAGCCCCCGGAAGCTCCCCGTTGAATCCCCTATTTCCGTCCGTCGAAGACGCAGGAAGACCAGTTCAGGTGAAAAACCTTGTCAGTCCAACCTGTCACGACCGTCAGTTCAAGTTGGGTAACAGAATAATATTCTGTTACGCGAAACAGAATAGCCCAGATGTGTGTGTGTATATATATATATACACACTTTTTGAAATCTTGTAATACCTTTCCGGAATCCCGGAACCAGCCGAAACATTTTCGGAACTCTCTAAAACTCTTTTGAGGCTCATTTACCCATTTTCTCATTTCTCCAATGATCATGACCAATACTCATTAAGCGTGTGACCCTACAGGTTCGGAAATAAGAGGACATGACTCGGAACCCTGTTTCGGTTAATAGTTAACAGCGGGATCTAAATACCCTTCTTAACTCCTGCATATTCAAGAAGTTCTTGAGTGAACTTTTTTTTTATAAATAGCATTCCCATTGCTTCCCAATACATTGACAAAATGTGCGGTGAGATTATCAATAACCCCATGATTAATACTTTGATCACTGTACCGGCCTCGTTACCAGTTTTGTTCTCTTTACTTGTATCCGTGTTTTCGGTATTTTTGTTATCATAATTACAAGTGTCTTGCTAGACGATAATGATACCGTAGCCCCGAGTGGGACCGGAGTGTACCTCCCTATCGTGAGGGGAGCAATGCCAGTCTTGAACTGTTGATACCGAGAGATACGTTTTTGGTATACCCTTAAGTCACCTTTATTCACATGCAGTTACAGAATGGCATTCAGTAACCCCAAAGTAATCATCTAGTATGCTGGTATACAATATTCCCGTGGTCTAATGAACTAGGCAATCATGAACATGTTATATGAAATTACCATTAACATAATAACAATGACGTCTTGAGTAATTCATAACTTAGATCCAACTCCATTGTTCCAATTACAATGGTGTTCTCATTATTGATAGCATCCTAGCAATACTCATGGTCAGGAAAACAAGATCATCATCAATATGTGAGCTAGTCTTATAGGCATGACTAGGGATCAAATTGGTGTTTATGTTTCCACACATGTATTTGGGTTTTCCTCTGAATCTCATATTCAAGAACCAATATATAGTACAAAAATATAAACTTAATAATGAATATGAAAATATGGTAATACATTTATTATTGCCTCTAGGGCATATTTCCAACACGCCCGATCTTCAATGGGAAAAATTCCCCATCCCTATCCCCATCTGTCCATGGAAAAAATTTCCAATCCCTATCCCCATCGGGTTTTTCATTCCCGCGGGGAAACCCATGCCCACAATCAGTAGAAACATTCGGCATTATTTCAGTAGAAAATATTAGTTTGGCACAATAAACACCTTGTAAAACCTTTTGGGGCATGTGTTATGGCTAGGTTTGAGTTTTCTTTGGCCTGTGTGGGAAAAATGGCCAGGATGGGTAGAAATTTGGGTTGGTATATGTGGGAATTACTTGGGGTCTATTGATTTTGCGTCCCACATATAAGGACGTCAAGGATAAGGCGAGTGATAGGTATGGGTAATGATAGCCCATCCCCGTCCCATCTTAGGTAAGGTATTTGACCCAACAACTTTTCCATGAGCAATAAACTGGCCCATCCCTGTCCCCTAATAGTGTAATTACCCATGGGGATACGGGTAAGTTAACCATTGCCAGCTTGACCTGTCACTCATTTTTTTGCCTTATTGCTTGGTTGATGCATAAAAACAATTAGTGTTTCAGGAAAATTGACCTTCGTTTTTGTGTTTCGGTATTTGAAAAAGTTTGTCAATTTCATAAATGTTTTGCGAATTTGAAAGGTTCATAAAATTTAAAAATGTTGACCAATATGAAAACAAAGTTCAGGCAATTGAAAAATAAATCAAGGATTTCTAAAACGTTTATAAACTAAAAAATGACCAGGGCAACACGGATGGCTCGCAGCACCCCCGAGAGGCCCTCGCGGCACGCCACCGGCCAACGGAAGGCTCGGAGGCACTTTTGAGCCAGAGGTGCAACCGCGACGCGGCGATCGAACCAGCCCCACGTGAACAGCGGACGCCGACAGACTGGCCTGACTAGCCCATTGCGTGCAGGGAACACGCAAAAAGACACTCGCGGGCGCGCCCGGTGCCGCCCAATAAGGGTGCCTCTAGACGAGCCGGGCGGTCCACCCATCATGGACGTCCTAGCCGGGTCACCCAGTCCAAGCCATCTGGGCAGATCGAATGGTTCGGAGCCACCCTGAGAGGCTCCTGCCGCAAATCACCCGACAACGGACGACCAGGAGGTTCTGTTTGCCCACGGAGAGCTAAGGGAGGCTAGTACTCCACCATCCTTTATAGTAGTAGTAACTATGACGTAGTTATGTTTGACGTTATTTATTTTGCTTTTCTATGGCGCGGTCTAATGCTGTAGTCATGTGATTATGCAGATGTGTGTGGTCCTTATGTAAGGTACTAAGACAGATTTTGTGCACCGATGGACCATGTCTGTCGGGGGATGGACCCAGGGCAGGCAGCGGAACCCGGATCCGTTTCAAAATCATCGGGGCTAGCAACACCCCTCAATCCGGCTTGCCTTTGGCAGGATTCCCAGTGCAACCCGGCCAAGTCCCGCAACCCGGCGAAGCCAGCTGGCGCGTGTCGGCCGGTTCCTGCAAGTCAAACCTCCAACAACAAATCAGCATGGCTACAGCGCGCCCCCTTTACGCCGGCCCCGGCGGGTGCGGCTGCAGTGCCGACCAAGCCCCCCCTGGGGTGGGCGGCGTCTTGGGGGCGTGACCCTGTAGCAAGACGGTGCGGGCGTCCCATGACGACCGCACGGCATGCCTACAATACCCAGCAGTCGGCCGTACCCGCGCACGACGGGCCCGGTACGACCCGCACCCGACGGACCCGGTGAACCCGGTGCCTCGCTGCCGGCTCCAAGTCACTGACAACCTAGCCCCACGGCCATGTAGCTTTACCATTGTAACCCTGGGGGGTTGGCCTATAAAACCCCCAGGAGGCCTCCATGCACGGGGCGATAAGAAGAGAACTACGCACACACACTTACATCCACCACACGGAGAAGGAGTAGCCTATCCACTGGCCTGCCTTCCTTCCTCCCCAAAACAGCTTTAGGAGCAAGCTTGTACCATCCACATATAAACCACACTCGGCAGGACTAGGGGTATTATCTCTCCGGAGAGCCCCGAACCTGGGTACGTCTTGTGTCTCGCATTCGCTCATACCGACCTCGCTTCTGGAGCCCACCGGTTGCCTCTTGCCTATCCCTCTCTTTAGCCACCCCGTGGCATCTGCCGTGCGCCCACCACGACAGTTCGCGCCCGCCGTGGGGCAGCTTGAGGTGCCGGCCGGACTCACGTTCCAAACGGGGCCCTTCATCGACTTCGGCGAGCTCAGCATGCACGATCTGGTCCCTGCGCCCGGCGCGGCACTGGCCGGTTTTGCTGCTCCGTCCAATGCTCCCTTCGGCGCGCTGCGCGCCCATCATGAGTACCCCGGTGGGGTGCTCGACATCACTGACTCACCCGTCCCCCTCGGCGACGACATCTCCATCGACGTGGCGGATCTCTGCGTCCGGGTAGAGGTGCTCGTCACCGACTCCGACTCCACTTCGTCTAGTGCCGCGAAGAAGGCCGCTGCCGCCAGGGCCGCAGCGGAGCGCGCCAGCGTGGTCGACCTGCTACGCACCATGATGCAGAACCTTAGCGTTCCCATCGCCACCGACATCAATGCCACCAACGCAGCCCAGGCCCGGGCCCAGCTCGAGGAGGACCGCAAGCGCCTGCTGGACGAGGCCGAGATGCTTGCCGGCACGCAGCGCCGGTTGGAGTCCATTCAGCGGGAGCGCGACGCCGCGTACGGCCTCACGCCGGCCGCTGCGGAGCCCATCTGAGTTGCCGAGGTGCGGACCCGTGGCGCCACCATCGGCCGCGCGTTGGGCGCGATCCCACCTGTCAACGACACCCCCGTCAAGAACAAGCGCGCCGCGCAGGCGGCCGCTGTCGGCATGGAGCAGCTGCAGGGCGAGGAGCTACAGGAGCGCCTGTAGCGCATGACCGAGCTTCTCGGCGCTCCGAACACGCAGCAAGACCGCCTTGACCGACCGGCGGGATCCATCTCATGCCGTACCAAAGACCCCGAGCAGCCGAACACGGCGTCCTCACCGCCTCCCAGCGAAGCTCATTCCGGCCGTACCCGAACCCGATGCAATCCCGCCCTGACGGCCGGCGACGATCTAGGCAATGAGCCAGCTCCAGAAGACCGGTGCCGACAAGACCCTCCCCCGCAATCCGACCAGCGTGGCCGTCCAGCTTCCGCCGACCCGGTTCCCCGCGGTCCGGTCGCAAGCCGGCTAGGCCCGCATGCCATCGACGACACCGACGCCCATCACCGCATCGAGCAGCTCGCCCTCTCCCTCGAGCTGGAGGAGGACAATGCTGTCGGACCGGCTTGTTTTGGTCCGCGCATCCGGGATGAGCCTTTCCACAAAGGGTTCACGCTGCCCCGTGACAACCCCAAGTACAACGGGACCGTCAAGCCAGAGGAGTGGCTCATCGACTACACCACCACCATCGGCATCGCGGGCGGCAATCGCCGCCTTGCCGTGCACTACGCCCCGCTCATGCTCCAGGGTTCGGCCCACACGTGGTTGAACAGCCTGCCGGCCGGCAGCATCAACGCGTGGGTCGACTTCGAGCAAGCTTTCGTGCGTAACTTCACTGGCACCTACAAGTGTCCCGGCCGTCCTAGCCAGCTCGCCATGTACGTGCAGTGGCCGACCGAAACCGGCCGCTGGTACCTCGCACGCTGGACCGAGCTCCGGAATAGCTGCGAGGGGGTCCATGAAGTCCAGGCCTTCCATGTGAGTGGTTGCTAGGACGGCACCCTCCTCAAGCACAAGCTCTTGCGCTCCGAGCTGACCACCATGGCCGCGCTCATGGTCATGGCTGACAAGTACGCCACGGCCGACTCCGCCATGAAGATCCAAGTGGTGTTGGACGAAGCCGGTAAGGCGTTGCCGGCACCACCCACCAAGCCGGCTGGCGAGAGCAGCCGCCAGCAGAACAACCAGTAGAATAACAAGCGCAAGGCCGATCAGCAGGCCCCCCGCTACAAAAACCGCCTCATCGTGGCCGCCGAGCAGGAGCCCGCGGCCGAGCCGGCCGGCAAGCGCCCGCGAACCGGCAAGACGGCGTGGCAACCCGCCATGAGCTTCGAGGAGATACTCGACGCCCCCTGCAAGCACCACAACGGCACAAGGCCGTCCACGCACACGCTTCGGCAGTGCGCCATCTCCAAGCGCATCATGAGGGATGACATCCTGCCGCCTCTGGCTCCGGCTCCGGGTGCGGGGCAGCCGCCTCCGCCTCCTCCCCCGTCCCCAGCAAACGGTGCGATGCGCGATGACATCTACCCCAACCAGAACGCGAGCTACGTCGTCTTCACCAGCCTTCGTGACGACAAACGTAGCGAGCGCCTGCTTCGGCAGGAGGTAAACACTGTCATTCCGGTCGTACCGGAATATATGCACTGGTCGGAGCGCCCGATCAGCTGGACCCGGGAAGACCACCCGTCCGTCATGCCGAACCCGGGTGGCTACGCCCTCGTCCTCGACCCCACCATCGTCGCTGCCAAGCACACTTGCAAGTTCTCGCGGGTCCTCATTGATGGCAGCAGCAGCATCAACATCCTCTACCAGGACACCATGACCAAGCTCGACATCGAGGCCAAGCACCTGGAGCCATCCCAGACGGTGTTCCACGACATCGCACCGGGTCTCTCCTGCTCCCCCATTGGCCGGATCCGGCTTGACGTCCTCTTTGGCACGAGCAATCATTTCCGGCGTAAGCCTACCTGGTTTGAGGTGGTGGACCTGTCCAGCACGTACCACGCGCTGCTGGGCCGGCCTGCGCTCACCAAGTTCATGGCGGTCCCCCACTACATCTACCTGAAGATGAAGATGCCGGGTCCCAAGGGCCTCATCACCGTTACCGGCGACTACAGAAAGTCCCTGGAGTGCGCCCAAGCCGGCGCCAAGATGGCTGAGTCGCTGGGGCGCCAGCTCGACCGGCCCATCGCACAGGCTGGCGAGCAGCCGGCTGTGCCGGCTTCGTCCAATGAGTCGGCTGGCGAGGCCTCGTTCCAGCAGTCCAAGGACACCAAGAAGGTCAAGCTGAACCCGGAAGACCCCAGCTGCAGCAAGTATGTTGTCGTGGGCACCCGCCTCTACAGCAAATAGGAACGCGAGCTCATCGACTTCCTCCATGAGAATCGGGATATCTTTGCATGGTCTCCAAAGGACATGCCAGGAGTTCCGAGGGAGTACGCCGAGCACAAACTACACGTCTGCAAGGACTCCAAGCCTATCTGTCAACCCCTACATCGCTTTTCAGAAGAGAAGAGAAGAACCATTGGTGAAGAAGTCGCGCGGCTGCTCGCAGCCGGCTTCATCATGGAAGTGTTTCACCCCAAGTGGCTGGCCAACCCGGTCCTCGTCCTGAAGAAGAACAACACCTGGCGCATGTGCATAGAGTACACCAGCCTGAAGAAGGCTTGCCCCAAGGATCCTTTCGCTCTCCCGCGGATAGATCAAGTGATCAACTCCACCGCCGGCTATGAGCTCCTGTCCTTCCTGGATGCTTACTCCGGCTATCATCAGATCAAGTTGGACCCGGCCGACGCCCTGAAGACGTCCTTCATCACGCCCTTCGGGGCGTATTGCTGCATCACGATGTCGTTCTGCTTGAACAATGCCGGCGCCACCTTTCAGCACTGCATGCAGAAATGCTTGCTGACGCAACTCGGCCGCGACATCCACGTCTACGTCGACGACATCGTGGTGAAGACCAAGCAGCACCTCACGCTCCTTGACGACCTAAAGGAAACCTTCGCCAATCTGTGCCAGTACCAGATCAAGCTCAACCCGGAGAAGTGCGTGTTCGGCGTGCCGACCGGAAAGCTGCTCGGCTTCCTCGTCCCGGAACGCGGCACTGAGGCAAACCCAGAAAAGATCAAGGCCATCAAGCGCATGCGCAAGCCAACCCGGCTACGTGATGTCCAGAAGTTCACCGGCTACTTGGCCTCGGTCAGCCAGTTTCTCAGCCGGCTGGGTGAGAGGGCCTTGCCCCTATATCAGCTGATGAAGAAGACGTCGCCGTTCGAGTGGAACGACCAGGTGGATGAAGCGTTCCAGGATCTCAAGTGCATGCTCTCCACCTCACCCATCCTGGCCGCACCGGCCGATAAGGAGCCGCTGTTGCTATACGTTGCCGCCACCTCACGGTCGGTCAGCACGGTGCTGGTGGTTGAGCGACCAGAGAAGGGCAAAATCCAATCCGTCCAGCGCCCAGTCTACTACCTGAGCGAGGTGCTTTCCGCTTCCAAGCAGAACTACCCGCACTACCAGAAGATGTGTTGCGGCGTGTACCTCACCGCCAAGAAGCTGAAGTAATACTTTCAAGAACATGTCATCACCGTGGTCAGCACGGCCCCCATCGGCGAGATCATGAGCTTCCGGGATGCCTCCGGCCGGGTTGCCAAGTCGGCCATCGAGCTAGCCGGCCATACCATCCTCTACGAGCCCCCACTACGATCAAGTCACAGGTGCTCGCCGACTTCCACGTCGACTGGACGGAGACCCAGTACCTGCTGCCGTCGCTGAATTCAACGCATTGGTGCATGCTCTTTGATGGCTCCAAGATGCGCTCCAGCTTGGGAGCCGGCATCGTGCTGTCTTCCCCGAAGGGCGACCGGCTGCGGTACACGCTCCAGATCCACTTTGCCGCCTTCAACAATGTCGCCGAGTACGAGGCCCTTGTGCACGACCTCCGGCTTGCCAAGGAACTCGGCGTCCGGCGCATCCTATGCTATGCCGACTAAGATCTGGTGGTACAACAATGTTTCGGCGAGTGGGATGCCCAGGATGCCAACATGGCCAGCTACCGCTTCCTGGTCCAGCAGCTCTCCGGCACCTTCAATGGCTGCGAGTTCCTCCATGTCCCACACGCGGAGAACGAAGCCGCCGACACGCTAGCCAGGATTGGCTCCTCTCGGCAAGCTATCCCACCCGGCGTCTCCCTCGAGTATTTGCGCAAGCCATCTGTCTAGCCGTCTCCAGATTCCGAGTCCATCTTCATCCCGGACGACCCTACAGCGCCCCTCCCCAACCAAGTCCCTGGGGGCTGCTGATCCCAGCCCAGGGACTCCTGATCCCGGCCCGAGGACTGCTGATCCCGTCCCGAGGGCTGCCATCTCGACCCCAGCGACTATCAACCCCGGCCCAGGGGCTGCTGCGCTCAACCAGGCCACCGCCGTCCCTGACCCGGGGGCTGCCACCCCGGAACCTGTCTTGGTGGCTGTCTTCACCGTGGTGATGGCTCCGTCATGGGCCCAGCCAATCCTAGCCTTCCTGGAGACCGGAGCACTCCCCATGGACGAGACCGAAGCCCGGCAAGTGCAGCGCCAGGCGTCCGCCTACAACATCATCAACAACGAGCTCGTCAAGCGCAGCGCGACGGGCATGTTCCAGTGCTGCGTCGAGCAAGGCAAGGGCATAGAGATCCTCCTCGACATACATCAGGGCGAGTGCGGGCACCACGCCGCCTCCAGGTCCCTGGTGGCCAAGGCCTTACGCCATGGTTTCTACTAGCCCATGGCCCTCAAAGACGTCGAGTCACTCGTCCTCAAATGCGAGGGTTGCTAACGCTTCAGCAAGCGCAACCACTAGCCGTTTCAGGCCTCTAGACCATCCCGATCACCTGGCCTTTCGCCGTCTGGGGGCTGGACATGGTGAGGCCTTTCAAGACCGCCCGAGGTGGCATGACACACCTGCTGGTGGCAGTCGAGAAGTTCACCAAGTGGATCGAAGCACGACCAATCAAGAAGCTGGACGGGCCGACAGCCGTCCGGTTCGTCAAGGACATCATGATCCGCTACAGTGTTCTGCACAACATCATCATAGATAATGGCACCAACTTTGCCAAGGGCGCTCTGGCACAGTACTGCTCCTTCTCCGGCATCCGGCTTGACTTGGCCTCCGTCGCCCATCCTCAATCCAATGGCCAAGTCGAGCGGGCCAATGGCCTGATTTTGTCCGGCATCAAGCCGCGACTCGTCGAGCCCCTCATCTGCTCACCCGGCAGCTGGCTTGACGAGCTGCCGGTCGTCCTCTGGAGTCTCCGGATGACGCCAAACCGGTCGACCGGGTTCACCACGTTCCTCCTTTTCTACGGAGCCGAAGCCGTCATCCCAACCGACATCGAGTTTGACTCGCCACGAGTCACAATGTACATAGAAGTGGAAGCCAAAGAAGCCCGTGAAGACGGCGTCGACCTACTAGAAGAAGCATGCCTATTGGCCCTCAGCAGATCGGCCATCTACCAGCAAAGCCCGAGGCACTACCACAGCAAGAAAATCAAGCCCCTCGCATTCCATGAGGGAGATCTCGTCCTCTGGCTTGTCCAGCGGCAAGCCGGCCAGCACTAGTTGGCCTACCCATGGGAGGGCCCTTTCATCAGCAGCAAAGCCCTGTGCGACTCAATGCCTACTTCCTCATTGATGCACGCAAGCCGAACAAGCGCAAGAGAGATACCGCCGACGAAGAGACAAGCCGGCCCTGGAACGCAGAGCTCATCCGCCCGTTTTATAGTTAGCTGTATGCACGTATGTATCACTACCTTTTGAAGTTCAATGAAAGACAATGGGACCCCCGAACAAATCTCGGGGGCTACCTATTCCCTATCAAGTTATTGTGTCTCGCACATCCTTGTAAAGTTTTCTAACCCCCACCGCCGGGTTGGCTCGTCCAACCCGGGGGCTTGGGGGCTAGCCGGCTTGACCGCAACCCGTCGTCTTCCTTGGCGCAACCCGGCGTGCCCGAGTTGCCGAGGCCCTCCACTTCGCCCTAGGCCACAGTCCGGCTACGGCTGTTGGCCGACAAGAACTATGGGCCAAAGCACTGGCACGCCAAAACGCTGAGTGGGACTTGCCGGATCGTCCAACCCGGCCTCACCGCACTAAGTTGCCGCACGACCGGCTGTGCGCCAGCCGGCCTAGTGGGTGTTTCGCTCGCGCTCAACGTTCGAAAGGCCTAAGTACTACGCGCTCTCTCCCAAGGCCGAACCCCTTGTTACAGACTAAAACCCGGCTGTCTGACTCATGGGGGGGGAGCTCGAAGGAGGAGCAAGCAAGGAAAAAAGCTTAAGAACGAAGAGCAAAAGCGCAAACACTTGTGAAAATATTTACATTACAGAAAATAATGGCCCATGGCCGGAGTTCTTTACATTCACCATACACCCCAGTGGGCGGGTAGACCTGTCACTTAGCAAAATACAGCAAAGATAAAGCAAGACAGCTTAAGGCGGCTCCCGCGTCGGGTTACGCAGTCGCCGGCTCCTACACGGTGACCTCCTGGTTCTCCGAGGCACCAGTGTCGTCCAACCCGGCATCGCAGTCCGCGTAGGGGCCTGACTCCTCAGAGCTGCCTGTCGGGTCATGGAGCGCCAAGCCGAAGTCGTCGGGCGACACCTCCCCGCCGTCTTTGGTCCGCTCCACCTGGAACTCGTCGTGAGATGCAAACGAGGCCAGGTAGCTAGCCCGCACGGCGATCTGGCCCGCCTCCGCTTGCAGCTGGGGCTCCGCGCCGGCTCGCTGGGCCGCCAACTGGTCCAGATTCAGACCTGGATACCAGGACATGACAAACCGTAGCGCCATGTCAGCGCCAGCACAAGCGGTGGAAACACGCCACGCGTGAAGTCGCATCGGTCCGGCTTCCAGCCAGCGCGCCAACCGCGTAAAGCTGTTGGGCACAACGGCGCCACTAGTGGGCCGCCACCATCCCCAACCTGGCCTCGGACAGCCTTGTCGTCTGCAGGTCCAGAGCCTTCAGGCGCTCCTTGGCGACATGCATGATTTTTGGAAAGCTCCAGGCGGCGTGTGGATCGACTCCGGCGCCCGCGTCCGCCTGGGTCGACCGATGGGCGAGCACGGCCTCGTCCGCCGTTTTCTGCCTCTCCGGGAAGTACTTTGGTGAGCAAATGAGGAAAATGGTCAGCCGTGTAAAGGATAAGCCGGCTCGCAACCCGGCACGAGAGGCGAGGAAGTACTTACTGGCGAAGACCTCGTCCAGGTGTTGCGCCTCGCACAACATAGCGTGCCGCTCCAAGTCTTCGGCGCGGTCGTGCGCCTCAAGTGCCTTCTCTAGCTCGGCGCGCTTATCGACGGCTGCCTTCAGCTCGTCATCCTTGCCGGCAGCCATCTTCTCGTGCTCTTCCCGGAGGCGGAGGAGCTCGGCTTGGTGGGCCTCCGCCGCCTTGATGGCCTCCGCCTTCAGCCGCTCCACTTCGGCCTAGAGCTGGATCTTGTCACCAGCAAGCTGGTCACACTATTGGCCAGCTTCGGCGAGCGCCTGGTGGGCCTCCGCCACCTTGGCGGCCTCCGCCTTCAGCTGCTCCACCTCAGCCCAGAGCTGGCCGGCATCGGCGACCGCCTGGTCGCGCTGCTGACCGGCTTTGGCTAGCCGGGTTCGCAGGTCTGGCACCTCGGCCACGGCGACTGCGCGGCGAAATCTTAAGTCAAGACGACGGCAGAAAAGAAAGAAACACTTTAAGATTCGACCCAACTGCTTCGCAGTTGGCCCAAATCTCGGGGGCTACATACAGTGGGTGTGCTAGCGCACCCCCACTAAAGAGCATGCATGACATACCTTCGGAAGGGTGGAGCGCCTTCTGAAGGAAATATGCCCTAGAGGCAATAATAAAGTTGTTATTTTATATTTCCTTATTCGTGATAAAAGTTTATTATTCATGCTAGAATTGTATTGATCGGAAACCTTGATACATGTGTGAATACATAAACAAACACCGTGTCCCTAGTGAGCCTCTACTATACTAGCTCGTTGATCAAAGATGGTTAAGGTTTACTAACCATGGACATGAGTTGTCATTTGATAACGGGATCACATCATTAGGAGAATGATGTGATGGACAAGACCCATCCGTTAGCTTAGCATAATGATCGTTCAGTTTTATTGCTATTGCTTTCTTCATGTCAAATACATATTCCTTCGACTATGAGATTATGCAACTCCCGGATACCGGAGGATGCCTTGTGTGCTATCAAAGGTCACAACGTAACTGGGTGATTATAAAGATGCTCTACAGGTATCTCCGAAGGTGTTTGTTGAGTTGGCATAGATCGAGATTAGGATTTGTCACTCCGAGTATCGGAGAGGTACCTCTGGGCCCTCTCGGTAATACACATCATAAGCATGCAAGCAAAAGGCTAAGGAGTTAGTCACGAGGTGATGTATTACGGAACGAGTAAAAACACTTGATGGTAACGAGATTGAAGTAGGTATGAAGATACCGACGATCGAATCTCGGGCAAGTAACATACCAATGGACAAAGGGAATTACGTATGTTGTCATAACGGTTCGACCGATAAAGATCTTCATAGAATATGTAGGAGCCAATATGGGCATCTAGGTTCCGCTATTGGTTATTGACCGGAGAGGTGTCTCGGTCATGTATACATAGTTCTCAAACCCATAGGGTCCGCACGCTTAACGTTCAATGACGATATAGTATTATATGTGTTATGTGATTTGGTGACCGAATGTTGTTTGGAGTCCCGGATGAGATCGCGGACATGAAGAGGAGTCTTGAAATGGACGAGAGGTAAATATTGATATATAGGACGATAGTATTCGGACACCGGAAGTGTTTCGGGGGGTACCGGGTACTTATCGGGTCACCGGAAGGGGTTCCGGGCACCCCCAACAAAAGATATGGGCCTTATGGGCCAAGAGGGGAAAC
Organism: Thinopyrum elongatum; assembly: GCA_011799875.1. Lineage (NCBI taxonomy): Eukaryota > Viridiplantae > Streptophyta > Magnoliopsida > Poales > Poaceae > Thinopyrum > Thinopyrum elongatum. Next base: position 93,854,347 of record CM022302.1, on the reverse strand, counting down.
GCACCAGCCACAAGGGGCTGGTGCGCCCCCCATATGGGCCGGCCTAAGGAGGGGAAGGAAAGGGGAGAAGGGAAAGGAAAGTGTGGATTAGGATTCCAACTTCCTTCCCTCTTCCCCCCTCTTTCCTTCCCCCTCGGTTATATATGGCAGGGGGGCGCGGCTTGGGAAGGACTCCAAGTAGGATTCCTCCTACTTGGGCGCCTCCTATGGCTGCTCCTCCCTCCCTCCCACCTATATATATGTGGGAGGGGGGCGCCTAGCACACACCAGACAATTGCCTAGCCGTGTGCGGCGCCCCCCTCCACCGTTTACACCCCCGGTCATATTTCCGTAGTGCTTAGGCGAAGCCCTGCGGAGATCACTTCACCATCACTGTCACCACACTGTCGTGCTGACGGAACTCATCTACTACCTTGACGTCTTGCTGGATCAAGAAGGCGAGGGACGTCACCGAGATGAACGTGTGTAGAACGCGGAGGTGCCGTGCGTTCGGTACTTGATCGATTGAAGCGCGAAGAAGTTCGACTACATCAACCGCGTTGTGAAACGCTTCCGCTTTTGGTCTACGAGTGTACATAGATACACTCTCCCCCTCGTTGCTATGAATCTCCATGGATAGATCATTGCGTGTGCATAGAATTTTTTTTGTTTTCCATGCAACGATTCCCAACAGTGGCATCATGAGCGAGGTCTATGCGTAGATGATATGCACGAGTAGACCACAAAGAGTTGTGGGCGGTGATAGTCATACTGCTTACCACCAACATCTTATTTTGATTCGGCGGTATTGTGGGATGAAGCGGCCCGGACCAACTTTACATGTCCACGCACATGAGACCGGTTCCACCGACAGACAGGCAACTAGTTTTGCATAAAGGTGGCTGGCAGGTGTCTGTTTTTCCTACTTTAGTTGAATCCAATTTTACTACGGCCGGTCCTTGAAGAAGGTTAAAACAGCAAACTTGACGAATCACCGTTGTGGTTTTTGCCGTAGGTAAGAACGGTTCTTGCTAGAAGCCCATAGCAGCCACGTAAAACTTGCAACAACAAAGTAGTGGACGTCTAACTTGTTTTTGCAGGGCATGTTGTGATGTGATATGGTCAAGACATGATGTGATATACGTTATTGTATGAGATGATCATGTTTTGTAAGTTATTGGCAACCGGCAGGAACCTTATGGTTGTCTCTTTATTGTATGAAATGCAAACGCCATGTAATTGCTTTACTTTATCGCTATGCGTTAGCAATAGTTGTAGAAGCAACAGTTGGTGAGACGACCACGACGCAACGATGGAGATCAAGGTGTCAAGCCGGTGACGACGGAGATCATGACGATGCTTTGGAGATGGAGATCAAAAGCACGAGATGATGATGGCCATATCATGTCACATATTTGGTTGCATGTGATGTTTATCTTTTATGCATCTTATTTTGCTTAGTACGGCGGTAGCATTATAAGATGATCCCTTCACTAAATTTCAATGTAAAAGTGTTCTCCCTGAGTATGCACCGTTGCTACAGTTCGTCGTGTTGAGACACCACGTGATGATTGGGTGTGATAGACTCTACGTTCATATACAACGGGTGTAAGACAGTTTTGCATATGCAGAATACTTGGGTTAAACTTGACGAGCCTAGCATGTACAGACATGGCCTCGGAACACTAGAGATCGAAAGATCGAACGTGAATCATATAGTAGATATGATCAACATAGAGATGTTCACCATTGATGACTACCCCATCTCACGTGATGATCGGACATGGGTTAGTTGATTTGGATCACGTATCACTACAAGAAATATGTCAACTTGTGACCTTCTGTCAGTGACCCTGGAAGAATTGGTCATAAATCTACGACCATTTGAGACCAATTGGTCAAAATCTATTCGGGGGGCTCCAAACCCTAAACCATAACGACCATTTTGGTCAGAAAGGTCGTAATTTCCTTACACGAAATGGTCGTAAAGCAAACAGCACTGGTCCGCTGCCTTATTTCTAGCTGATAATGACCAATATAGATGGTCATAGCCTTGTAAATTGTGGTGCATTCTATGACTAGGCGCCACCTCATCAGTTTTGCCTATGTGTCATGTCTGTGTCAATTTTTGCCCTGGGTTGTGAAGCAGCCTATATTTCTGTCATTCCCAAAATTCCAAAAAAAAAATTGGGCATTCTTTAATATCCAAATCATTGCCTCATGACAATATTCAGCTCCATTTGCCTGGTAAATCTTCCTCGGCAAATTTCCAAAGTTTCTGCTAAGCTAGAACCGTTGTGAAGGAAGTACTAGCTAGGCATATCCTAATGAGCTGAATTTTTGCCACATCTTCTATATTCCCAAATCATAGCTCTCCAAAAAATTTGAGCCCCATCTAACAATCCATGTGAGCTCACCATCCAATCTTTGTTTCTGGTAATATTTTCAGTTTGTGAAGCAACTATATTTTATGTTAATTTATAGTTACTGAAAATTTACCAGGACATGACCCTACCCATATAACTTTCCTCCACCAAATTTTAGGTCATTTAATCTAGCCAATTACCCTCAACATTTTTCCCAATTTCTTGTTCAGTGGAGAGCACTGTGAAGGAAGTACCATTTTTATTTATCCAAATGGTATGAAATTTTTACAGTGCCTTCATATGCCCAAATTATCATCCTCCTCTAAATTTCATATCAATCCATTCATTCATTTGAGTCTAGCTTCAACATTCATATTTCTGCCTAGTGTGGTACTTTCCAAAGCAAGTGACACCTAGGCTCCTCCATTTGAGATGTAAATTTTCCAAGAAAGTGTCCTTAGTAGATGATCATCCTTGGCCAAACCTCAGGCCTATTGGCCATGTGCATTTTCCCTACCACTAATCAAACACTTGGCTGCTAATTCATGTTTGAGATTAGTTCAGTCCCCTCGTGAGATTCTTCTATTGCCTTCTTCTTCCTAACACCTACCGGGGGAGTGCCCAACCCACTAGACATGCCTAGGCCGCCCAGAACGCGTGGCAACGCCACGGTCATGCGACGGGCATGCGAGTTTACGCGCTTTGGAGCTGGGCCCTCGGCCACCGTCCAAACCTCAATGTATCGCCACCAAACCATGTATTTCTGATTAAATAGATACTTATGTACCTATAAATGATTTTTGTAAAAAAAAGAGCAAACTATGAGGCAGCTGCAGTTCAAATTTGACCCGGTTCCCTTTGAATCGGCGGAAATTTGTCTTTTTCACTAGAGGTGTATAAAAACTTTTGACAACCAATCATTTTGTCAATTGTACATTAAATTTGGCCTAATATATTATAAAAATGATCTGGTCCCATTTTGCGACAAATATATGGTAGGTCCTTCACAAAAAAAAACTCATTTTGGGCACTCGAAAAATGGAAAATGAATTTTTCGTCCAAAGAAAATGAAAACTTCCATAGGAAACATTGTTTGCCATTTCAATATGCACACTTGTGCACAATATTAGATCATTTGAACAAACTCTGCCATGAATGTGGCCATAAGATTGATCATTTGGCTTGAAAGCCATGAATCTTCACACATGATAACTCATTTCTGAGAACACTTTTTTAAAAGAATTGCCGTATTACAAGTTTATTATTTTTCCTGGTAACTCGGTCACATATAATGACACAATGTGAAGGTTTTCCAATTTTTTGATTTTTTTGAATTTTTCATGCCCATTTCAAGATGCGGTCAAAACGGCGGGCATGACCGTTCCTAGCTAGTGGTTGAATCTTGGAAATTTTTTGGTGTTTCTCTGATGAAATAGATACTTATGTACCTATAAATGATTTTTGTAAAAAATAAAGAGCAAACTATAAGGCAGCTGCAGTTCAAATTTGACCCGCTTCCTACTGAATATGCGGAAATTTGTCTTTTTCATGAGAGGTGTATAAAAACTTTTGACAACCAACCATTTTGTCAATTGTGCATTAAATATGGCCTAATATATTATAAAATTGATCTAGTCCAATTTTGCAACAAATATATGGTAGGTCCTTCACAAAAAAAACCCATTTTGGGCACTCAGAAAATGGAAAATGAATTTTTCGTCCAAAGAAAATGAAAACTCCCTTAGGCAACATTGTTTGCCATTACAAGATGCACCCTTGTGCACAATATTAGATCATTTGAACAAACTATGCCATGAATGTGGCCATAAGATTGATCATTTGACTTGAAAGCATGAATCTTCACACATGATAGCTCATTTCTGAGAACACTTTTTTAAAAGAATTGTCTTATTACAAGTTTATTATTTTTCCTGGTAACTCGGTCACATATAATGACACAATGCAAAGGTTTTCCAATTTTTTGATTTTTTTGAATTTTTCATCCCAATTCGAAATGCGGTCAAAACGGTGGGCATGACCGTTCCTAGCTAGTGGTTGAATCTTGGAAATTTTTTGAAGTTACTCTGATTAAATAGATACTTATGTACCTATAAATGATTTTTGTAAAAAATAAAGAGCAAATTATGAGGCAGCTGCAGTTCAAATTTGACCCGCTTCCTACTAAATCGGCTGAAATTTGTCTTTTTCACGAGAGGTGTATAAGAACTTTTGACAACCAACCATTTTGTCAATTGTGCATTAAATATGGCCTAATATTTTAGAAAATTGATCTGGTCCAATTTTGCAACAAATATATGCTAGGTCCTTCACATAAAAAAACTCATTTTGGGCACTCGGAAAATGGAAAACGGATTTTTCATCCAAAGAAAATGAAAACTCCCTGCGGCAACATTATTTGCCATTCCAAGATGCACCCTTGTGCACAATATTAGATCATTTGAACAAACTATGCCATGAATGTGGTCATAAGATTGATCATTTGACTTGAAAGCATGAATCTTCACACATGATAGCTCATTTCTGAGAACACTTTTTAAAAAGAATTGTCTTATTACAAGTTTATTATTTTTCCTGGTAACTTGGTCACATATAATGACACAATGCGAAGGTTTTCCAATTTTTCGATTTTTTTTTGAATTTTTCATGCCCATTTCAAAATACGGTCGAAACGGCGGGCATGACCGTTCCTAGCTAGTGGTTGAATCTTTGAAAAAATTTGGTGTTTCTCTGATTAAATAGATACTTATGTACCTATAAATGATTTTTGTAAAAAATAAAGAGCAAATTATGAGGCAGCTGCAGGTCAAATTTGACCCGCTTCCTACTGAATCGGCTGAAATTTGTCTTTTTCACGAGAGGTGTATAAGAACTTTTGACAACCAACCATTTTTTCAATTGTGCATTAAATATGGCCTAATATTTTAGAAAATTGATCTGGTCCAATTTTGTAACAAATATATGGTAGGTCCTTCACACAAAAAAACTCATTTTGGGCACTCAGAAAATGGAAAACGGATTTTTCGTCGAAAGAAAATGAAAACTCCCTGAGGCTACATTGTTTGCCATTCCAAGATGCACCCTTGTGCACAATATTAGATCATTTGAACAAACTATGCCATGAATGTGGCCATAAGATTGATCATTTGACTTGAAAGCATGAATCTTCACACATGATAGCTCATTTCTGAGAACACTTTTTTAAAAGAATTGTCTTATTACAAGTTTATTGTTTTTCCTGGTAACTTGGTCACATATAATGACACAATGCGAAGGTTTTCCAGTTTTTTGATTTTTTTGAATTTTTCATGCCCATTTCAAAATGCGGTCAAAACGGCGGGCATGACCGTTCCTAGCTAGTGGTTGAATCATGGAAATTTTTTGGTGTTTCTCTGATTAAATAGATACTTATGTACCTATAAATGATTTTTGTAAAAAATAAAGAGCAAACTATGAGGCAGCTGCAGTTCAAATTTGACCCGCTTCCTACTGAATCAGCGGAAATTTGTCTTTTTCATGAGAGGTGTATAAAAACTTTTGTCAACCAACCATTTTGTCAATTGTGCATTAAATATGGCCTGATATATTATAAAATTGATCTGGTCCAATTTTGCAACAAATATATGGTAGGTCCTTCACAAAAAAAACCATTTTGGGCACTCAGAAAATGGAAAATGAATTTTTCGTCCAATGAAAATGAAAACTCCCTTAGGCAACATTGTTTGCCATTACAAGATGCACCCTTTTGCACTATATTTGATCATTTGAACAAACTATGCCATGAATGTGGCCATAAGATCGATCATTTGACTTGAAAGCATGAATCTTCACACATGATAGCTCATTTCTGAGAACACTTTTTTAAAAGAATTGTCTTATTACAAGTTTATTATTTTTCCTGGTAACTCGGTCACATATAATGACACAATGCGAAGGTTTTCCAAATTTTTGATTTTTTTTGAATTTTTCATGCCCAATTCAAAATGCGGTCAAAACGGCGGGCATGACCGTTCCTAGCTAGTGGTTGAATCTTGGAAAACATTTGGTGTTTCTCTGATTGAATAGATACTTATGTACCTATAAATGATTTTTGTAAAAAATAAAGAGCAAATTATGAGGTAGCTGCAGTTCAAATTTGACTCGCTTCCTCCTGAATCGGCAGAAATTTGTCTTTTTCACGAGAGGTGTATAAGAACTTTTGACAACCAACCATTTTGTCAATTGTGCATTAAATATGGCCTAATATTTTAGAAAATTGATCTAGTCCAATTTTGCAACAAATATATGGTATGTCCTTCACACAAAAAACTCATTTTGGGCACTCGGAAAATGGAAAACGGATTTTTCGTCCAAAGAGAATGAAAACTCCCTGAGGCAACATTGTTTGCCATTCCAAGATGCACCCTTGTGCACAATATTAGATCATTTGAACAAACTATGCCATGAATGTGGCCATAAGATTGATCATTTGACTTGAAAGCATGAATCTTCACACATGATAGCTCATTTCTGAGAACACTTTTTTAAAAGAATTGTCTTATTACAAGTTTATTGTTTTTCCTGGTAACTTGGTCACATATAATGACACAATGCGAAGGTTTTCCAATTTTTTGATTTTTTTTTGAATTTTTCATGCCCATTTCAAAATCCGATCAAAACCACGGGCATGACCGTTCCTAGCTAGTGGTTGAATCTTGGAAAAAATTTGGTGTTTCTCTGATTAAATAGATACTTATGTACCTAGAAATGATTTTTGGAAAAAATAAAGAGCAAACTATGAGGCAGCTGTAGTGCAAATTTGACCCGCTTCGTACTGAATCGGTGAAAATTAGTCTTTTTCACGAGAGGTGGATCAAAACTTTTGACACCCAACCATTTAGTCAATTGCGCATTAAATATGGCCGAATATTTTAGAAAATTTATTTGGTCCAATTTTACAACAAATATATGGTAGGTCCTTCACAAAAAAACTCATTTTGGGCACTCGAAAAATGGAAAATGGATTTTTCGTCCAAAGAAAATGAAAACTCCCTTAGGAAACATTGTTTGCCATTCCAATATGCACCCTTGTGCACAATATTAGATTATTTGAACAAACTATGCCATGAATGTGGCGATAAGATTGATCATTTGACTTGAAAGCATGAATCTTCACACATGATAGCTCATTTCTGAGAACACTTTTTTAAAAGAATTGTCTTATTACAAGTTTATTATTTTTCCTAGTAACTTGGTCAGATATAATGACACAATGCGAAGGTTTTCCAATTTTTTGATTTTTTTTTGAATTTTTGATGCCCATTTCAAAATGCGGTCAAAATGGCGGGCATGACCGTTCGTAGCTAGTGGTTGAATCTTGGAAAACTTTTGGTGTTTCTCTGATTAAATAAATACTTATGTACCTAGAAATGATTTTTGGAAAAAAATAAAGAGCAAACTATGAGGCAGCTGCAGTTCAAATTTGACCCGGTTCCTACTGAATCGGCGGAAATTTATCTTTTTCACGAGAGGTGGATCAAAACTTTTGACACCCAACCATTTAGTCAATTGCGCATTAAATATGGCCGAATATTTTAGAAAATTTATTTGGTCCAATTTTACAACAAATATATGGTAGGTCCTTCACAAAAAAACTCATTTTGGGCACTCGAAAAATGGAAAATGGATATTTCGTCCAAAGAAAATGAAAACTCCCTTAGGCAACATTGTTTGCCATTCCAAGATGCACCCTTGTGCACAATATTAGATCATTTGAACAAACTATGCCATAAATGTGGCCATAAGATAGATCATTTGACTTGAAAGCATGAATCTTCACACATGATAGATCATTTCTGAGAACACTTTTTTAAAAGAATTGTCTTATTACAACTTTATTATTTTTCCTGGTAGCTTGGTCACATATAATGACGCAGTGCGAAGGTTTTCCAATTTTTTTATTTTTTTTTTATTTTTCATGCCCATTTCAAAATACGGTCAAAACGGCGGGCATGACCGTTCCTAGCTAGTGGTTGAATCTTGGAAAAAATTTGGTGTTTCTCTGATTAAGTAGATACTTATGTACCTAGAAATGATTTTTTGAAAAAATAAAGAGCAAACTATGAGGCAGCTGCAGTTCAAATTTGACCCGCTTCCTACTTAATCGGCGGAAATTTATCTTTTTCACGAGAGGTGGATCAAAACTTTTGACACCCAACCATTTGGTTAATTGTGCATTAAATATGGCCTATTATTTTATAAAATTTATTTGGTCCAATGTTGCAACAAATATATGGTAGGTCCTTCACAAAAAAACTCATTTTGGGCACTCGGAAATAGGAAAATGGATTTTTCGTGCAAAGAAAATGAAAACTACCTTAGGCAACATTGTTTGCCATTCCATGTTTGTTATTTTCCTGAATGCTAGTTCACAATTGGTGACACAATGAGAAGGTTTTTTATTTTTTTGAATTTTTGAGATCATAAAATAGCTTACATGATTTTAACATGTTATTTTTAGTTAACTACGACAAATTTAGATGGTCATAACATCGTATGCATGTACTGCATTCTGATTGGTCTGTGGGCGTCTCACGCGGATCATGCATGGAACACCGTCGGATCCTCGCGGATCCAACGGCAGTCCTCAGCCCTTCCACACCAATCCCAAGCCCATCTAAGCCGAAACCCTGGCTGTGTCCTCGTGCACATTTTGCATCCACCCCCCGCCTCCTTTCTTTCTCTCCTCGCCTGGAACCCTAGCTGCCGATTCCCCTCACTCTCTTCTCCTTCCTCTCTGCCGCCCGCACGCCATGGCCGCACGCACGCCCCTCTGCCGCCCACGCGCGCCCCTTTGCCACCTCCTCCCTGGCCGCGAGCCCCTCTGCCATTGCCACCTCCATAGCGAATCACAGGCGATGGGTGGCAAGCACTCCCAGATCTCTCTGACCTGGATCCGCTGCCAGATCGAGCAGGCGCTCCTAGACCAGCGACGGTCGTGCCCACGCCGAGCCCTAGCCTGAGACCCCTTCATGCTCGATGGCCAACCCCTCCATGGCGGCCGGCGGCAGGGTGCCGTGGGTGGAGGGGGTCCGCGCTGTCGGGGCCCAGATCAGCAAAAGCCTCCGCGTGGCGCCCATCGACCGCCGCTGGCTCTGGCACCGCCCCGAGGGTCGCACCGCCTCCGAAGCCGTGTGCCAGTGGTCTGACCGCCTCCGCGCCCTCCGCGCCACGAACCCCCACCACCGAGCTTCGGGTCGCGTCAGCACCAATTGCAGTGACTGCCATGCCCACTCGCCGGCTAGCTCCACGACAACGCCACCGACCACGCCTGCGACCTCCCTCTGCTATGACAAGCCAGGTGCTCTTCTCAACTTCTGGTGATTTATGCGATGCATGAGGGGAATCGGGTTGTTGCTTCTGATTTTGGTGGTTTGAGAGTCGATTTCAGGGGCAGGAAGATGATTCAATGGCATAAAGATTAGTTACCGCACACCACCTGTTCGATGAAATGCCCAAAGCACGCTGCAGCGACGTCTTCTTCTCCTCTCTTCACGGGTGCTCGCCGGTCCACGCTGCCAGCCTGCCACCCATCAATGTTGACAAGTCACCATCTAAAAGGTTGTTCGAGGAGATATAGCCGAATCCTGAATCTGATTGATGTGCTCTCATACACCTTTAAATTTTTTACTTCTTTACATTTACATAGTTTCAGTTACTTGTTATAGAAAGTGCTGGTTTCGAACGCTAGCAAGCTCCTGGCGTGGACAAGACAGAAGTGGGAATGCTATTGCTGCTCCATGCTCCCGGCTTTACTTAAATATATGGACCTGATTATCCTGTAGGAATTAATCATTCTTGTTGTGGTAGCTACATATTAATCTAGTTCTAGTCTCTAATCTTTATACTGCACATGCTTTCTGTACATTGAATTAGTTTCCTATCTAGTTCAATATAGATTCTAATTCTAGATCCTAGACTTGTGTTCAAGTGTCTTTCATTTAATAGATGACTACAAAGAAGGCCACTGGATCCGCTAGAAATCGTTTGAGCTGCAGGGTTTTGCTTGCTCGCTTGCTTACTTTGCTGCCTGTCTGTAACCTGGTCAATTTTGTTTTCTGCTACCATTCTCAGTGTCGTGAAAATGGAGATGCATGTCTAACTGCTTCACATGCTTAATCTAATTTATTTTGTAAAATGGCAGGCAAATGCTGCTGCAAAGATATCAGTGGTATATGTGCATGCATTTGGCAATATGATTTCACATGTGTGTTTGAACATTAACCATGCAGATTATGGTACTGTTAATTTGGTGCAGTTGAATGAGTGCTTGGTGTTGATATTTTGTTAAATGAGCATTATTTTGTCTTATAATAGATTGATTTGCACTGTTTTGGTTAATCATAGTCCCACAACCGTATGTGATTTAATTGACTGAGATGTTGCAGTAGACTTTGTTGCTAGCTATTTAAGATCACTTAAGATATTATATAAACATCATGTTGTGATAGTGGTGGTCATCGTGTTAAATAAATTGTAACACTGGTAGTCTAGTAGAAATTTTGATCAAATTGGAACTTTCATATGCTTATAAAACTTTCCTATGAACATTCATAGGGATTTTAGCATGGCTGCTGTTGGCCCTTTGTATTAATATGTAATTAGTGTACGTACAAACTGAATGTTAAAATGACAGGGATTTTTTATGGCGGTGGTGCACATCCCGCGCCAGTTCAAGGTGCCGGACTGGTTCCTGAACAGGAAGAAGGACTACAAGGACGAGAGGTTCTCCCAGGTCATCTCCAACGCCGTCGACATGAAGCTCAGGAATGACCTTGAGAGGCTCAAGAAGATCAGGTATAACCTCGTTGTTCCCTGTTCTTTTTGCAACTTACTATTGGTTGATATATGACTATGTGTTAGATTCAACTACTGATGATGCTTGCACTTCATATCAGGACTAGCAGTTTGTGTCTTGCCTGGTAGTATACAGTTTAATTTGCTATTACTAGCTAGGGTTGTTGATTGACTTAGTTTTCTCCTGGAAGTCAAATCTCCTAAACACTAGAATGCCTGAAATGTCAGGGTAGCAAGTACTAGCCCTGTGCTTCATTCTATGTACTGTTCCGGTGCCTGTGCTAGTCTGCATAGAAATTTGGGCTAGCTTTTTGTGTAGAATAGTGAGTTGATACTTCTTTCTACAGAAATACAGCATGTTAGCTCTATGGATGTTTATTTACCTACAACTTCTGCCAGCTCTAACTTGGTTATATAACAGTTCAATTCAGTCAATCTGTTTGAACTAGTTTGTCTATTACTTGTATCCAGATTTTATATTCTGCCCTATGCCCTTGTCGACTTGCTTAGGTACATAATTGTTATGTGTTGCAATCTAGTATTGATGATTGTCAATGTATTCATGTATACCCTTCTAGTGTACCTTGTATGTGACCCAGCTGATCTGTATATCAATGCTCTATTTCCAATAGATGTATGCTGATGCCTGATGGCTGATTCCTTAAAACTTCACTGTTGCAGTAGCATTTTTCCTTGGTGCATAGATGTATGAGCGATCACTTATGCTTGAAACCCTGCTCTCTTTCCCAGGAACCATCATGGTCTGCGTCACTACTGGGGCGTGTGTGTCCGTGGTCAGCACACCAAGACTACCGGCATGAGAGCAAAGACTATTGGTGTCTCCAAGAAGTGATAAGCTGCTTCACAAAGATCCCGGCATAGCTTCGCTACTACTGTGTTGGTCCATTTCCAGAATCTTAAGGAGTGTTCTTGTTTAGACGATTACCTTGGATGATGTTTTTGCTTAAGGAGAGGCTCAAGAAGATCAGGTATAAACTCCTCCCCCTCTTGTTTGTTTTTGCTTCATACTGTTTGGTGGTTGATCGATGATTAGGTGCTAGGTTCAACTGGTTATGATGCTGTTAACTAACATCTTGCACATGCTTTAGTAGTAACTGGATCTGGTTGTAGTCCTTGAGTTGGCTCAGATTGCTAATAAACCCTAGGAACTGTACTGCCCCCAAATCTCATTTCTGTTGGTAGGTTCAGTCTTTTAGAGTCAACCTCTGCTGCTCCCCTGCTTGAAAATTGCCAAGCGTACCTTTGTGAGGTCATTTCACACGCAGTGACTAGTAGTTTTTTGTTCCCTGCTAAGATTTTGGAGGAATGGCCAAGCTTGCCTTTCTGATTCTGTTGGTAGATTAAGGTTTGTAGAGTTAACCTTATCTTCTTCCACGCTTGAAACAAATGGCCAAGCTCGCCTCTATGAGGCTATTTCACATGCTATGACTAGTCTATTGTTCCCAGATAATTGTAACATTCTTTGAGAATTTTGCTATTTGTAACATTCTATGACTAGTCTATTATTCAGGTTGGTGTGTTGCTGTGAGGTTAACCTTTGGCAACATTCTTTGAGAATTTTGTAATGCCTCCTTTGGGGTGTTGATACACTACTGTGCAAGTTCTATGGTATGTGAGTTCCTTCTATTGCTGCAAGCATTGACACAATATATGATGTGCAGGGAGCTCCGCATCCGAGTCTCGGCCATCCTCGGCAGCAAGGAGCTGGGCCAAGGGAGCAAGCAGCGCTGCTGGTTACTTGAGGCCAGATCGAGTAAGATGGCGCACCATGGCGTGTGGCGGCCTATTTTGCTTCCAAGAACAATACTATTTATATGAAGTGAGATGTACTCGTCTACTGCCTGGTAAAAAATTGAAGGATGAAGTGTCATGTACTGACTATGATGTAGTGAGCTGTAGTAGGAGTGAAATCAAATTTTATCTGCTGTTGTATATGCTATTTTCTTGTAATGTGTTATGTACATTTTACTTGAACATTAAATTCTCCAGAAAATGTTCTTACTGGACCTGATAGTAGCCACGGCCCAAATATACTTGTACTATTAAGATGCCATGGCCCAAAATAACCTGGGCTGAAAAGCTATTCAGAAGTACTATAAGCAAGCCTCGACTCAAATAGAAAATAGAAACAAAAAGGAAACGAACTATGTGGAAAGGTAAAGGCCCATGATAGAAAAGGCCCAAAAACATCAAGCAGAAAAAAAAAATCATAAAAGGCTGAATTGTTGGGCTCGGCCCATGTAAAACACCCAATTGGACCGGGCTGATTCTAAGCAACGACCTTTTCATTTGGTCACAAATTTTCCACGTCAGCTTGCCACGTTGGATCCGACGTGGCCCGGGCAGACAACCAGCGACCAAAACAAAAGGTTCTAGGACCAACGACCTTTTGTTTTGATCGTTGCCTTCTACGACGATATCACAGAAAAGGTCGTTAAAATTCATTAAAGATGGTCAGCTTTTGACCAATTGTTTTTGGTCATAAAAAGGTCGCAAATGAAAAACAACGACCATTCAGCGACCAATAGTGATGGTCGCAAGTTGATATATCACTTAGATGTCTTGAGGGATGTATATTTAAGTGGGAGTTCTTAAGTAATTTGATTAATTGAACTTAATTTATCATGAACTTAGTCCTGATAGTATTTGCATATCTATGTTGTAGATCAATGGCCCGTGCTACCGTTCCCTTGAATGTTAATACGTTCCTAGAGAAAGGTAAGTTGAAAGATGATGGTAGCAACTACAGGGACTGGGTCCGTAACTTGAGGATTATCCTCATTGCTGCACAGAAGAATTATGTCCTTGATGCACCACTAGGTGAAAGGCCTGCTGCAGGAGCAGATGCTGATGTTTTGAACGTCTGGCAAGCTTGATCAAATGACTACTCGATAGTTTAGTGTGCCATGCTTTACGGCTTAGAGCTGGGACTTCAAAGACATTTTGAACGTCATGGAGCATATGAGATGGTCCAAGAGTTGAAATTAATATTTCAAGCAAATGCCCGGGTTGAGAGATATGAAGTCTCCAACAAGTTCTATAGCTGCCAGATGGAGGAGAACAGTTCTGTCAGTGAACACATACTCAAAATGTCTGGGTATTATAATCACTTGACTCAGCTAGGAGTTGATCTTCCAGTTGATTGTGTCATTGACAGAGTTCTTCAATCACTGCCACCAAGCTACAAAGGCTTCGTGATAAACTATAATATGCAAGGGATGAACAAAACAATTCTTGAGCTCTTCGCAATGCTTAAGGCCGCGGAGGTAGAAATCAAGAAGGAACATCAAGTGTTGATGGTTAACAAGAACACTAGTTTCAAGAAAAAGGGCAAGTGAAAGAAAGGGAACTTCAAGAAGAATGGCAAGCAAGTTGCCACTCCCGGGAAGAAGCCCAAAGCTGGACTCAAGCCTGAAATTGAGTGCTTCTACTACAAAGGGACTGGTCACTAGAAGCGGAACTGCCCCAAATACTTGGCGGATAAGAAGGATGGCAAAGTGAACAAAGGTATATTTGATATACATGTTATTGATGTGTACCTTAATAATGCTCGTAGTAGCGCATGGGTATTTGATACTAGTTCGGTTGCTCATATTTGTAACTCGAAACAGGAGCTACGGATTTAACGAAGATTGGCTAAGGACGAGGTGACGATGCGCGTCAGGAATGGCTCCAAGGTCGATGTGATCGCCGTCGGCACGCTACCTCTACATCTACCTTCGGGGTTAGTTTTAGACCAGAATAATTGTTATTTGGTGCGAGTGTTGAGCACGAACATTATATCTGGATCTTGTTTTGTGCGAGATGGTTATTCATTTAAATCAAAGAATAATGGTTGTCCTATTTATATGAGTAATATCTTTTATGGTCATGCACCCTTGAAGAGTGGTCTATTTTTGTTGAATCTCGATTGTAGTGATACACATATTCATAATATTGATGCCAAAAGATGTAAAGTTGATAATGATAGTGCAACAAATTTGTGGCACTGCCGATTAGGTCATATTGGCGTAAAGCGCATGAAGAAACTCCATACAGATGGGCTTTTGGAATCACTTGATTCTGAATCATTTGATACTTTCGAACCATGCCTCATGGGCAAGATGACTAAAACTCTGTTCTCCGGAACAATGGAGCGAGCTAATGACTTATTGGAAATAATACATGCCGATGTATGCGATCCGATGAGTGTTGAAGCATGTAGCGGGTATCATTATTTTCTGACCTTCATGGATGATTTGAGTAGGTATGGGTATATCTACTTAATGAAACACAAGTCTGAAACATTTGAAAATTTCAAAGACTTTCAGAGTGAAGTGGAGAATCATCGTAACAAGAAAATAAAGTTTCTACGATCTGATCGCGGAGGAGAATATTTGAGTTACGAGTTTGGCCTTCATTTAAAACAAAGTGGAATAGTTTCACAACTCACGCCACCTGGAACACGACAGCGTAATGGTGTGTCCGAACGTCGTAACCGTACTTTATTAGATATGGTGCGATCTATGATGTCTCTTACCGATTTACCACTATCGTTTTGGGGTTATGCATTAGAGACAACTGCATTCATGTTGAATAGGGAACCATCTAAATCCGTTGAGACGACACCATATGAACTGTGGTTTGGCAAGAAACTTAAGCTGTCGTTTCTTAAAGTTTGGGGTTGCGACACTTATTTTAAAAGGCTTCAGCCTGATAAGCTCGAACCCAAATCGAAAAAGTGCGTCTTCATAGGATACCCTAAGGAAACAATTGGGTACACCTTCTACCACAGATCCGAAGGCAAGATCTTTGTTGCCAAGAATGGAACCTTTCTAGAGAAGGAGTTTCTCTCGAATGAAGTGAGTGGGCGGAAAGTAGAACTTGATGAGGTAATCGTACCTTCTCTCGAACTGGGAAATAGCACATCAGAGAAATCCGTTCCCATGATGCCTACACCAACTAGAGAGGAAGCAAATGATAATGAAACTTCAGATCAAGTTGCTACTGAACCTCGTAGGTCAACCAGAGCACGATCCACACCAGAGTGGTACGGTAATCCTGTTCTGGAAGTCATGTTATTAGACCAAGGCGAACCTACGAGCTATGAAGAAGCTATGATGAGTCCAGATTCCAACAGATGGCTTGAGGCCATGAAATATGAGATAGGATCCATGTATGAGAACAAAGTGTGGACTTTGGTGGACTTGCCCGATGATCCGCAAGCCATAGAGAATAAATGGATCTTCAAGAAGAAGACTGACGCTGATGGTAATGTTACTGTCTACAAAGCCCAACTTGTCGCAAAAGGTTTTCAATAAGTTCAAGGGGTTGACTACGATGAGACTTTCTCACCCGTAGCGATGCTTAAGTCCGTCCGAATCATGTTAGCAATTGCCACATTTTATGATTATGAAATCTGGAAAATGGACATCAAAACTGCATTCCTTAATGGATTTCTTAAAGAAGAGTTGTATATGATGCAACCGGAAGGTTTGGTCGATCCTAAAGGTGCTAACAAAGTGTGCAAGCTCCAACGATCCATCTATGGACTGGTGCAAGCATCTCAGAGTTGGAATATACGCTTTGATGAGGTGATCAAAGCATATGGTTTTATACAGACTTTCGGTGAAGCCTGTATTTACAAAAAAGTGAGTGGGAGCTCTGTAGCATTTCTAATATTATATGTAGATGACATATTGTTGATTGGAAATGATATAGAATTTCTGGATAGCATAAAAGGATACATGAATAAGATTTTTTCAATGAAAGACCTCGGTGAAGCTGCTTATATATTGGGCATCAAGATCTATAGAGATAGATCGAGACGCTTAATAGGGCTTTCACAAAGCACATACCTTGACAAAGTTTTGAAGAAGTTCAAAATGGATCAGTCAAAGAAAGGGTTCTTGCCTGTGTTACAAGGTGTGAAGTTGAGTCAGACTCAAAGCCCGACCACTGCAGAAGATAGACAGAAAATGAAAGTCATTCCCTATGCCTCAGCCATAGGTTCTATCATGTATGCTATGCTGTGTACCAGACCTGATGTGTGCCTTACCATAAGTCTGGCAGGGAGGTACCAAAGTAATCCAGGAGTGGATCACTGGACAACAGTCAAGAACATCCTGAAGTACCTGAAAAGGACCAAGTATATGTTTCTCATTTATGGAGGTGACAAAGAGCTCGTCGTAAATGGTTATGTCGATGCTAGCTTTGACACTGATCCGGATGACTCTAAGTCACAAAATAGATACGTATTTATATTGAATGGTGGAGCTGTCAGTTGGTGTAGTTCCAAGCAGAGCATCGTGGCGGGATCTCCGTGTGAAGCGGAGTACATAGCTGCTTCGGAAGCAGCAAATGAAGGAGTATGGATGAAGGAGTTCATATCCGATCTGGGTGTAATACCTAGTGCATCGGATCCAATGAAAATCTTTTGTGACAACACTGGAGCAATTGCCTTGGCGAAGGAATCCAGGTTTCACAAGAGAACCAAACACATCAAGAGACGCTTCAACTCCATTCGTGAACAAGTCAAGGATGGAGACATAGAAATTTGCAAGATCCATACGGATCTGAATGTGGCAGACCCGTTAACTAAGCCTCTTCCACGAGCAAAACATGATCAGCACCAAGACTCCATGGGTGTTAGATTCATTACAATGTAATATAGATTATTGACTCAAGTGCAAGTGGGAGACTGAAGGAAATATGCCCTAGAGGCAATAATAAAGTTGTTATTTTAAATTTCCTTATTCGTGATAAAAGTTTATTATTCATGCTAGAATTGTATTGATCGGAAACCTTGATACATGTGTGAATACATAAACAAACACCGTGTCCCTAGTGAGCCTCTACTAGACTAGCTCGTTGATCAAAGATGGTTAAGGTTTCCTAACCATGGACATGAGTTGTCATTTGATAACGGGATCACATCATTAGGAGAATGATGTGATGGACAAGACCCATACGTTAACTTAGCATAATGATCGTTCAGTTTTATTGCTATTGCTTTCTTCATGTCAAATACATATTCCTTCGACTATGAGATTATGCAACTCCCGGATACCGGAGGAATGCCTTGTGTGCTATCAAACATCACAACATAAATGGGTGATTATAAAGATGCTCTACAGGTATCTTTGAAGGTGTTTGTTGAGTTGGCATAGATCAAGATTAGGATTTGTCACTCCGAGTATCGGAGAGGTATCTCTGGGTCCTCTCGGTAATACACATCATAAGCTTGCAAGCAAACGGCTAAGGAGTTAGTCACAAGGTGATGTATTACGGAATGAGTAAAGAGACTTGCCGATAACGAGATTGAACGAGGTATGAAGATACCGACGATCGAATCTCGGGCAAGTAACATACCAATGGCCAAAGGGAATTACGTATGTTGTCATAACGGTTCGACCGATAAAGATCTTCGTAGAATATGTAGGAGCCAATATGGGCATCCAGGTTCTGCTATTGGTTATTGACCGGAGAGGTGTCTCGGTCATGTATACATAGTTCTTGAACCCGTAGGATCCGCACGCTTAACGTTCGATGACGATATAGTATTATATGAGTTATGTGATTTGGTAACCGAATGTTGTTCGGAGTCCCGGATGAGATCACGGACATGAGAAGGAGTCTCGAAATGGCCGAGAGGTAAATATTGATATATAGGACGATAGTATTCGGACAATGGAAGTGTTTCGGGGGGGGGGGGTACCGGGTACTTATCGGGTCACCGGAAGGGGTTCCGGGCACGCCCGACAAAAGATATGGGCCTTAAGGGCCAAGAGGGGAAACGCACTAGCCACAAGGGGCTGGTGCGCCCCCCATATGGGCTGGCCTAAGGAGGGGAAGGAAAGGGGAGAAGGGAAAGGAAAGTGTGGATTAGGATTCCCACTTCCCCCCTCTTTCCTTCCCCCTCGGTTATATATGGCAGGGGGGCGCGGCTTGGGAACGACTCCAAGTAGGATATCTCCTACTTGGGCGCCTCCTATGGCTGCTCCTCCCTCCCTCCCACCTATATATATGTGGGAGGGGGGAGCCTCGCACACACCAGATAATTTCCTAGCCGTGTGCGGCGCCCCCCTCCACCGTTTACACCCCGGTCATATTTTCGTAGTGCTTAAGCGAAGCCCTGCGGAGATCACTTCACCATCACCGTCACCACACCGTCGTGCTGACGGAACTCATCTACTACCTCGACGTCTTGCTGGTTCAAGAAGGCGAGGGACGTCACCGAGCTGAACGTGTGCAGAACGCGGAGGTGCCGTGCGTTCGGTACTTGATCGGTTGAAGCGCAAAGAATTCGACTACATCAACCGCGTTGTGAAACGCTTCCTCTTATGGTCTACGAGCGTACATAGATACACTCTCCCCCTCGTTGCTATGCATCTCCATGGATGGATCATTGCATGCGCGTAGAATTTTTTTTGTTTCCATGCAACGATTCCCAACAGTGGCATCACGAGCCAGGTCTATGCGTAGATGATATGCACGAGTAGACCACAAAGAGTTGTGGGCGGTGATAGTCATACTGCTTACCACCAACATCTTATTTTGATTCAGTGGTATTGTGGGATGAAGCGGCCAGGACCAACCTTACATGTCCACGCACATGAGACCGGTTCCACAGACAGACATGCAACTAGTTTTGCATAAAGGTGGCTGGTGGGTGTCTGTTTCTCCTTCTTTAGTTGAATCGAATTTGACTACGGCCGGTCCTTGAAGAAGGTTAAAATAGCAAACTTGACAAATCACCGTTGTGGTTTTTGCCGTAGGTAAGAACGGTTCTTGCTAGAAGCCCGTAGCAGCCACGTAAAACTTGCAACAACAAAGTAGAGGACGTCTAACTTGTTTTTGCAGGGCATGTTGTGATGTGATATGGTCAAGACATGATGTGATATATGTTATTGTATGAGATGATCATGTTTTGTAAGTTATCGGCAACCGGCAGGAGCCTTATGGTTGTCTCTTTACTGTATGAAATGCAAATGCCATGTAATTGCTTTACTTTATCGCTATGCGTTAGCAATAGTTGTAGAAGCAATAGTTGGCGAGACGACCACGACGCAATGATGGAGATCAAGGTGTTGAGCCGGTGATGATGGAGATCATGACAATGCTTTGGAGATGAAGATCAAAAGCACGAGATGATGATGGCCATATCATGTCACATATTTTGATTGCATGTGATGTTTATCTTTTATGCATCTTATTTTGCTTAGTACGGCGGTAGCATTATAAGATGATCCCTTCACTAAATTTCAAGGTAAAAGTGTTCTCCCTGAGTATGCACCATTGCAACAGTTCGTCGTCTTGAGACACCACGTGATGATCGGGTGTGATAGACTCTACGTTCACATACAACGGGTGTAAGACAGTCTTGCACATGCAGAATACTTGGGTTAAACTTGACGAGCCTAGCATGTACAGACATGGCCTCGAAACACTGGATATCGAAAGATCGAACATGAATCATATAGTAGATATGATCAACATAGAGAACTTCACCATTGATGACTACCCCATCTCACGTGATGATCGGACATGGGTTAGTTGATTTGGATCACGTATCACTTAGATGACTTGAGGGATGTCTATTTAAGTGGGAGTTCTTAAGTAATTTGATTAATTGAACTTAATTTATCATGAACTTAGTCCTGATAGTATTTGCATATCTATATTGTAGATTAATGGCCCGTGCTACCATTCCCCTGAATTTTAATGCGTTCCTAGAGAAAGCTAAGTTGAAAGATGATGGTAGCAACTACACTGACTGGGTCCGTAACTTGAGGATTATCCTCATTGTTGCACAGAAGAATTATGTCCTTGATGCACCGCTAGGTGAAAGGCCTGTTGCAAGAGCAGATGCTGATTTTTGAATGTCTGGCAAGCTCGATCTAATGACTACTCGATAGTTCAGTGTGCCATGCTTTACAGCTTAGAACCGGGACTTCAAAAACATTTTGAACGTCATGGAGCATATGAGATGTTCCAAGAGTTGAAGTTAATATTTCAAGCAAATGCCCGGGTTGAGAGATATGAAGTCTCCAACAAGTTCTATAGCTGCAAGATGGAGGAGAATAGTTCTGGCAGTGAACACATACTCAAAATGCCTGGGTATTATAATCACTTGACTCAGCTGGGAGTTGATCTTCCAGTTGATTGTGTCATTGACAGAGTTCTTCAATCACTGCCACCAAGCTACAAAGGCTTCGTGATGAACTATAATATGCAAGGGATGAATGAAACAATTCCCGAGCTCTTCGCAATGCTTAAGGCTGCGGAGTAGAAATCAAGAATGAGCATCAAGTGTTGATGGTTAACAAGAACACTAGTTTCAAGAAAAAGGGCAAGTGAAAGAAAGGGAACTTCAAGAAGAATGGCAAGCAAGTTGCCACTCCCAGGAAGAAGCCCAAAGCTGGACCCAAGCCTGAAACTGAGTGCTTCTACTGCAAAGGGACTGGTCACTAGAAGCGGAACTGCCCCAAATAGTTGGCGGATAAGAAGGATGGCAAAGTGAACAAAGGTATATTTGATATACATGTTATTGATGTGTACCTTACTAATGCTCATAGTAGCGCCTCGGTATTTGATACTGGTTCGGTTGCTCATATTTGTAACTCGAAATAGGAGCTACGGACTAAACGAAGATTGGCTAAGGACGAGGTGACGATGCGCATCGGGAATGGTTCCAAGGTCGATGCGATCGCCGTCGGCACGCTACCTCTACATCTACCTTCGGGATTAGTTTTAGACCTGAATAATTGTTATTTGGTGCCAGCGTTGAGCATGAACATTATATCTGGATCTTGTTTAGTGCGAGACGGTTATTCATTTAAATCAAAGAATAATGGTTGTTCTATTTATATGAGTAATATCTTTTATGGCCATGCACCCTTGAAGAGTGGTCTATTTTTGTTGAATCTCGATTGTAGTGATACACATATTCATAATATTGATGCCAAAAGATGCAAAGTTGATAATGATAGTGCAACATATTTGTGGTACTACCGTTTAGGTCATATTGGTGTAAAGCGCATGAAGAAACTCCATATAGATGGGCTTTTGGAATCACTTGATTATGAATCATTTGATACTTGCGAACCATGCGTCATGGGCAAGATGACTAAAACACCGTTCTCCGGAACAATGGAGCGAGCTAATGACTTATTGGAAATAGTACATACCGATGTATGCAGTCCGATGAGTGTTGAAGCACGCAGTGGGTATCATTATTTTCTGTCCTTCGCGGCTGGCTTCGGCGGCGCATCGTCCTTCTCGTGCAGCTGGCTTGCCGCAGGAGGCGCACGGAACGACCCGGCATCGGCCGTCTTCCTCAGCCGTGTTGGGGGGTCAACGGCGCCGTCCCCTCCCCTCGGTGGTGCTGCACCACCAGCGTCCGTCAGGATCTCCGCGTCGTCGTCTGACCAATCTCGCAAGAGATCTAGGTGCGGAGACTTACCCGCACGGCGCGCCTCCGCGGCTCCAGCGCCGGCCGGATCCGGGTTCTCGGCGAAAGATTCCGCCCCCTCCGAGCGGGCCTGCTCGACGGCCTGTACCTGCGTCCTCGTCCCGTCACGCGTTAGCCGGATTGCGTTCAACAACACCTCCCACGTCGCATCAGGGCGAAAGAGAATCTGAGACATTGCGAAAAAGGGGGACCAAGGACTCACCGCGGGCGCCGGGTGCTTGGTGTTGTAGGGCGCCTTGCCGAAGCGCCAGTCAGTGGCCAACTCGGCCTTGGAGATGGCGTTCACCGGTCGGCCACCTGCTCCGGCCGCAGCCTCCCAGATGACATCCGGGTGGGATCTCGGCGGCCGCCCATCTGGCCAATGATGTGCAACCGGCATTGCAGTGGCAACACCCGGCGCGTGATGAAGGCAGTGACGAGATCCGTCCCCTTGAGTGCCTCTCGTGCCGTCATTTCCCGGATCCGGTCGCACAGGTTCTGCATCCCCTATGGCGGGTTCTTGGGCATGTGGCCCCAGTTCTTCTAGGAGAGCGGCTGCTCATTGAAGAACGGGGGCAAGTTGATGGCGTCTGCTCCTCCTCCGACGTTGCGCACATAGAAGAAGGTATTCTGCCACTTCTTGGCAGAATCCTCGATGGGCATCTTGGGGAACACCCCATTCGGCCGAACCAAAATGACGGCAGCCCCGCAGTCGGACATGGCCCCGGCCTCCGGCCCCTGCTGCTTAGGAAGAAGAGGCGGCTCCAGAGCTCCACGTTTGGCTCCACCCAGCCCTCCTAGAGGGTGAGGAAGCCCGAGAGCTACAGCACGGCATTCGCATCAAGATGGTGCGGCTGCAGCCCGAAGAAGGAGAGAAAGGTATGGAAGAAAGCACTCGCGGGGAGGCCGAGCCCGCGCTGGAAGTGGCTGTAGAAGACCACGCACTCGTCGTTTTGCGGCTGCGGCTCCACCTCCTCCCCGGGTGCGCGTGCGGCGACGTCCTCCGCCGGCGGCAGTCGTGGATATGCTGGATGTCGGCATCGGTGACGATGGATCCCTCCCATGAGCCCTTCGGCGGTGCCATCTGTGGGGCTCGGTGAGGGTGCGAAGCGCGGTGGCAAGAAGGGGCTAGCGCGGCCGGTGGGCGACTCGGGCAGCGCCTGGCTTTCCAATGGGCGGCGAGCTTGAGAGACTGGGCAGAGAGAAGAAGGACGAGGTGAGGGATGCGTGCATGAGCGTTTCCGCCGCCCCTTCCCTCCGGTTTTATAACCACGACTGAACGTGGGGAAGTGGGGTCGGTTGCGCCCGCTTTTCCACTTCCCCGCATTGTGTGGGTGAAAACCCACAAGTATAGGGGATCCCAACAGTTTTCGAGGGTAGAGTATTCAACCCAAATTTATTGATTCGACACAAGGGGAGCCAAAGAATATTCTCAAGTATTAGCCGCTAAGTTGTCAATTCAACCACACCTGAAAGACTTAATATCTGCAGCAAAGTATTTAGTAGCAAAGTAGTATGGAAGTAACGGTAACGGTGGCAAAAGTAACAGTAGCAGTTTTGTAGCAATCGTAACAATGGCAACGGAAAAGTAACAAAGCAAAGATCAATATGTGAAAAGCTCGTAGGCAATGGATCAATGATGGATAATTATGTCGGATGGCATTCATCATGCAGCAGTTATAACATAGGGTGACACAGAACTAGCTCCAATTCATCAATATAATGTAGGCATGTATTCCGAATATAGTCATACGTGCTTATGGAAAAGAACTTGCATGACATCTTTTGTCCTACCCACCCGTGGCAGCGGGGTCCTAATGGAAACTAAGGGATATTAAGGCCTCCTTTTAATAGAGAACCGGACCAAAGCATTAGCACTTAGTGAATACATGAACTCCTCAAACTACGGTCATCACCGGGAAGTGTCCCGACTATTGTCACTCTGGGGTTGCCGGATCATAACACGTAGTAGGTGACTATAACTTGCAAGATAGGATCAAGAACACATATATATTCATGAAAACATAATAGGTTCAGATCTGAAATCATGGCACTCGGGCCCTAGTGACAAGCATTAGGCATAGCAAAGTCATCGCAACATCAATCTTAGAACATAGTGGATACTAGGGATCAAACCCTAACAAAACTAACTCGATTACATGATAAATCTCATCCAACCCACCACCGTCCAGCAAGCCTATGATGGAATTACTCACACACGGCGGTGAGCATCATGAAATTAGTGATGGAGGATGGTTGATGATGATGATTGCGATGATTTGCCCTCTCCGGAGCCCCGAACGGACTCCAGATCTGCCCTCCCGAGGAAGAACAGGAGATGGTGGCGGCTCCGTATCGTAAAACACGATGAATCCTTCTCTCTGATTTTTTTTCTCCCCGAACATGAATATATGGAGTTGGAGTTGAGGTCGGTGGAGCTTCGTGGGACCCACAAGCCAGGGGGCGCGCCCCCCACCCTTGTGGACAGGTGGTGGGTCCCCCTCGGTTGATTCTTTCGCCAATATTTTTTATTTATTCCAAAAATATTCTCCGTGATGTTTCAGGTCATTCCGAGAACTTTTATTTCTGCACAAAAATAACACCATGGCAATTCTGCTGAAAACAGCGTTAGTCCAGGTTAGTTCCATTCAAATCATGCAAATTAGAGTCCAAAACAAGGGCAAAAGAGTTTGGAAAAGTAGATACGATGGAGACGTACCAGTGGCCACGATTCCCCCACTAATTAACTGCATCGAGAAGTGCAACCATCCGCGGCGGCCACAATAAATCCCCGTGCGAGGGCCGAGGACACGGCGTGGCGGGCCCCAGCCCGCTGTAATGTCCCGTCGAGCGCGTGGCCTGATAGGGCCTCACCGGCTACTGTTCACCACATGGCGCCCGCGTCGGGCCATGGGCGGCGCGTCCCTTCCCCTTCAAGATTCGGCGAACTCCTCGGTTTCCCGCCCATGCCGAGGTGCCGCGATCCGGCTTCCGGAAGCTGGCACACAGTGGGTGTTGCCGGACCCGGCGGTCGCAAGCTCCATCAACATCAACCGCCTTCTCAGGGGGTGAAACTGCGAAGGCCCCCCTGCTTGAAGCCGGCGAGCCTTCACAGCTTCATGGACTACTGTCGGGGGAATGGACCCTGGGCAGGCAGCGGAACCCGAATCCCTTTCAAAAAACATCGGGTCTAGCAACGTCCCTCAATCTGGCTTGCCCTTGGCCGGATTCCCAGCGCAACCCAACCAAGTCCCGCAACCCGGCCAAGCTAGGTGGCGTGTGCCGGCCGGTTCCCGCAAGTCAAACCTCCAACAACAAACCAGCATGGCTACAGCGCGCCCCCCTTTACGCCGGCCCCGGCGGGCACGGCTACCGTGCTGACCAAGCCCCTGCCTGGGGCGGGCGGCGTCTTGGGGGCATGACCCTGTAGCAAGACGGCGTGGCCGTCCCATGACGACCGCACGGCGTACCTACAGTACCCAGTAGTTGGCCGTACCCGCGCCTGGCGGGCCCGGTACGGCCCGCACCTGACGGACCCGGCGAGACCCACACCCGACGGACCCAGCGAACCCGGTGCCTCGCTGTCGGCTCCAAGTCACTGACAACCCGGCCCCATGCCCATGTAGCTTTACCATTATAACCCTGAGGGGTTGGCCTATAAAACCCCCCAGGAGGCCTCCATGTACGGGGCGATAAGAAGAGAACTACGCACACACACGTACATCCACCACACGGAGAAGGAGCAGCCTATCCACTGGCCTGCCTTCCTTCCTCCCCAAAATAGCTCTAGGAGCAAGCTTGTACCATCCACATATGAACCACACTCGGCAGGACTAGGGGTATTATCTCTCTGGAGAGCCCCGAACCTGGGTACGTCTTGTATCTCGCATTCGCTCGTACCGACCTCGCTTCTGGAGCCCACCGGTTGCCTCTTGCCTATCCCTCTCTTTAGCCACTCTGTGGCATCTACTGTGCGCCCACCA
Organism: Thinopyrum elongatum; assembly: GCA_011799875.1. NCBI lineage: Eukaryota > Viridiplantae > Streptophyta > Magnoliopsida > Poales > Poaceae > Thinopyrum > Thinopyrum elongatum. The sequence continues at coordinate 93,827,714 of CM022302.1, read as the reverse complement.
TGACAATGTCTCAATGCATTTGTCGTATATTGTTTTATACGACCTGTTTAACTTTTTACTTGTAGTTTGCCTTTGCGGTCCTTCGATGGTCATTGATAGAAACACAATGTGAACATTGGGTTTCTTTTGCTTGTGTTTTTTAGGCAGGTTGTCACGCTATGTCGTGGCATCTCGCTGCTGCGTCCCCTTGTCCAGAAGGCGTGTTCTGGGATCTGGGTGCGGTTTTTGATCGTTACCCGGACATTGAGACCCTTGTATTTGGACGGATCACGTGCTGTTCTGCCCAACGTGGGACTACTGCGGCTGGCCAGATGGCGTGTTTTGCCATGTCTTTCGACATTTTACTCCTACTTTGTATGCTTCACGTTCTCACTGGTCGCACTGTCGATCATTTGGTCGGTTTGTCTGGTTTTCTTTTGCTCATGTGATCTAGGGTGGGGTTCTTAGTTTGAATACTTCGGGTCAGTTGCTATGGGATATGCGTGTTAGGTTTTCTTTTAACATGGCTGGAGCATGAAATGATAAAATGTACAATCAATTTACCTTCTCAATGGCCCTTTCGGGATAGTTCATTGATGGAGCGTTTGCTATACGTGCCATGCACCCATATCTTATTTAACTTATGATTGTAGTTGCTCATTGCGCAGTTGTAGATACTTGGGGGAAAATACATCACTAACAGAGTATCATGTCATCAAAAGTAAATCATCAAGGCAAATAAGAATGCAGTATGAGCATAATGATTTGCAGGCAGTTGAGAAAAAAAACGCTTCAAATTGTTCCCTTAACTTGTGGTGTGCAGTTGTTCTCTATGTCAATTGGCACAATGGGTCATCTAATAGAGAGAAGAGAGAAGAAGAGAGAACACAGAGAAAGAGAGAAGAGAGAAGGGAGAAGAGAGAAAGAGAGAAAGAGAAGAAATGTAAGAGAGAAAAGAGAGAAGAGAGAATATGCCTCTATACTCACTACACTCATGTATATGCTTACGTATGTATGCATGATGATTATATGAGTAAATTGGTGTGCCTATAGGCATGCATATGTTCACTCGTAGATTGTTCGAGTTAAAATTCTTTTATTATTTATCTAACATTCTAATATTTGAACATTCTATAACGTTTGTGAACACAGCTATAGACCCATTGTACCCCAGGCATGGCGACAGGCAGGAAAGGTGTGCTAGGGTGACTGAATTTGAGCTTACTTGGATGAAGACCAATCACTTCCCGATTGTGCTTGGATAGGATTTCAGGTAGAAGACGGTATGTTGTAAGAATTAATGGACGATTTCTTGGCAAGAGTTGGATGCGGTAGTAGACTTTGTGGAAAGCACTGAGACATTTGTTCAAGAGTACAATGTAGGCCCATATGATGGCTCATTCGTGCCATTCATACACACATTGAACAAGAGCAATGTCAAGAAGTCGCTCCTGGTATGAACTATATTAAATGTCAACTTATTCATGTATTATTTTTTAACTGAATAAACACATATATTTAGTGCTTACAAATATTGTGTTCTTGTAACACAAACTCCCGAAATGTGTGGTGCCTGTGCAAATGCAGGCTCAAAATAGTGATGGCATTAGAGTTTTTGTCTATGACAAGATGAGCATAACTTGCACCTACTCGACGTCGCAGAAGATGGACGCCTCATTGTCAATGGGTGGAAGGAGATCTCAACATCTATGACTTCACCGAGCCTGGAGACAAGATCATCGGCGTGCTCCACCTAGGACATGCAGGCCTGGTTCACTTCTTGCGTTCCATCGCTAAGGGGGCGGGTGCCGAGTAGGTGTCTTGGGAAAGTCGTTTAAATTTTGGTTGTGTTAAGTACTTTGTGTGGTTTTCTGTTAAATACCTTGTTTTCAGAGTTGCTATGGTGTACGTACTATGTTATAGTTAACTATGTTGAACATATGATCGTTTTGTTTATGATCCAATGCTAGTAATTGCTAGACTTGATTTTGGTAGCCAAAAATGGTGCCATGACACCATATTTGTCTACAAAATGTTGCATGGCAGCATTTTGATTCTATTTTGCTGCCATGCCATCATAAGGAAGCATTTGGCTCATAGGTGATGCCATGGCAGCAAATTTGGGTACAAAATCCTAGAAATCATAATAAATGCTTCTTATCTTTCTTATTCGAGCAATTTTTACCAGCAACGATCGAGGTAAAATACACACTATTGGTTAGATTCTTATTATTATCGTGCATTTTAGATGGTGCTGGTAATTCAGTCACTAGCAGTGTGCAGGCCGCATCATGCTAGTTGTACATTACCAGCGGCGCGACACTCGCGGCGTGCCACCTGAACGCTGCTAGTAGGCACACACGCACGGCCCTTATTCGTGGGTTGTGTACTAATGCAATGCTTTCCGAATCTAATCATTCAAGAGGGCCAAAGAATATCTCACTATATTGGAGCGACAAATCTCATTTTTGTCAATAGTGTATCGCAACATGTTTCATGACTCACATGAAAGCTACCTCTCTAACTACCCAATTACGGAGTAACGTTTGATAGACCCTAAGTGCATTGATCCTTATTCCGAGAACATGTGAGGACCTCAAATCTAGGACATGGCATATACATCATACTTGAGACTAACATATGGCAATATTGCATTGCGTCTCAAAGTGGGTCTTTCCGACTTAGTGATCCCCATCCCCGGGTCCATACTATCGGGTTAGCACCTCTATGCCCATGACTTGTGAAACATTGTCATCAACCGAACTGTATATTAGTCTAACGATATGTGTCTGCATACACTTATCAACTAGGGGCCATTAGTACAATCATCATACAATATATAGTCTCACAAACAAGTCACATACTTATTGATACATATTAGTGATGATGTTCACGCACAATACAAATAACTCATTAATACATAAGGAAATGACATCATCACATGATTGCCTTTTGGGCATATTTCCAACAACTTTGTAGGTCATCAAGATGCTCATCAGTCTGGAGGAGGCTGGTAAGATGGAATTTTTTTTTGAGGTGGGACTAGTACTTCCATGTCTATTCTTAAAATCTCTCTAGAAGATTGCAGCTTCGGCCTGGTGGTCCTGGTGCTCTTGCATATGATCATCCTTTAGCATAACAATTTCATTATGTCTATACTTGGTAGTAGCCTTAGGCTGGAAAAACTTAGTATTTTCATCTCCCAACTTTAACCACCTAATGGTGACTCTTTGCTTCTAGTATGTGTTTTGATAAGAAAGCAAATTAATCAGATGTTGTTTAACTATATTTCTTCCATTTCATTCTTCAACAATGAGTTCTCTATATTCCTCTATAGTATCTATCAATAGAATCAATCCAATGAGAATCTTTTATACCCTGGGCCAGATGTGATAGTCATGTGGACCAGATCTTCAAACCCTTTTCTTAGTCTCTTGAACTTTGATGTGATTTTCTTTGCACTATCAGCACTTTGAATATATTGTTCCCAAATGGTTTTAACCCTCTTCAATTGTTTCCTTCCTAAAGGTGTTGCTTTCAGTGTACAATGTTGTTGTCTATTTGCCGTGCGTGGTTGTTTGCTTCAGGGTCTTTCCCTTCTTTGTTTTAATTTTTTTGTTGTGTGCATAAAATATGTCTTGACTAGGCCTTGATATTGCTTTTTTACAGATGCCGAATGTAATTAGTATCATTTCGATACCAACATACTACCCTTGGTCCAGAAAGAAATGCAGCAGTATATATACTTGCTACTAAGTTGACGGATCACCCTTAACTGATACAGTAAACATGGTATGCATGACACACCAAGACGGGACGGTATCTGAACCAATTATATATGGAGTGAACTCACTTTTCGTGTAGCGCAAAAGATATACTCACGGACAGCAGCCTCATGTTTTCCCACGAAAAATGAGAAAACCCTCACGTTTCGGGCTTGGAGTGTAGGAGCACAACCCGACGCCACTAGTAAAAAACAGGGCATCAGTCCCGATTCCAGAGGGCCTTTAGTCCCGGTTCTGCAACCGGGACAAAATGATCGGGACTAATGCCCACCACTTTTAGTCCCGGTCGTGTTACGAACCGGGACTAAAGGAGCTCCACGTGGCCTCTGTGGGGCGCCTAGGAAGGAGGACCTTTAGTCCCGGTTTTGTAACACCGACCGGGACTAAAAAAACAGCCACGCGTCAACACCTGCAAAACATTGGGGTTTTTTTTTAAAGGAGGGGTTATGGGTTTTGGAGGGTTTAGGGATTTTCATATTGTGTTTTCCCCTTTTATTTTTGTGTTTACCCTTCAATTCTTTTACATTTAGGGTTTCATTTTTATTTAATGTTTTCCATTCAACTCGATGCTAGCTACTACATATAGCAATGAAGGAACCATTACACAAGATCGTCATGAACATATATAGAGAGAAGTGATCTCTCTTTCTCCGTGCTTGGTCGAACAACAAGTTTTCGTATATCTATCCGACGCTACTACATATATACAATATAACATCTCTTACGATCCCTAACATCATCTACCAAAATCGCATTGCAATTCCTGATGGTATTCTCCGTCTTTAGGTATGACGTGCTCAACAAAGAATCCCGTCAATTCCTCTTGAATTGCTCGTATGCGATCATGTGGTAGGAGTAGATCCCGCATCTCCCAGATCTAATTTAAAGAAGGGGGTGAATGAAACTCAACCCAATTGATGGTAATAAAATAGAATTGTGAATATTGTTTACGTACTTCTAATTGTTTTGAAGTTATGCCCCGCTCAAGGGTCGAGTTGCGAATGAACTCGCAAACGTAGTATCCACATAAATTATTCCCGGGTGCCTGCCACAAGCACTTTACGAGAATAGAGTTCAATCAAAATGGTATTGATGAAACTAGAATCAATGAGAGATGCGTGGAACTAGCTAGTACTACTTACTTTGGGGTGTGAAAATCGCAGCCCCTTTTTCTCTAGACCTGGTACCATGCTGGTGAACTTTTTCCAAACCCTGCCCGGCAAAGAAAATGATTACTTGATATTAGGAAATGAACGAAAGTTGCCGATATGGTGCGATAATGATTGAACTTACTTCTGGAGCATTTCACTCATGTCCGCCCACTCCTTATGCTATTTACGTCTCGAGTCTAAAACAGTTACTAGTCCCGCATCAAGCTTAATGGATAGCAGAATAAAGTGGAACCTGCGCACACATAACTCATCAATTACAGTACTTAACCTCGAGTAAGCGAAACAGAATATGCACAAGACAGTAACACTCACTTGAAGTTGTAAGGAAAGAGTATTTCCCTTTTGTTTTGATGTCGAAGTAACATGTTTAGCAAGTTTTACTCAGTATAGGCGGGTCTCTTTTGTACCGTATATTCATTTATGGTATTTGGGTTAATGAAACCAATGTCATAGATTTGTCCTTTTCTGCATTTGACGATCTTCAATCTGCATAATAGAGTGAGGATAATTATATATACATGCAATGAACGAGATGAGCTAGAGACTTAATTACAGAAATAATACTTACAGACAATAGCAAGTCATGACAGTTTGTCGATGGCGTCTTGATTGTATAACTGAAATAATTCTTCAAATTAAACGTACATCAGGTCAACTCCAATGAAGTCGTGCTCATCTTTAAGTCCCAGCAAGATACTGTCGGTCCCATCCTTGCAGGTTTCCAAGTACCAATCATGTAATCTTCGCATCATCGTTGATAGATGCGGGAGCTGCTCAGGTTTGACGAGAGGCTTCTTGTGCTCGTATCTAAAGGGTGCTACCACCTCAGCCATTTTGAACTGTACATCATCGCCTAAGTAATCACCAAGAGTGGTACCGGCCACTACCCCTAGATCATTAGCAATATCGGTAAACACCTTGAGCGGGGGGCACGATTGCTTCTCCTGTTCGTTGAGCTGGGGAATTGTTTTCCCACTTCTTGCACCACTTCTACTTAAGCTTCCCGACCGCTTCGCTTCATCAAATGTCTTTTCAATACACAGGTCATAGTTTGATAGCGGCGGAGACGGTGGAGGTCGCTTAAGGGCATCCAGACAGCGATTCACTTTTACCGGATCTACTTTCTCCTTTGGAGGTGGGCATTTACATGCAAAATGGGCCTTCACTTCGGAAGCCACAATCTCCTTGTTTTCCTCCTCAGTCATCTCATATGGTAACTTGGCAGGAGCCTTGAGGCTTGGACCAGCTCTAAATTTCTTCCCTGTTGTACTGCTAGTCGCCAGAGCGGCGGCGGCTCTCTTCCGCCGTTGCTGAGGCGGCGGAGTCAGCTAACATGGCGGAGGAGGCGGAGTCCGCTGACGCGATGGAGGAGGCGGCGGAGTAAGCTGAGGCGGTGGAGACAGCTAACGCGGAGGAGGATTCGGCTAAGGGGCTCCTCCGCCGGAGTCTGCTGACGCGGCGAAGACAGCTGACGCGCCGGAGACGACTGAGGCAGCGGAGATAGCACAGTTGGACTGTGAGGAGTCTGCCGAGGGGCATGCTACTTCTTGAGCTTGCGTCGGTTTTTCCCTTGAAGAGGAAAGGGTGATGCAGCAAAGTAGAGATAAGTATTTCCCTCAGTTAGAGAACCAAGGTATCAATCCAGTAGGAGGTACAAGCAAGTCTCCAATCTATGCACCTGCACAAACAACCAAACACTTGCACCCAATGCGATAAAGGGGTTGTCAATCCCTACATGGTCAATTGCAATGGTGAGATCTGATAGAGATAGGTATAGCAGATTGCTAAAACGCAAAACAAAATAAAAGTAAATAAATTGCAGCAAGGTATTTTTGGTTTATTGATCTGAAAATATAAGATGGAAAATAGACCCAGGGGCCAAAGGTTTCACTAGAGGCTTCTCTCTTGAAGGTAAATAATACGGTGGGTGAACAAATTACTGTCAAGCAATTGATAGAACAGCGCAAAGTTATGACGATATCCAAGGCAATTATTATGCATATAGGCATCATGTCCGTGTCAAGTAGACTGAAACGATTCTGCACCTACTACTATTACTCCACACATCGACCGCTATCCAGCATGCATCTAGAGTATTAAGTTAAAAAAGAACGGAGTAACGCCTTAAGTAAGATGACATGATGTAGAGGGATAAACTCAAGCAATATGATAAAAACACCATCTTTTTATCCTTGATGGCAACAATACAATACGTGCCTCGCTACCCCTACTATGTCACTGGGTGAGGACACCGCAAGATTGAACCTAAAACTAAGCACCTCTCCCATTGCAAGAAATACCAATCTAGTTGGCCAAACCAAACCGATAATTCGAAGAGAAATACAAAGATATCAAATCATGCATATAAGAATTCAGAGGAGATTCAAACAATATTCATAGATAATCTGATCATAAATCCACAATTCATCGGATCTCGACAAACACACCGCAAAAGAATATTACATCGGATAGAACTCCAAGAACATCGAGGAGAACATGGTATTGAAGATCATAGAGAGAGAAGAAGCCATCTAGCTACTAGCTATGGACCAGTAGATCTGAGGTAAACTACTCACGCTTCATTGGAAGGGCAATAGGGTTGATGTAGATGCCCTCCGTGATCGAATCCCCCTCCGGCAGATCATCGGAAAAGGCCCCAAGATGGGATCTCATGGGAACAGAAGGTTGCGGCGGCGGAAAAGTATTTTCGTGGATGTCCCTGTTGATAATGGAATATTTGAGGATTTATAGAGCTGAGAGGGAGGTCGGTGGATTCCCGAGGGGCCCACAAGCCAGGGTGCGCCCTGAGGGCTTGTGGTGCCCTCGGGACTCTTCTGACTTCATCTCCAAGTTCCGTGGGTGTCTTCTGGTCCAAGAAAAATCATCGTAAAGTTTTATTCCGTTTGATATTCCTTTTCTGTAAAACTCAAAAAGAAGAAAAAAACAGAAACTGACACTGGGCTCTAGGTTAATAGGTTAGTCCCAAAAATAATATAAAATAACATATTAATGCATATAAAACATCCAAAACAGATAATATAATAGCATGGAACAATAAAAAATTATAGATACGTTGGAGACGTATCAAGCATCCCCAAGCTTAATTCCTACTCGTCCTCGAGTAGGTAAATGATAAAAATAGAATTTTTGATGTGGAATGCTACCTAACATATTTATTCATGTAATTTTTTTTATTGTGGCATGAATGTTCAGATCCATAAGATTCAAAACAAAAGTTTAATATTTACATAAAAACAATAATACTTCAAGCATACTAATAAAGCAATCATGTCTTCTCAAAATAACATGGCCAAAGAAAGTTATCCCTACAAAATCATATAGTCTGCCTATGCTCCACCTTCATCACACAAAGTATTAAATCATGCTCAACCCCGATGACAAGCCAAGCAATTGTTTCATACTTTTGATGTTCTCAAACTTTTTCAACTTTCACGCAATACATGAGCGTGAGCCATGGATATAGCACTATAGGTGGAATAGAATATGGTGGTTGTGGAGAAGACAAAAAGAAGGAGATAGTCTCACATCAACTAGGCGTATCAACGGGCTATGGAGATGCCCATCAATAGATATCAATGTGAGTGAGTAGGGATTGCCATGCAACGGATGCACTAGAGCTATAAGTGTATGAAAGCTCAAAAAGAAACTAAGTGGGTGTGCATCCAACTCGCTTGCTCACGAAGACCTAGGGCAATTTGAGGAAGCCCATCATTGGAATATACAAGCCAAGTTCTATAACAAAAATTTCCCACTAGTATATGAAAGTGACAAAATAGGAGACTCTCTATCATGAAGATCACGGTGCTACTTTGAAGTACAAGTGTGGAAAAAGGATAGTAGCATTGTCCCTTCTCTCTTTTCTCTCATTTTTTTCTCTTTTTTTTATTTTTCGTCCGGAGTCTCATCCCGACTTGTGGGGGAATCATAGTCTCCATCATCCTTTCCTCACATGGGACAATGCTCTAATAATGATGATCATCACACTTTTATTTACTTACAACTCAAGAATTACAACTCGATACTTAGAACAAAATTATGACTATATGAATGCCTCCGGCGGTGTCCCGGGATGTGCAATGATCAAGAGAGACATGTATAAAAATATGAACGGTGGCCTTGCCACAAATACTATGTCAACTACATGATCATGCAAAGCAATATGACAATGATGAAGCGTGTCATAATAAATGGAACGGTGGAAGTTGCATGGCAATATATCTCGGAATGGCTATGGAAATGCCATAATAGGTAGGTATGGTAGCTATTTTGAGGAAGGGTATATGGTGGGTGTAGTGCACCGGCGAAAGTTGCGCGGTACTAGAGAGGCTAGCAACGGTGGAAGGGTGAGAGTGCGTATAATCCATGGACTCAACATTAGTCATAAAGAACTCACATACTTATTGCAAAAGTCTATTAGCTATCGAAACAAAGTACTACACGCATGATCCTAGGGGGATAGATTGGTAGGAAAAGACCATCGCTCGTCCCCGACCGCCACTCATAAGGAAGACAATCAATAAATAAATCATGCGCCAACTTCATCACATAATGGTTCACCATACATGCATGCTACGGGAATCACAAACTTTAACACAAGTATTTCTACCAATCCACAATTACTCACTAGCATGACTCTAATGTCACCATCTTTATATCTTAAAACAATCATAAGGAATCAAACTTCACATAGTATTCAATGCATTTTATATGAAAGTTTTTATTATATCCCTCTTGGATGCCCATCATATTAGGACTAAATACATAACCTAAGAAAATTACCATGCTGTTTAGAGACTCTCAAAATAATATAAGTGAAGCAAGAGAGCTCAACAATTTCTATAAAATAAAACCACCGCCGTGCTCTAAAAAGATATAAGTGAAGCACTAGAGCATATTGCCTAGCTCAAAAGATATAAGTGAAGCACATAGAGTATTCTAATAAATTCACGAATAATGCGTGTCCCTCTCAAAATGTGTGTACAGAAAGGATGATTGTGGCAAACTAAAAAGAAAAGCCTCATATCATACAAGACGCTCCAAGCAAAACACATATCATGTGGTGAATAAAAATATAGCCTCAAGTAAATTTACCGATGGATTGAAGACGAAAGAGGGGATACCTTCCGGGGCATCCCCAAGCTTAGGCTCTTGGTTTTCTATGAATATTACCTTGGGGTGCCTTGGGAATCCCCTAGCTTAGGCTCTTGACACTCCTTATTCCATAGTCCATCAAATCTTTACCCAAAACTTGAAAACTTCACAACACAAAACTCAACAGAAAACTCATGAGATCCGTTAGTATAAGAAAATAAAATCACCACTTTTGGTACTGTTGTGAACTCATTCTTTATTTATATTGGTGTAACATCTACTGTATTCCAACTTCTCCATGGTTCATACCCCCCGATACTACCCATAGATTCATCAAAATAAGCAAACAACACATAGAAAACAGAATCTGTCAAAAACAGAACAGTCTGCGAAGATCTGAATTGTTCTAATACTTATGGAACTCCAAATAAGCTGAAAACTTAGGAAAACAGAGGCAATTTGTATATAAATCTTGTGTAAAACATTCAGGGTTTTTCCACGCTCCAGTGAATTTAAACAAATATGTTACTGGACACAAAAGTTTCTGTTTTTCAGCAAGATCAAATCAACTATCACCGTAAGCCATCCCAAAGGTCTTACTTGGCTCAAACACTAATTAAAACACCAAAACACAATTACTACAGAAGTAATAATGTGTAAACTCATAAAAATAGAAAATAAAAAAAATTGGGTTGTCTCCCAACAAGCGCTTTTTTAAAAGCCTTTTAGCTAGGCGTTGATAATTTTAATGATGCTCACATGAAAGATAGCAATTGAAACACGAAGAGAGTATCATGTAGCATGTGAAAGACAAGTTTAAGTCTAACATACTTCCTATGCATAGGCATTTTATAAGAAAACAAGTTATCAAGACAAGCAAAAACTAGCATATGCAAGGAAGAAGAAAGAAACAATAGCAATCTCAACGTAACGAGAGGTAATTTAGTAACATGAAAATTTGTACAACCGTATTTACCTCTCTCATAATAATTACATGTAGGATCATAATCAAATTTAACAATATAGCTATCACATAAAATATTCTCTTCATGATCCACATGCTTGCAAAGTTGACACTCTTCCAAAATAGTGGGATTATCATTAACTAAAGTCATGACCTTTCCAAACCCACTTTTATCAAAAAATTCGTATGATTGAATATTCTCCAAATATGTGGGATCTAAAGTTGACACTCTTCCACTTTCAATATTATAGCAAACATATTCATCATGAGGATTAAATAAATTTCAAGATCATAAGAAGCATTATCACCCCAATCATGATCATTGCAATAAGTAGCGGACATAGCAAAACTAGCATCACCAAGCTTAGGGTTTTGCATATTATTAGCACAATTGATATTAATAGAATTTATAATAACATCATTGCAATCATGCTTTTTATTCAAGGAACTATCAAGTATGCAATAGAAATAATCTCATGTTTAACATAAGGAACTATAGCAAATTCATCTCCATAATCATTATTAATATTGGCATCATGGCCATAAGAATAGCAAGCATAACATTCATCAAGGGAGGGTATCTCAATCAAATCATCGGAATCATAATTATCTATAGATTCATGCATATCATTATTTTCTTCCAAAGCAACGGTCATTCTCTCAATAAATTCTTTAACATAGGCATTATGAGCATAGTTTTCATAGCAATATTTAAGTATGTCAAAATTTTCAGATTTGTAGAGAGTAATATCATACTTTTCAATCAAAGAAGCAACTTCATAAGCACCCTTAAAAGCAACAAATTCTTCAATTTGTTCAATATCATAGTAACTATAAACACCCTTTTCATAAGAAGATAAGATTTCATTATCATTGAACTCACATAGGTAGGGAAGGTGTTTTTTAGGGTTCTCAGAGCAACAAGTAAAATCAAAAAGTTCACAAAGATTCTAAGCATAACATAGCAAACAATTTATTTGATTCCATAAGAGTCTCCCCTTTTCAGACAAACGGTGACGCACAAAATGAGCATGCTCATCTAAAGGTTTTCCCTCAACTAAACTAGTTGGGGTTTCAGCACGAGCACATATGGATCGAAGATGATCCAAGTAGAAAATTTTAAGTGGATCCATAAACCTTTTTGTTTCTGATTTTCAATAAACACACAATTATACCAAACAAGCAAACGAGCCAAGTAAGACATAAAGACAAACGAAAAGACAAACGGAAAGAAGGCGAATAAAAAGGCAAATCTTTTTGTATTTTTCTGAAAATCGTTTTAGAAGTGGGGGAGAGGAAAACGAGAGGCAAATGGCGAATAATGTAATGCAAGAGATGAGAGTTTATGATGGGTACTTGGTAGGCTTGATGTAGACCTCCCCGACAACGGCGCCAGAAATTCTTCCTGCTACTTCTTGAGCTTGCGTTGGTTTTTCCCTTGACGAGGAAAGGTTGATGCAGCAAAGTAGAGATAATTATTTCCCTCAGTTAGAGAACCAAGGTATCAATCCAGTAGGAGGTACAAGCAAGTCTCCAATCTAAGCACATGCACAAACAATCAAACACTTGCACCCAACGCGATAAAGGGGTTGTCAATCCCTTCACGGTCAATTGCAATGGTGAGATCTGATAGAGATAGGTATAAAAGATTGCTAAAACGTAAAACAAAATAAAAGTAAATAAATTGCAGCAAGGTATTTTTGGTTTATAGATCTGAAAATATATGATGGAAAATAGACTCGGGGGCCATAGGTTTCACTAGAGGCTTCTCACTTGAAGGCAAATAATATGGTGGGTGAACAAATTACTGTCGAGCAATTGATAGAAAAGCGCAAAGTTATGACGATATCCAAGGCAATGATTATGCATATAGGCATCACGTCCGTGTCAAGTAGACCGAAACGATTCTGCATCTAGTACTATTACTCCACACATCAACCGCTATCCAACATGCATCTAGAGTATTAAGTTCATAAAGAACGGAGTAACGCCTTAAGTAAGATGACATGATGTAGAGGGATAAACTCAAGCAATATGATGAAAACCCCATCTTTTTATCCTTGATGGCAATAATACAATACGTGCCTCGCTACCCCTACTATGTCACTGGGTGAGGACACCGCAAGATTGAACACAAAACTAAGCACCTCTCCCATTGCAAGAAATACCAATCTAGTTGGCCAAACCAAACCGATAATTCGAAGAGAAATACAAAGATATCAAATCATGCATATAAGAATTCAGAGGAGATTCAAATAATATTCATAGATATTCTTATCATAAATCCACAATTCGTTGGATCTCGACAAACACACCGCAAAAGAATATTACATCGGATAGAACTCCAAGAACATCGAGGAGAACATGGTATTGAAGATCATAGAGAGAGAAGAAGCCATCTAGCTACTAGCTATGGACCCGTAGGTCTGAGGTAAACTACTCACGCTTCATCGGAAGGGCAATAGGGTTGATGTAGATGCCCTCTGTGATCGAATCCCCCTCCGACAGTGTCGGGGCCGGATTTCGGGGACACAACATCCCAGAAATTAACCCCTCGTGTCATCACCAGCCCAGGATTACCATTACTGGTGGGCACGTCCTTGTTACAGATTACCAAGATATTACTAGAATTGGATACAAGACCATAAAGGTCTAATGATACAACAGTGATTCTGGTGGTGGATGACGGAAATGACTCGTGGTTCCCCAACGTCGATGGGGCTCCATTCCCACAGGAACAGCTGACCCGGATAACTCCTATCCCGCATGGCTGCTATCATAGGCTCCGCACGGACGTCGCTGCGGTACTCCTCACTGAAATCCTGACCTAGCCAAGTAAATAGCCAGGGACAAGCCTGTGAGTACGTTCGAATGTACTCGCAAACATGATGAACAAAAGATATACCGAATGCATATGCTCATGATGTATTAAATGCTATGCTCATGCTGACTGAAAATTTAAATCATGATAGGTTAAATATAATACGATGCAAAGAACAAATATAACAGGTTAGTGACAAGTAATAAAAAAATTAATAGAAAAGAAATGCCAATCGGGTGTCCACAAGAGTAGTGGCGTGACAGACCGCCTGAGAACTCAAGGGACGCCACGGAGAGTTCTTGAGAAGAAATGCCAATCGGGTGTCCACAAGAGTAGTGGCGTGACAGACCGCCTGAGAACTCGAGGGACGCCACGGAGAGGTCTTGAAAAGAAATGCCAGTCGGGTGTCAAAAAGTGATGCCGCGGTCGGTCTTGAAAAGAAATGCCAATCGGGTATCCACAAGGGTAGTGGCGTGATAGACCGCCTGAGAACTCGAGGGACGCCATGGACAGGTCTTGGAAATAAAACCGAATGCCTGGGGTAGTCTAGCCAGCCCCTGAGACACTCAGGAAAATAAAATAAGAGAAACGGGTTAGTCCACAATAATATGCATAACCACAATAATATTAATATGCATAACTATATCATTCATGACAACAAAAATATTCATGACAGCATTAGTGGTGACGATAATTATCCTGCAAAGTAACTCTTGCTCAGTTTAATTATTTCCTCCGAAGACCGACACTAAGACCGACACTTGACCAACCCAGACTGTAGTCCTTAACCGCGGACACGGCTATTCGAATAGGTTTAAACTCTGCAGAGGGTGTAATCTTTACCCACAAGTATAGGATTTCTTTAGTCAGTACCGTGACACTGACTAATTCCCATTACGGTATTTGGGTTGAAAACACACCTGACCAGCACACACCAGATTAACCGTCTGGATGCCAGGAATCACCCAAAGCATCGTTTCAGAAAAACTCTAAGTCGGGGAGACAACAATCTCAAGTAGCATGGGATCACTATTAATACGCGTGGATTCCAAAGGGTGCCCCCTCTCGGCTACAGCCGGATACACCCATGCCCCCTGACCCGATGACAGGATTTAGTCCACCATCATGGAAACCCTCATCGTAGCCCTCTATGTGGTGTGTGCACGGAAAGGGGTTAACAACTTACTGAACCATACCCTACCTATGGCAGGGACAAGTGGCAGCATGAAACAAGTATGGGGGTTACCGGAACAAGACTCGATCTACGGTCGACTCAGGAGGTTAAGTTTTCCTGTAGTGGTTAGCACAATATATTCCTTGGTGATACCCAACAGCATCACCACCTGGCATGTCTCGACATGCCCTTACTGATCATTCTCGTCACCACGAGAAATTCAGTCTCACGGTCACTTTACTCGTGACTGATTCTTTCCTGCAGTTTAGTCCATAACAACACGAGCATACATGACAAGTGAAAGTAACTATACTCACTATAACTTCATGCTTTAAAGATGACAACAAAATAGCCATGGATCATGCATGCAAAAATAGCCATATGCAAATTCTATTAAAAATTATCACAACCATGATTCAAATATTCTAGCTAGCAACTACCGAACATTCACCATATCAAGTGTTCAAGATGCTTGCCTTGAGCATGCAGAAGTGTTGGGTGCACTCCAAAAGTTTTGAAAAGTATATCTCCCCTCCATTTCCTATTTTCAAAATATTGCAATTATCACATAAAGCAAAAAACAGTACTAAAAAGTGTTTCAAACATTTTTGAAATAAATACTAAAATAAACTAGATGGAAACTTAGGAATATAAGAAAAATAATCATATTATTTGGAGTTCATAAGGTTTTCCTAGAGAATTTCTAAGCTGAGATAATTAAGGAAATGGACTAATTAATAGGTTCAGCAGGGACAAAGCTTAGGAAAAATGTTCACCTAGGCTTAAATAATAGGGCATGATTTTAGAAGTATTTTGAAGTTTGAATCATCAGATTTGGATTTGAATTGGTGGCTGTGGAATTATTTGAAAACTGCTGGAAAAGAAAAAGGAAAAGGAGCAGAGAAGCGCCCTGAGCGCGATTTAGACGTGCGGTGCCACTTGGCCGGGCCCAGCCGTTCGGCTGCGCGGAGGCGGAGACGTCGAAGGCGTACTCCTGTGTTTCCGCTTTCCCCGCGCGATGGCTGCTTCTGGGGTAGCCCGTCACCACTTAACCGGGGCAGGGCCCACCCGTCAGCGGTCCGGCCCCCTCGCTGAGCCTTTGACAGGCGGGGCCCATGGGTCGGGTTTGACCCTGGGTCAAACCGTCGTCTCCCTCCTCTGGCCGTGGCTTCCGACGATCGACGCCGGCGAACGACGGCGCTTCTGGGGAAGCTGAGCACATGAGCGAGACCAGGGGATCGAGGCAATCTCCCCAGTATGCGGCATGACCCGTAGGGAGCCTCACCTCGTCGGCGACGAGGTTCGCAGCGGACGGTGGCCGTCGGGCAGGAAGGGGGCTTTGCCTACGGTGGCTCCCGAGCAGGATTGGGTGGGGGTTGGATTCGTGGGATCTCGGGGAGGCCACTGGTGAAGAAAACGAGAAGGGGTAGGCACTGTAGAGGTGGGAATCTTCGAGGCAAGGCAGCGGCAGTAGCTGCCGGAGACGAGGCAAATGGCCATCTCTGGTCGTGTAGCTGCTCGGGGAGGTGGCTAGGGGAGAGAGAGATGATCCTGTGAAGCGAAACGAGCTCGGGGATGGGTTTTATAGGAGAGGAGAGGCGGTGCCGCGGCTTCCAGAGAAAGCCATCGTGGCGGCGGCCATTATTGTGCCGGCGAGGTGGTTATGGGCGGTGGCGTGAGTCAGCAAGGCCGGTAGGGGTTCGGCGTGGACGGTGGTCTCCCGCAGTTAAGGAGAGGCGTGCTGGCTGGCTCGGATTGGAGCCACGCGTCATGGGCGACGCCGTCCCCGGGTTGACCACCGCGGCGAGCACTGTGGGCCGGCGGTGGGCGGCGCTAGGAGCCAGGAGACAGTGTCGGCGGGGGACGGGGCATCCTGGAGAAGCTTGTAGTGGATCAGAACGAGCTGGGGAGCGGTTGTGGGGAGTGGCAGAAGCTCGGGTGCCGGCGCGGTCATAGGCGTGCTCTGGACATGTCCAGAGCACGCACCCAGTGTGCTCGTCCAAATGCCAGGAGGCTCTTGGCTACTCCAAATGAGCTCAAACTAGGCAGGTGGGCATGCGACTTGATCGGGATGATGGAGGACATGCTGGTTTTGCCAGAAGAGCTAGTGTATAATGTATTTTAGGAGAGGCAGAATTTTTGTCATGCACATCAGGTGCTCGATGAAATGAACAGGTGACCTAGGGAGTTTTGTTGGTTATGAAACTTGGCAGGGTGATGTCTCTTTGGATGATAGAAATGGTAGTGGAGTTGGTTTGGCAAAAAGAAAAACTTGTCAATGCAAGTTTTAGAGAAATTCAGTTCTGGACAGAAACTTGTGGGATGTATTTGGTGATTTTCCAAGAGGCATATGGGGCTGATCTCTTGGACTTAAGGTTTTGGTTGGAAGGAATATGAGTGGGAACAATTTTAGAAGTTTTGGAACAAGGAAAATTAGGGTTGTAGTTATAAGCTAGAAAATGGACAGAATGGAAAATAGAATGTTTCACTCAAAATTTTCAAAAGACTAAGTTGGTTTTTTGCTCCAAAGTGATATATAGGCATCACATGACCTCCCATAATTTTTGTGGAATTTTGAAAGAATTATTTAAAATGGTTGTAGTGCAATAGAAGCATTTAATGAATTGAAAATGCCTTTTTAAAGAATTGTTTTGGGCAAAATTTCATTATGAAAATAATTCCTACTGTTATCAAAGAATAAATGAAATGGTTTGAGAAAACTACCAAAACCACAATATTATTACCAAAAATTTCTATATGGAGGGAAGAATTTTGGAAAACAGGAACAGTAAATATTCTTAAAATAATAAAGGATTCAATATAATTCAATATTTTATTTCTGGCCAAAATTATACTTAATAAAAGTATTATTAAATTTTTGGGGTATTACAAACTCTATCCACCTTAAGGAAATCTCGTCCGCGAGATTTGTTAAGGTGGTCATCAAAATTAAACCCACCTTTCGAGGAGATTTTCCTGAGCTATTTAAAATAACCTATTTAGGCACAATTGACGTGGGCTCCTGACAATTGGTGTAACTACAGTGAGGCACTAGTGATGTGGTTCTACTGTGACTGTTACGAAATTTTTGGAAAAAGTATAAATTCCAAAATTCGCTTGTCGTACTCCAGTGCACAGTGCTCTCTCCGGCTGACAGGTGGACCCAGGGCCCACTGTCAGTCTCTTCTTCTTCCTCCGGCTCTCTTCTCCTTCTCTCTCTCGTGCGCTTTCTCCACCTGCAGCGTCTAGCACGTAGGACATCTAGGGCCGTACTGCGGTAGTGTGCGGCGTGCTTGTCGCTGGTGCAGCATGCACTCACCTCGTGGGCCAGCACCTTGTCGGTACTGCTCACGGATTCGCCTCCGAACACCAGCGATCGAGCGGTGAACGGCGTTGGTGGACTTCGCTCACCATACACCGAGCTCGAGCTATAAAAATGGACGCAGTGTTACTCTCTTCTTCATCACACCTTGCCTCACTTGCCCTTCCTCTTCTTCTTCCTTCTTTCCTGATTGCAGGAGCTCGGACAAGGCTCCAATGGAGGACGTGCTTCCGGATGTGATCACGATTCTTCTGGGTGGGATGCTGGCGGCGTTGGTTGGGTTCTCGCTACTCCTGTGTGCGATGGTTCTAGATGATCGCCGTGATGCTGCTGCCCGAGTGGTGGCTCTCCACGACAACGGTGGCCATGAGGACTAGATATCGGTGTCGGTTACGAGTGGGTGCTAATAGGTCTCGTAGAAATAACTACCACATATTTTCCCTTGAAAAACTATGGTGTACTGGTGAGGCAAGTGATTAGGTGCTAAATGTGTGTGTGGTTCTGCACGTAGTGCATGTAGTGGAGTGTGTGTGGCTGTAAGCTGGATGTCGTGACGGTGTAGGAGATATGCCCTAGAGGCAATAATAAATGTTATTAATTATCTCCCTGTTCATAATTAAGTTTATATTCCATGCTATAACTGCTATGGTTCCCGAGCCCGTATATCCATAAAGGCTCTGGGGAAAACCCATGTGCACGTGTGGTATAATAAACGGTAAAATGTATTCCTAGTCATGCCTCTAAGACTAGCTCAAGTGTTGCATGATGATTATGTTTTCCCAATCATGGGCATGTCTATGCCAGCAACTTTGAGGGCACAATGTTAGAAGAACATTTGTGTTGAATCGACCCGATTGATGTTATGCTATGAGATTCATTCGTCACAAGTTAATGGTTAATAACACAGAGATGGTTAACGTTTGCATAATTCCTCAGACCATGAGAGTATCGAGTTTCTTCATGCTTGATTCATGAACTTTGGGGTTTGTTAAACGTCATCCGTAACTGGATGGCTATTACGGCGGCTTACGGGTTCATGGGAAAGTATGTCAAGTAACTTGATAGATCAAGATTGGGATTTGCTCCTCCGACGATGGAGAGATATCTCTGGGCCCTCTCGGTGTTACGGTATCCATCATCGTCTGGCCAGACACTTTGTGATTTGATCACGGGGATGCCGGAACACGGTAACGAGAAAAGAGAACAATACCGATAACGGGGTAACTGGCATAGTGGACAAGTTGTTGATCCACGGGGATGCCAACATGTCTAACCTCGGGTATTTGTAACATATTGTGAAGCAACAGGAATAGCACACGGCAACTGGAGGTTCACTCGAATATTCATTCGTGTGGGTATAGGGGTCAATATGGGTGTCCACGGCTCCGATGCTGATCATTGATCGGAAGGTGTTCCGGTCATGTCTATACTTCACCGAACCTATAGGGTCACACGCTTAAGGGTCATCTATCTGCTGAATTCTAGACAGGGAGTCTGAGAGAAAATCACCGAAAAGTTTCGGAGACAACGGAAGAGTTCTGGAGAGAGAACACTGAAAAAGTTTCGGTAAAACCGAAAATTTGTTTCGGATAAAACCATTGATCCAAAAAGGTTTCGGTAAGCACCGGGAATGTTTTGGAGGTTGCCAGATTGGTCTGGTAATTTCTGGAATTTTTCTGGAGAAAAAACCGAAAAAAAAGTTTCGGAGCTGCCGGAGTTGTTTACCGGGTAAACAAAGATGGTTTTAAATTAAACCACCATACTGGAAATGTTCCAGAGCGCGTCCAGATAATTTTAGAGGGTGCCGGAAATGTTCTGGGACCTTCTGGAATTTTTCAGAAATAATAGTCGCGGAAAACATCTTGTCCCAGCGTGAGGGGACAAGATCCCACGGATCGTGGGGGCTGTTTTTGGGGGGGCCCCCTTTGGGGGCAGCCCCCTTGTGGCTGGACAAAATGTTGGGGGGGGGCCCATGGTGGGGGGCAGCCTCCACAAATGGTGGAGAGTGTTGGGAGGAAGGTGGGGCCCCATGGGGGAACACCATGGACAAGGGAACATGTTTTTCCCTTGTTTGGTGGGAACATGTTCTCCTTGTTTTGTGGGAACATGTTTTCCCCATGTTTAGTGGGCTGAAATTTCAGCCCCCTCCACCCCTTCCACCACTATATAAGGAGGAGGAGAGGTGCTCTCTAACTCCACTCCAACTCTCTCACACAAGCCATGCATGATCTGGCATTCTCTCTCCCTCCCACGAAAGAGTTTCGTAGAGCCGAAAGGCTGTCTGGGTTCCGGCAGGAACTAGTTCTGGACGGCGAAGCCCTGCCGGATAGATGACACCGTATGTGTGCAACTCTGTAGAGAGGTCGTAGTTTCGATCTTAGTGCTCGAGGGGTTGTTCGTGAGTGCCTCCCGAAGGGCTGTCCAAGTGACGGTCCGAGTTCTGTGAGTCCTCCCGAAGGGCTGTCCGCGACATCATCCGGGGGACTGTTCGACCGCCTCCTGGAGGGCTGTCCGAAGGGAAGACGAGGGTATACATCCTCGCGGTTGGGAGGTTGTAAATCCTAGCTGCGGGGATCTGCACCGACGATCGTCATCGACTCTACTTCCGCTGCGCTATGAGTCGGTAACGAACATGATCAAACCTTGTATGCAGTCTCCATAGTGGTCCTGGGCTGGTGCGTAGGGCGGAAATTTTTTGTTTTCTGCTGCGTTACCCTACAGACGGTGCGTGAATTAATTATGTGTTTGCGAAAATTATTAGTCGCAGTGATCCTTAATAAAATCTCAACCCGAGATTTGTTAAGGGTGAAAAATCCATTATAAACTATGGTAACCAAATTACTCAAACACAACTGCAACCAAACAATTCACTCATAGGGTAAATCCTAAGATGCAACACAGATATCAAATCATGCAATTAAACGCTAGACTAATGAACACAACCATGGTCTCTACGGTACAAAGGTAAAATTGATAGGGTCCTGAGAAAATATCCCCGGCATTGGAACACATTCTTCTCCCTCCGGGGAAAGTGGATGAAGGAGTTGGAGAATGTTCCCTCCTTGGTCTGGCAACAGTGGTCCGCTGATGGCGATCTGAGGATTCAGAACAGCAAGAGTCTGGAGGAAGTCCATCACTTGCTGGGTCAAACGCTCCTGCGTGATGACATATTGAACAAGGTTTGCTAGCATTGGATCTCTCTCTGATTGTCTGCAGGGGAAAGATGCTTCTTTCTCCGGGTGCTGCGTGGCTCGGGAAGTAGTAATACCCCCATTCGCTAGCACGAGGTACTGCGAACCGGAGACGGGTAATTGCTTCGTAGGCAGCAACTTCTATAGCCATTTCTGGAGTTGGCATAGATTTCCCGATGAAGACGACACTTGTAGGGCCTTGGTTTGGGTCTACTGGTGGGATGTGCGCGACTGCCCAATATTTCGAGGCGTTGTGGTTGATCCTCGATTTGAACAGCTCGTACGGGGGTGGTTGAGTGGAACCAAGAGTGTTGAGGGTGAAATCCCACAATATCTTGACAAAACTGCCCGGGGTTGCATCTGGAGTTCTCAGATGAATCCCAAGGTGCGACATGGAGAAATGGTGGTGGACGCAGTGTACAAAGTGAGGGATGCTGATTTTGGTTACGAGAGTGGTCTCCTATATAGTGCCTGGGCTAGAAAACAATATATTGGCATGGGTACGATTCTGGGTATCAACCCTATTCTAGAGTGGTCGAGTCAATGTCGTAGATATAAATCACAAAATGTGACGTATTACTGTGGTTGTCCGTTAGGGTGATAGGTTGGGCACCGACCGCTGAAAGGTGTCGGCTGGCCACTGCAAGCTGTCGGATAGGACGGCTTGACTATGGGCACATAAGGATGTGGATGGTGTGGAAACCTAGAGATAGTGACCAGGCTAAGATAGGATTAGCCAATGGTCAGTCTGGCTCTGATACCAAGGTTGTCGGGGCCAGATTTCGGGGACACAACATCCCATAAATTAACCCCTTGTGTCATCACCAGCCCAGGATTACCGTTACTGGTGGACACGTCCTTGTTACAGATTACCAAGCTATTACAAGAATTGGATACAAGACCATAAAGGTCTAATTATACAACAGTGATTCTGGTGGTGGATGACGGAAATGACTCGTGGTTCCCCAACGTCGATGGGGCTCCATTCCCACAGGAACAGCTGACCCGGATAACTCCTATCCCGCATGGCGGCTATCATAGGCTCCGCATGGATGTCGCTGCGGTACTCCTCGCTGAAATCCTAACCTGGCCAAGTAAATAGCCAGGGACAAGCTTGTGAGTACGTTTGAATGTACAAGCAAACATGATGAACAAAAGATATACCGAATGCATATGCTCATGATGGATTAAATGCTATGCTCATGCTGACTGAAAATTTAAATCATGACAGGTTAAATATAATACGATGCAAAGAACAAATATAACAGTTTAGTGACAAGTAATTAAAAAAATTTAATAGAAAAGAAATGCCAATCGGGTGTCCACAAGAGTAGTGGCGTGACAGACCGCCTGAGAACTCGAGGGACGCAACGGAGAGGTCTTGAAAAGAAATGCCAATCGGGTGTCCACAAGAATAGTGGCGTGACAGACCGCCTGAGAACTCGAGGGACGCCACGGAGTGGTCTTGAAAAGAAATGCCAGTCGGGTGTCAAAAAGTGACGCCGCGGTCGGTCTTGAAAAGAAATGCCAATCGGGTATCCACAAGAGTAGTGGCGTGATAGACCGCCTGGGAACACGAGGGACGCCACGGAAAGGTCTTGGAAATAAAACCGAATGCCCTGGGTAGTCTAGCCAGCACCTGAGACACTCAGGAAAATAAAATAAGAGAAACGGGTTAGTCCACAATAATATGCATAACCACAATAATATTAATATGCATAACTATATCATTCATGACAACAAAAATATTCATGACAGCATTAGTGGTGACGATAATTATCCTGCAAAGTAACTCTTGCTCAGTTTAATTATTTCCTCCGAAGACAGACACTAAGACCGACACTTGACCAACCCAGACTGTAGTCCTTAACCGCGGACACGGCTATTCGAATAGGTTTAAACTCTGCAGAGGGTGTACTCTTTACCCACAAGTATAGGATTTCTTTAGTCAGTACCGTGACACTGACTAATTCCCATTACGGTCTTTGGGTTGAAAACACACCTGACCAGCACACACCAGATTAACCGTCCAGATGCCAGGAATCACCCAAAGCACCGTTTCAGAAAAACTCTAAGTCAGGGAGACAACAATCTCGAGTAGCATGGGATCACTTTTAATACGCGCAGATTCCAAGGGGTGCCCCCTCTTGGCTACAACCGGATACACCCATGCCCCCTGACCCGATGACAGGATTTAGTCCACCAACGTGGAAACCCTCATCGTAGCCCTCTATGTGGTGTGTGCACGGAAAGGGGTTAACAACTTACTGAACCGTACCCTACCTGTGGCAGGGACAAGTGGCAGCATGAAACAAGTATGGGGGTTACCGGAACAAGACTCTATCTACGGTCGACTCAGGAGGTTAAGTTTTCCTGCAGTGGTTAGCACAATATATTCCTTGGTGATACCCAACAGCATCACCACCCGGCATGTCCCGATATGCCCTTACTGATCATTCTCGTCACCACGAGAAATTCAGTCTCACGGTCACTTTACTCGTGACTGATTCTTTCCTGCAGTTTAGTCCATAACAACACGAGCATACATGACAAGTGGAAGTAACCATACTCACTCATACTTCATGCTTTAAAGATGACAGCAAAATAGCCATGGATCATGCATGCAAAAATAGCCATATGCAAATTATATTAAAAATTATCACAACCATGATTCAAATATTCTAGCTAGCAACTACCGAACATTCACCATATCAAGTGTTCAAGATGCTTTCCTTGAGCATGCAGAAGTGTTGGGTGCACTCCAAAAGTTTTGAAAAGTATATCTCCCCTCCATTTCCTATTTTCAAAATATTGCAATTATCACATAAAGCAAAAATAGTACTAAAAAGTGTTTCAAACATTTTTGAAATAAATACTAAAATAAACTAGATGGAAAGTTAGGAATATCAGAAAAATAATCATATTATTTGGAGTTCATAAGGTTTTCCTAGAGAATTTCTAAGCTGAGATAATTAAGGAAATGGACTAATTAATAGGTTCAGCAGGGACAAAGCTTAGGAAAAATGTTCACCTAGGCTTAAATAATAGGGCATGATTTTAGAAGTATTTAGAAGTTTGAATCATCAAATTTGGATTTGAATTGGTGGCTGTGAAATTATTTGAAAACTGCTGGAAAAGAAAAAGGAAAAGGAGCAGTGAAGCGCCCTGAGCGCGATTTAGACGTGCGGTGCCACTGGGCCGGGCCCAGCCATTTGGCTGCGCGGAGGCGGAGACGTCGAAGGCGTACTCCTGTGTTTCCGCTTTCCCCGCGCGATGGCAGCTTCTGGGGTAGCCTGTCACCACTTAACCGGGGCAGGGCCCACCCGTCAGTGGTCCGGCCCCCTCGCTGAGCCTTTGACAAGCGGGGCCCATGGGTCGGGTTTGACCCTGGGTCAAGCCGTCGTCTCCCTCCTTTGGCCATGGCTTCCGGTGATCGGCGCCGGCGGACGACTGCGCTTCTTGGGAAGCTGGGCACATGAGCGAGACCAGGGGATCTAGGCGATCTTCCCAGTATGCGGCATGACCCGTAGGGAGCCTCACCTCGTCGGCGGTGAGGTTCGCAGCGGACGGTGGCCGTCGGGCAGGAAGGGGGCTTTGCCTACGGTGGCTCCCGAGCAGGATTGGGTGGGGTGTTGGATTCGTGGGATCTCGGGGAGGCCACTGGTGAAGAAAACGGGAAGGGGGAGGCATTGTAGAGGTGGGAATCTTCGAGGCAAGGCGGCGGCAGTAGCTACCGGAGACGAGGCAATCGGCCATCTCTGGTCGTGTAGCTGCTCGGGGAGGTGGCTAGGGGAGAGAGAGATGATCCTGTGAAGCGAAACGAGCTCGGGGATGGGTTTTATAGGAGAGGAGAGGAGAGGCGGTGCCGTGGCTTCCAGAGAAAGCCATCGCGACGGCGGCCATTACTGCGCCGGCGAGGTGGTTATGGGCGGTGGCCTTGGTCAGCGAGGCCGGTAGGGGTTCGGCGTGGACGGTGGTCTCCCGCAGTTAAGGATAGGCGTGCTGGCTGGCTCGGATTGGAGCCACGCGTCGTGGGCGGTGCCGTCCCCGAGTTGACCACCGCGGCGGGCGGTGTGGGCTGGCGGTGGGCGGCGCTAGGATCCAGGAGACAGTGTCGGCGGGGTACGGGGCTTCCTGGAGATGAGCTGGGGAGCGGTTGTGGGGAGTGGCAGAAGCTCGGGTGCCGGCGTGGTCATAGGCGCGCTCTGGACATGTCCAGAGCACGCACCCAGTGTGCTCGTCCAAATGCCAGGAGGCTCTTGGCTACTCCAAATGAGCTCAAACTATGCAGGTGGGCATGTGACTTGATGGGGATGATGGAGGACATGCTGGTTTTGCCAGAAGAGCTAGTGTGCAATGTATTTTAGGAGGAGGCAGAATTTTTGTCATGCATATCAGGTGCTCGATGAAATGAACAGGTGACCTAGGGAGTTTTGTTGGTTATGAAACTTGGCAAGGTGATGTTTCTTTGGATGATAGAAATGGTAGTGGAGTTGGTTTGGCAAAAAGAAAAACTTGTCAACGCAAGTTTTAGAGAAATTCAGTTCTGGACAGAAACTTGGGGGATGTATTTGGTGATTTTCCAAGAGGCATGTGGGGCTGATCTCCTGGACTTAAGGTTTTGGTTGGAAGGACTATGAGTGGGAAAAATTTCAGAAGTTTTGGAACAAGGAAAATTGGGGTTGTAGTTATAACCTAGAAAATGGACATAA
Organism: Thinopyrum elongatum; assembly: GCA_011799875.1. Lineage (NCBI taxonomy): Eukaryota > Viridiplantae > Streptophyta > Magnoliopsida > Poales > Poaceae > Thinopyrum > Thinopyrum elongatum. The sequence continues at coordinate 93,801,482 of CM022302.1, read as the reverse complement.
TGGAAAATAGGATGTTTCACTCAAAATTTTCAAAAGACTAAGTTGGGTTTTTGCTCCAAAGTGATATATAGGCATCACATGAGCTCCCATAATTTTTGTGGAATTTTGAAAGAATTATTTAAAATGGTTGTAGTGCAACAGAAGCATTTAATGAATTGAAAATGCCTTTTTAAAGAATTGTTTTGGGCAAAATTTCATTATGAAAATAATTCCTACTGTTATCAAAGAATAAATGAAATGGTTTGAGAAAACTACCAAAACCACAATATTATTACCAAAAATTTCTATATAGAGGGAAGAATTTTGGAAAACAGGAACAGTAAATATTCTGAAAATAATAAAGGACTCAATATAATTCAAAATTTTATTTCTGGCCAAAATTATACTTTATAAAAGTATGATTAAATTTTTGGGGTGTTACAGGCAGCTCGCCGGAAAAGGCCCCAAGATGGGATCTCACGGGAACAGAAGGTTGCGGTGGCGGAAAATTATTTTCATGGATACCCCTGTTGATAATGGAATATTTGAGTATTTATAGAGCTGAGAGGGAGGTCGGTGGACTCCCGAGGGGCCCACAAGCTAGGGGGGGCGCGCCCTGAGGGCTCCTGAGGGCTTGTGGTGCCCTCAGGACTCTTCTGACTTCATCTCCAAGTTCCGTGGGTGTCTTCTGGTCCAAGAAAAATCATCGTAAAGTTTTATTCCGTTTGGACCCCGTTTGATATTCCTTTTCTGTAAAACTCAAAAACAAGAAAAAAAACAGAAACTGGCACTGGGCTTTAGGTTAATAGGTTAGTCCCAAAAATAATATAAAATAACATATTAATGCATATAAAACATCCAAAACAGATAATATAATAGCATGGAACAATCAAAAATTATAGATACGTTGCAGACGTATCAGGGCCTCCTCCTGCTGAGGCGGCGTCCAGTTTGGAAGCAAGCTGTTTTGCTTTGTCCATAGACATGTAGTCCTTAAGGCATTTTCCAGATGAATCTCCCCTTCACCTGTAGGGTAGTCAAGCTCCATCCCCTCAAATCCGTTCATTATTTCATCCACCCTGACAACAGTAAAGCCATCTAGAATAGGAGCGAAATGGAAAGTTCCATCAGGTCAAGGAGGTAAGACATAGCCGACCGTCACCTTCAAGGTTAGGTTATGGCATTTCGCAATTAGCTCACAATGTTCATTCTCCGTGATACCATCCAAGGGGTAGCGAGGAGCCGCGATATCAGGCTGAACAAGAGGCTCACCACAGAGATGTCGGCGACGAGATCGGCGCGAACGATCGACGGCGGTGAGGACGGGGACGGGACGGCACCCTACACATCTGCAGACTCTAAGAAGTTAATTTGATCTCAAATTCTGCATCTAAATCAAAAGAACTCCCACATACACTCCTCCACTAAAACCCACAAACCACAATACTTCTAGAGCATTTGAAATGAGCTAAATTAGGAGTGAGAGATGAAACGATGAAGTTGCTAACCTTTTAGAACACTTGTGTAGTTGGTGCACCGCCAAATCTAGACAAATCTTGGGGAAAATGTAGCTTGGAGGTCGAGCTTGGAAAGGAGAAAGCTTAAGTGTGGCTCCGGCATTTCATCGAACACCTCATGTGCATATACAGGCAAAAAACAGAGTAGCCCACACCTCCACCCTTCCAAGGCCAAAAAACAGAGGAGATGATAGGGGGGGAGGGGGAGAGTGGATATATATATAGGCAAAACTTTAGTCCCGATTTGTGTCTAAAACCGGGACTAATGGCCTACCCTTTAGTGCCGGTTCCAGCCACCAACCGGGACTAAAGGCACCCCTTTAGTCCCGGTTGGTGGCTGGAACCGGGACTAAAGGTCCCAGCCGAACCAGGACAGATGTCTGCCGAGGCCCGGCCGGCGTCCTAGCCTCTCGAACCGGGACTGATGCTCCCATTAGTCCCGATTCGTAACACGACCGGGACTAATGTTCTGATCTGTCCAGGACCAAAGCCATGTTTTCTACTAGTGCGCGTCCTAGTGAAGAAATATATTGTGTATATTTCTTGTGTTTGGTTCGAACGTGTAACGATTACTAGGCACCCAATACACAAAAACTAGCATCAATAGCCTCAGCACTTGATTGAAGTAGAGACTGGAATTAATATGGCATGAATGCATGCATAATATGGTCGTGATAATGAGGTGAGGGAGGCAGGCTAATCGTGCGCCACCTTTAAAACCGCAGCACTAGGATGGTCAGGTTTATGGTACAACGGACTACGCTGCCAAAGCTTTTTCTGTTGCAGTTTCTGGTGTACTTTCGACCGACCGGTGGCCGACGTACGCGCTCAGGCCCAAAGCACCTCAGGCAAGTATGTGGGTGCAACAGGTCACCGTAGACGGCTAGTAAGCAAATGAACAGGGGATGAGAAACTGTGGCCGACGCGTCGATCCGATCGGCAGCGCTGCTTGGAGGTGGAAAGAACGAGGAAGTTTCCTAGGCATTCTACCAGCAGCTGCATGCAGTTTTGAAGATGAGAGACGAAGAGGGTAAATTTGCAAGCCAGTGCTGCCAATACATTTGCTTGTGTCTATAATAAAGGAAAACGTTTGGGCCGGGGCGCCGGCCGAACGCTCGGCCGGTCGCACGCGCCTCGTTTGATTGCCCACATCGTATGTTTCCAACAGGTCGATCAGTCAGTTGCACACCACGTGCCTGGGTGGGACCAAGCACCGCTCAGCGATCTTATTCTCATCTCTCCCGTCGTCTTCAACGCCCGACCACACATGACTGCGTCTTCCACCTTCCTCTCCCCCCCCCCCCCCCCCCCCCCCCCCCCCGCTGCTCCTTGCCATTTGCGGCGACAAGCCGGCCGCCGCGCCATGAATCTAATTAACTGCTCGGGTAGCTTATCCTCTTTCTCTTATTTCTCTCCCCACCTCTTCCCCCACCCCCCCCCCCCCCTCGCCGCAGCATCAAGGTGCTGCAGGGGGGACGCCCGCAATGAGGATGTGTGCTGCTTGCGGCGGTGGTTGTGCAGCCGGGGTGAGACGCCCGCGATGGCCTGTTGCTTTTCTACTGCGATGCCCGTTGTAGCTTTTTGGATTGACGGATGTAGCTTTTTCACTAGCTGGTTGCATCTTTTTTTAATTGTTCTGTTCCAACCCCCAATCGCTTTGTTTCCGCCGGAAATCGGGATCATCGTTTTGCTATGACCGGCCAAGACTTTTGCTGGAACCGGCGTCTGCGGTTGCTGCAACCGGCAAGACAACATGCCCATTGGAGCTGGAACTGTAGCGCGCCTCACCGGCGACGTGGTTTTTGCTGGAACCAACATAAATTTTTGCTGGAACCGGCTAGTTACTTTGCTACAATCAGACTTTTGGGATTTTTGCTGCTATGTTTATTTGCTGGAACCAGTGTCAAATTTTGCTGGAACCGGCTATTTCTTTGCTACGAGCGGATTTTTTCGGATTTTTAGCTTCTATGGTTGTTTGCTGGAACCAGTGTCAAAATCTGCTGGAACCGGCTTTCTGTTTTGCTTCAACTGACCACCGGAGATTTTTTGTTCACTGAGTTCTTGCACTGGAAGTCTGGAACACGATGGTGCTAGTAGATGACGATGGCGAGCGGGAGCATACGACTCGAGAGATGCTGCAGCCATGGCATCCACGTGCCGGAACCGACTAGCGTCGGAGCTGCATCGACATGATTATTGTTGCAAAATGGCCGGGATTTGGCGAGCGGCGACGGCGAGCGGTGGCGGCGAGCCAACGGTGCTTCGGGCCTGGACGCGGGCGGATCCGACAGTGCTTCAAGCCGGTGGTTTTTTTTTTTTGCTGGACACAGGGGGATCTGGTTGTTGGAGTCGCTAGATCGGATGGCTACCAGGCGTCCGGCCGAAAGTTGGGCCGGCACACCGACGCCTATCACTGGCCTATAATAAAACATAAAAGATACTTTAAAGATCGTTGCGAACGGTCTGAAGCCCAGAATGTTCGGTATCTAGCTTACGCGTATAAGTAGGCGGGGCCTTTGGCCTTGTTCTCTCACATCAGATCCATCATTTCCCCTCCTCGCTAGTACGCGGAGTACTTGTTTACATCTCACTTCTTAGGGCATTTCTAACCAATCCCTTAAAAGGCCATAAAAGAGTAAATTTTTTGATTTACTCTCTTACGGCAGACCTAGCCGATCCCTTAAAACCGTTAAGGAGTAAAGATTTTCCAACTCCCTATTCCCCTCAAAATTTTCGTAAATTTACTTCTATTTTTGGTGGCCGAGTAAAACTGACTCTCTCCTTCCCGTGCCGCACTACCTCCCGCCCCCGCCGCCGCTGCCACCGATGACCTCCGAGCCGGTCGGAATGGATAGCCAACACCCCCCACTCACCCCGCCGGCCGTCGGAATCCACCCACGCGCCACCGCCGGTGCCAAAAAAAAAGCTTGGGGATGACAAAGAACCACCAGGTCCAAACGCCGCCTCCAACCGCGCCAATGATGTCCGGCGTGGCCACCGCGTCTCCGGCAACGGCAGACCGCCTTCCCGCCGCTCCTACCGGAGAGAAACAATCTAGAAAGCCGACGATGGCGGCGTCAGCACTCGCCGAGGCGGTCGCCAAGAAGAAGATGAAGAAGACCGCAGCGCCGGCTCGTCCAAGGCCTACGCCTCGTGCGGCAACTCCGGCTACCCCTACGGCGACTGCTCCGGCACGAGCGGCGGCCGCGGCCGGCAACAAAAAACGCGGCCGCCAAGTGCTCGATGAAATGCCAACAAGGTAAAAACCTCGTGTCCCGTTGAAATTCGATAGTGATTGTTCGTGATCGGTAGTGATGGTTTATAGTGCTTGCTTTGACATTGTAGAGCGGAGATGAGCACGACCGAATTCCTGGCATCGTTGGAGTCCTCGGCCACCGTTGGCCTTGATGCTCTCAACCATGGTGACTCGTTTTTCGATCATTCGGCCACCCAAGACACGAAGGAGGCCGAAGAGGTGGTGGCCGAGGAGGAGGTGGTGGAGGAGGTGACCAAAGCAAGCATCAAGGCCGCAAGGACCCGCACCCAAAACTACAACCAAAAGGGGGACCTTGCGCTTTGCGATGCTTGGTGCTCCAACGATGGAACGACCGGAACGGATCAAACTAAGACCATGTTTTGGGAGAGGATCGTCGACTACTACAACACCTCTGTAGACGTGCGAGCAAGCCGTACACAATGTTCTCTTGGGCATCGTTGGAGCACCATCCATGATCAATGCAACCGATGGTCCAGTTGCATCGATCAAGTGAACCATGCTGCACCGAGTGGTGTGCAAGTGGCGGAGTATGGCCCCTACATCCAAGAGCTATTCAAGCATCGAAACATCAAGTTCGGTCACAAGCCCTTCACTTTGCATCATTGCTATCCATGCTTTCATTTGAATGACTTTAAGATATGTATTTTGTAGTGTTTGAAATTGTCGTGGCTAGGACACAAAATCGAAACAATTTTATGTTTACTGCACTAACTTTTAGGGATCGGTTAGATGCGACCACCGTTAGTGAAGTAAAATTTTATTCCACTAACTTTACTTCGCTGTTTACTCCCTTAAAATTTAGGCGATCAGTTAGAAATGCCTTTAGTTTACCAAATATTTCCCTAAATTCATGTCGACAGAGCGTGACCATGGCAACGGTGGCTTCTCCAGGTTCGAGACAGTGGAGCGCTTCCCCGGCTACTGCGTGTTCGTTACCGGGCTGCCCGTCTTCATCACCTTCAACTCCGTCATGGCGGTGTACCACTCCAAGGGCGACGCGGCCGTCGTCGCCTTCGTCGCCACCTCCTACGCCGACCTCATTCTGCTCTTCTTCTGTCTCTGGCTCTACAAGAGTTCGGCCGAAGGCTCGGTCCGGAGGAACCGGCTCAAGGCATCCGTCTGGACCCTCACCATGCTGCTCACCTTCTCCTTCGGCTACATGGTGATGGAGAAGGCTGGCCTCACGCTCCCTGTCGCGCTGCTGGTGTGGGTCATCGCGGCGGCCACCGGGATTGCGGCATTTTCCGCCTTCTTCGAGCAGGCCAGGTACGAATAATCATTTCAACTATTCTCAAGCACGACCATCTTCCTCATTTCGTAAATCGAGTATCTATGTTGTGCAGTACTACACCAGAAAGCATTAGGAGCCCCCCTGACGGCGACAGATTCTCCTGGGTGCTTGCTGCCGTGCTGTTCGCGTTCCTCGCCTTGCCCTCCATCACGCGTACGGCACCGTGGTGAGGATGAAAAATCAGAAACTGTAGTATGACTTGGACTTGGCACAGTACAGCGCCGCTAAAAAGACGATGATGAAGAAATTTCAATGATTGACCTTTGCTTTGATAGCCGCGTGGCACGCGATCTGGTTGATCCCATAGCTGGAAATTACACAGTTCCAGCACGTACAGAAAAAGTAGCTCGAAACTCTGTTCTTTGTTTTGATCAAGTCGATATTAATATAATCGATTGATTTCAAGGGCGCCTTGTATTAATTCACACATCACATATAGGCCTGCTAATATGATACGGAGTACTCCCTCCGTACGGAATTACTTGTCTTGGAAATGGATGTATCTAGAACTAAAATACGTCTAGATACATCCATTTCTGCGACAAGTAATTCCGAACGGAAGGAGTACTTACTAGTAGTACATGCTGAACAAAAGCATATCTATATCGTTGTATCCTAAAAGTTCTTTTTCTTTTCTATGCTGGTGCTTTCTGTAAAAGACTAGGATGCAACTCAATTGTATTCATCGGAGTCTGTTACAATATATACAGGTGATGTCTTGCGTGACAAGCCAACTAATTCTACAATATCTCTAGGAGTTAACCTATACAAGGCTAGAGATGATAGGAGAATCAGTCGGTAATAAATACAGATATGTCACGGTTCAACACCCCCTGCAGTCGAAGCGTCGGCATCGACGATGCAAAGACTGGAACGAAACTCCTGGAATGCAGCAGTTGGCAACCCCTTGGTCATGATGTCGGCGAACTGTTGGGTAGTCGGTACGTGAAGAACACGAAGCTGACCCAACTGAACCTTCTCACGCACAAAATGAACATCCAGCTCAATGTGTTTGGTGCGCTTGTGCTGCACCGGATTAGCCGCGAGGTAGGTGGCCGACACGTTATCGCAGAAGACCACAGTAGCCTTCGGAAGGGAAATCCGAAGCTCACCAAGGAGGTGACGAAGCCAACAGGTCTCCGCGACCACGTTGGCAACAACCCGGTACTCAGCCTCAGCACTCGAACGGGAGACAGTAGGCTGCAGTTTAGAGGACCATGAGACAAGAGAGTCACTGAAGAAGACACAATAGCCAGACGTGGAACGTCGGGTGTTAGGACAGCCAGCCCAATCCGCGTCAGTATAAGAAATGAGCTCAGTTGAGGCGGAGGCGAAGACCGTAGGTCGGCGTGCCACGAATGTACCGAAGAATGCGCTTAACCAGAGACCAGTGAACATCACGGGGCGAGTGCATGTGCAAGCAAACTTGCTGCACTGCAAACTGAATGTCTGGTCTGGTGAGCGTAAGGTACTGAAGAGCATCAATGATGCTGCGGTAGAGGGCGGCGTCAGTAGTGGGCTGTCTAGCGGTGGCAGAGAGCTTCGGCTTGGCCTCAGCGGGTGTGGCGGGCGGCTTGCAGTCAGTCATGCCAGCACGGTCCAGGAGGTCAAGAGCATACTGCCCCTGATGAAGGAAGAACCCAGAGGCATCGCGTCGCACATTAATGCCGAGGAAGAAGTGCAACGCGCCTAGGTCCTTCAACTGAAACTCAGAGCCAAGACGACCGATGATGTCGCGAAGAAGATCCTCTCGGGAGGCAGTGATGACAATATCATCGACGTACAGCAGGAGCATAGCCACATGATCAGACCGATGGAGCACGAACAACGATGTGTCAGACGTGGTGCTGCGAAACCCGAGAAGGCCGAGGAACGCCGCGATGCGCTGGTACCACGTGCGCGGAGCCTGTTTGAGGCCGTATAACGACCGTGACAACAGGCAGACATCATCCGGATGCTGAGGGTCAACAAACCCAGCCGGCTGCTGACAGAAAACCCGCTCCTGAAGATGGCCGTACAAGAAAGCGTTGTTGATGTCGAGCTGATGTACAGGACAGCGACGAGAGGCGGCCAGCTGGAGGACAACACGGATCATTGCGGGTTTGACAACCGGAGAAAAAGTCTCGAAGAAGTCAACGTCGGCACGCTGTGCAAAGCCACGGACAACCCAGCGAGCTTTGTACCTGTCGAGAGAACCGTCCGGAAGGAGTTTATGACGAAAGACCCACTTGCCAGAGATGACGTTCGCCCCGGGAGGACGAGGAACGAGGGTCCAAGTCCGATTGGCGACAAGAGCATCATACTCAGCGCGCATGGCAGCGGTCCAAAGCAGATCACTCAACGCAGAACGCACCGAGCGCGGAACTGGAGAGATGGCCGTGACGCTGAGGTTGTGGTAGCGCGGGTTCGGCTGATGCACCCAGGCCTTGGCACGCGTAACCATGGAGTAATGAGGCAGCGGGGGAGGCGGACGTGGACCGTGGCGAGGAGCCACAACCGGCGGCTCAGACGACGATGAAGAGGCGGGTGAGGCCACAGGCGTCGGAGTAGAGGGCGCGGAAGGCGAGGCCGAAGGTGCGGCCGAAGAGGCACCGTAGGGCCCGGCCGTGGGCAGCGACGAAGGCGCCAACAGGGCCGAGAGGGCCGGCTCCTCCTGAGCCAGCGAGGGAGTCGGCAACGCCATCGGGAGCCCAGCCGAGGGCGACGCCGTGGTCGGTGACGAGACCCCGAGGGCCCGACTGGGGGCGAGCCAGGGAGCACCACCGGACCTGGGGAGGCCGGCTCCTCCTGAGCCGGGGAGTGAGAGGCCGGCGAGGCCCGGGAAGCCGGCTCCTCCTGAGCCAGCGAGGGGGGCGCCGAGGGCGGTGGGGCCACGACCGAGGACGAAGAGTCCGACGGGGTCGCAGCCGCGCCCAAGCGACGCGGCGAAGGGAGCGCAAGGGCTCCACGAATCCGTCGAGGAGGAGCGTCCGGAGACGGCGGGGAACCCGTCGATGCCTGCTGAAAAGGAAAAACAACCTCATCAAAATAAACGTGCCGGGACACAAGCGCATGATGGGACACCGGGTCGTAGCAGCGGAAGCCTTTGGTGTTAGGTTGGTACCCAAGAAAGACACAGGCAAGGGAACGAGGCACCAGCTTATGTGGTGTCGTGGCTGTGATGTTTGGATAACAAAGGCAACCGAAAACATGAAGATCATCATATGACGGAGGTGACCCGAATAGGAGATGATGAGGTGTGTAGTTCCACCGGGGTTTGCAAGGACGGATGTTGAGAAGAAGTGTGGCGGTGACAAGAGCATGGGGCCAAAACCGAGCAGGCATGTGTGCATGGAAAAGCAGAGCGCGAACACTCTCATTGTGCGTGCGAAGAACACGTTCGGCACGACCGTTTTGCTGTGATGTATATGGACATGTGAGGCAAAAAATAGTGCCATGAGTGGATAAAAGAGTGCGAATAGCGAGGTTATCAAATTCTTTTCCGTTGTCCGTTTGGAGATGGGCAATGGTGCGATGAAAATGGGTGGCAACATATGCGTAAAAAGCATGGAGAGTCGAGGCGACGTCGGATTTGCGGCGTAATGGAAAAGTCCAAGTGAAGAGAGAAAAATCATCCAAAATCACGAGGTAATATGATAGACCCGAATTGCTAGGCACGGGAGATATCCAAACATCACAGTGAATAACATCAAAAGGAAAAGTGGCAATTGATGATGAAGATGAAAACGGCAAACGAACATGTTTTCCTACGCGGCATGACAAGTGTGTGCCTCCGATTTATTACATGAAAACGGAAAAGTCCGCAAAACTTTATGAAGAACATCGGCGCCGGGATGACCAAGACGAGCATGCCAGAGGGAGACGTCGGCGTGAAGGGCGACGGGACCGCTGCTCGTCGTTGGACCGCATGGATAGAGATCGCCGGGAGAATCACATCGGTGCAGAACCTTCCGGGAGTGAGCATCCTTAATAGAAAAACCATGTTTGTCAAACTCAACCGTAACAGGGTGTTCACGAGTAAGAATACGAACGGAACATAATTTTTTTTATTAAGGACAGAGACACAAGAACATTGTTAAGAGGTAATGATGATGATGGGAGGGGGAGGGAAGACGCGCAGTGGTGGGTGATGGGAAGTGTGGAACCATCACCGACGATGATGCGAGAGAAGAAGGGGTATGGAGAGGCATGAGAGAGGATGCCGGGGTGCGACGCCATATGAGCAGCGGCGCCCGTGTCCATGTACCAGTCCCCGCCGCCGGTGTAGTTGCTTGGGGAAGGGGCGGCGTGGAGAGCGGCGAGGAGCGTCAGGTCGTAGGAGAAGCCTCCAGGTGCGGCATGGCGCCGCCATAGGCCGCGGGGCCGCCGTACGCCGAAGGGCCGCCGGGGCCGGAACCACCCGGCGCGGCCAGGAGAGCCTGATGAGTGGCCGGGCGAGGGCCAAGGAGGCCCGGAGCGGGTGCTCGGGGGAGGGGCATGGAGTAGGCATGAACCACCCCGGTCCAGGGGTTGTACCCCGTGAGCCAAGGCGGGGGCGCCGAGGCTGAGGCAGCGGCGGGCGCGGCGGCCTGGCGCGGCTGAGAGCCCGGGTTGCGGGCCCGTCCGTCCCCCCTCCCCGGTTTCTTTTGGCGGCCGCGGTGGGGGGCGGCTGGCAGCAGGGGAGCCGGCGCGCGAGGAGGCGGCTGGGGGTCGGCAGGGCCCGCGATGGTGCCGACGTGGAGCGCGGCATGAGGCACCTGCCGGGCCGCGTGACGGAGGCGTTTCTCCTCCATCCGCAGGTAAGTGACGGCCTTCGCGAAGGAGGGCGTGGTGAGGGAGAGGTTGGCGGCGGACTGGCCAAGGTCGGGGTGGAGGCCGCGGAGGAGGTTGGTGAGGAGGACGGAGTCGTCGACCACCATGCCGACGTCGCGAAGCTCATCGGAGAGGACCTTCAGCTTGGTGCAGTACTCGTCGATCGTGAGATCGTTTTGCTGCATGGTGAAAAACTCCCCTTGGAGGAACACGCGGCGTTGGAGCTGATTGTCGAGGAAGAGGTCGCAAAGCCGCGTCCAGATGACGTGCGCGGATGGGTCGCGGCAGTTCACCATGTCGAAGAGCCCACGGGAGATCGTGAGGAACAGCCACTTGACGATGCATGCGTCGACGGCCAGCCACTCGTCGTCACCTTTCATGTCGCGGATGTCAATGCTCCCATCAACATGATCAATGAGGCGGTAGGAGCGGAAAAGGAGTGCGAAGTAGGTTCACCATGCGTTGTAGGATGGGGAGTCCAGCTCGAGAACGTCGGGGACATGGTCTTTGATGTGAGTTCGTTGAGGCGATCGGAGGTGAAGGCGAGAACGGTGGTGGAGCTGTCGAGGGAGGAAGCGGAACCAACCATGGTGAAGGTGCGGCGACGGCTTAGGCAAAAGCGGCGGTGGCAGGGTAGGTTGGAGGGTGGCGGCGGCGGCTGAGGGGAGAAGGAGCGGCGGCGGCCTAGGAGGGTTTAGGGTTTAGATGGGTAGGGTTGGGGAAGCAGCGGCGGCGGCTTGGGAAGAAAGCAGCGGCGGCGGCGTGGGAGAGTTAGGGTTTGGGTGGCGGCGGCAACGGCTTGGAGAGGAAGCAGCGGCGGCGGCATGAGAGGATGAGGGTTTAGGTGCGGCGGCGGCGGCTTGGGAGGAGCGGCGGCGGCGGCAGGAGAGGAGGTGGCGGCGGCGGCGTGGGGCGCGGCGGCGGCCTAGAGCGGAAGTGATGGAGATCGGAAGAAAACTGATACCATGTAGAAGACTATAGGATGCAACTCAATTGTATTCATCGGAGTCTGTTACTATATATACAGGTGATGTCTTGCACGACAAACCAACTAACCCTACAATATCTCTACGAGTTAACATATACAAGACTAGAGATGATAGAAAAATCAGTCGGTAATAAATATGGATATGTCACGCTTCAACACTTTCTTTCCAAGATCAATGAACTGCCGAATGATACCATGGAAATGTAGCTGCCACAGGTGTGGTCCGATTATGGACCTACGAGGCTACGGTTCTGTGATATCCATGGGTCAGTGTGGACTTGGAGTGATTCATTTCGTCACGTCCTCCCAAAAAAAGATGTGTTTTCGGAAACCACTTTAATTTGCTGGGATAGCAGGACAGAACCCGAGAAAGTATCTGGTGTATCGATGCTTGTGATGTTACCGGTGCATCGGACGTCGTAGTGTGTTAAAAAATATTTCAAAAAATCTGAAAAAAAATGTAGCACATTGACACAACATTGGTCTATGTTGTCGCAAAATTTTAAATCAAAATTCAATACACTGGATGAGATACAAAAATTAAAATTTTAGCATCAATCTGATAATGGGTCAAATTTAAAGCCCAACTTCTGTTGTGTACTATTCAGTGTCGATTTTGTGATTTTGTACCTCGAGAAATATTTCAAATTTTGAGTTGAATTTTTGCGACAATATAGACGGATGTTGTGTGAATGTGCTATATATTTTTCCAATTTTTTTTTGAACATTTGTGAACACGCTACGGACATCCGGTGCATCGGTAGCACCACAAGCACCGGTGCACCAGACATTTTCCCGACACAACCCATGTCCACTTGCTTTTTGCAGACAAGAAGTAGTTAGGCACATGTGAGCGTTTCTAAGAGCAACTTCAACCGGGCGACCCATTTCGTCCGCCCACGTCCGTTTGGATCGCCGCGAACAAAGAACGTTGGCCCAACGCGCGGACCCATTCCCAAAATCCGTCCGCTTCGCATCCGCGCGGACCCATTTCCGGCCCAAAATTACGCCTGAAATGCATCGGCGCGGACGCGCCGCGCGTCCCCTCGGTGTCCGCCGCAGTCCCACTTGGCGCCGCCCAACTACCGCCCGCGGTCATATTTATGGTGACCACCGACACCGGGCCCACGCATCAGCCAGTGGAAGCGTCTTCTTTAATCCACGCGTGCGGGGCGGGGGGGGGGGGGGGGGGGGGCTCATCCACTTCCGTCCACCTCTGGCCCCCCACCAGCCCCCTCGTGCTTCCTCGCCGGCAACAACCGAAACCCTAGGCATGGGGTTCTCCGGCAGTGGCTCCGGCAAGGGGAAGGGGAAGTTCACCCCGACGCCACTTCCTCCCGTGCTCCTCCTCCTCCTCCGCCGCCGCCGCCTGCCTACTCCAGTCGACAGCATCTGCACATCCCGGTGCACCAAGCGCGATGGCACTGGGAGTTCATGCAGCCGCTGCCGTACCCCGATGTGACGCTGCCACACCATTGGCACCTTGATTCGCAGCGGATCCTGGTGCCGGCGGTTCCGCGGACACAACGGGTGCATGACGAGGAGGTGCGCAGGCGCCGGGCGCAGCTCACACCGGCAGAGTGGCGCATGCTCGAGTACGCCGCAGACTCTCCCCATTGGAAGGGCTGGTTTGCCCTTGAACACGAGGAGCAAAGGCGGCTCGGCGTGCAGCACCACCACGTCAACCCCCCACCTCCCCCCGTCGTCAAGCCGGGGGAGGAGGAGGCCGAGGCTGCCTACTAGGCGGCGTTGGCGGAGGCCTTCGCCAACTCCATCGAGGACGAACGACGGAAGGCCGAAGCAGTCGAAGCTGAGGAGGCCGCCTACCAGGCGGCGATGGCGGAGGCCATGGCCCTCTTTGCGGCCGGCGACTGCGTGGTGCCCCCGTCACCGCCGCCGCTAACCCCGACGACACCTACACCCGAGCCGGTCGAGCGGTACGTGTGGACTAGCCAGCTGCGGGAGTGGGTCAGCGCCCCCCTCCCCCCTATTTGGCTTGGTGCCACGCCAGCGCAGAAGACAATGTACCTAGAGCGCTGGCGGCAGCGCTGGCTGGCGGAGGAGCGCGCCGACGGCGAGCGGCGCATGCAGAGGGAGCAGGAGGAGGAGGAGGGGGAGCGACGGCAACTTATTATGTATATGATTGATGGTTCTTATTATGTACAGAAAAGAAAAGGGCAACAACATAGAAGGGCAACTTATTCCGTACATGATTCTGCACTATTGTGATTCTGTAGTTGATTCTGCTAAACTCAAATAATCGGTCGACTCAGCGATTTATCGCCTGTCAGGGCAACTTATGCTGTATATGATTGATGGTTCTTATTATGTACATAAAAGAAAAGGGCAACAACATATAAGGGCAACTTATTCTGTACATGATTCTGCACTATTGTGATTCTGTAGTTGATTCTACTAAACTCAAAAAATCGGCCGACTCAGCGATTTATCGCCTGTCAGGGCAACTTATTCTGTATATGATTGATGGTTCTTATTCTGTACATAAAAGAAAAGGGCAACAACATATAAGGGCAACTTATTCTGTACATGATTCTGCACTATTGTGATTCTGTAGTTGATTCTACTATACCTCCACCGTAACCACAGGCAAATACCATTCGTAACTAGCTGCTTGTTCCGGGACCTGTATCTTCTCTACTTCTTCCGTCTCCTCCTCCTCCTCGATTCTCCCCGATGATTGCGCGGGGGAAGCCATGGTTTACAAGTAGTAGAAGATTATATTGCGACCGAGCTCGGGCTGCTGGGAAAAGGCTTCTACCGCACGACCGCTATGATTTGGATGGCACTTTACCTAGAAGGTGATACTACTATAGTAATACTACCTACAGTCTATCTAGGTGTCCTGCTGGTCATGTGACCGGTCCTGATCATTCGGCCGCGGAGGCGGCCACAAACAACGGGGAAGAATTGATACTCCAGTCTAGTTCCGCCTTTTGCTTTTGGTCGCATTTTATATTTGCGCAGTAAACTCATTTGATCTATCGTCCCACGCCACCAGGTGTGCACGTGCCGCGACACCCGCGTGCACGTCCACGCCCTTGCTGTCAACGGAAAGTTCTATCATGCATGCTGCGGCTTTGGCACAGAGTTCAGTATTCATTGCCTTGGCTTTAATAAAAGTTGGGGCGGGGGGAAACCGCCTTGGTTTCAAAAAAGTTCAGTATTCATCAACAGCCGGGCTCCTCAGATGCCCCTATATGTCGTCTCGGACGGCCCGGTCAGTGGCCTGTCATAAAATCGCTACTCAGCCGGGCTTCTCAAATCGGTGGTATACGTCTGGTAGATCAGCACCCCTCATATTTAGTCCATATCTGGGGCAGATACAGGGAGACCCGGACGCGCCCGGACATGTTCGACAAGTCGGATCAGACAGACCAGACCCACCTCAAATTACATCAAACCAAGTCCATTAAATTCACCGCCCTCCTCCCGCGTCCGTCCTCCATTTCCTGCGTCTGAGCCGTCCCCATCCTTCACCCTTGCTCCCCCATCCACGCTGCCGCCCTAGATGTCGGCGTGGGTACCCCCTCCCCCACCGCCGGCACGGATGATGCCTTAGCATTGTCTATGGGGATCCCGTCTGTGGGGGCGAGCTGCAAAGCGTAGAACGTCGTCCTAAGGGAGCGGCGAAGGAAGCAGGAACAGGAAGCGGCGGCGAAGGAAGTTCCGGCCGAGTAGGTTATGGGCGTCAAGGAGGATGTGCCCCCTTCGTCGCGCCCGGCCGCTCCGCGCGCGTCCGTACTGTCACCGACAACGAAGCCGTAATTCACAACGACTGTGACCGACGACGATCCGACGTCCGGATGGGCGATTCTGGATGTATTTATGAAAACATAGGTGTCAGAGACAGTGTGCGACTCGACGCAGCTCCAATAGATGCGGACAAGTATGGACAACGGTATGTCGCAGCAGGATACTGTACATTTTTTTCTCCATGTTGTATCGCTTCGTCCGTTATTCACTATGTTATTGGATATATTAGTTGCGTATGCCGTTAGTTTATTTGGAATCATGATCATTTTGGGACAATATGATGGCAGGCATGATCAATGAGGGTCAAGAGTATACAAACCCTATGGAATATAATTTGGTGATCCAAATTGTTTTGCGTTTGATGTTGGGGATACCCAAGGCAAGAGGTCCGACATTCACAATATTATTTGAGCATGTTTTGTTCGTTGAATCTTGGTTGGCACAAGCGTGGATCCTATATGTGGCACGGAGCAAAATGGCAACAAGTATTGGGAGAAGATCCACAAGCACTATCATGAACACAAGGAATATGTGGAGCCACATTCTATCGATACCTCCCGCAATGTGGCCTCTCTCCAACATAGATGATCGATCATCAAAGGCAATATGAATAAGTTTATCAGCCACTATGCTTCCGTGCTAGGCCAGAATCAAAGTGGGACTGGAGTCGCAAGTCACGTAAGTTGAATTGCTTTGTTTTATCATAATTTGCATTGCTAGTTTCTTATGTCGCATTCTCATGATTACATTATTGTTTGATAGATGGTGTTGGTAGCCACTTTGTACCAACAAACTAAGAAGAAGCCATTTGATTTTAGCTATTGTTGGATGAAGTTGAATGGCAAACCAAAGTGGATACAACTTATGGAAGAGCTCAAAACCGGCAACAAGAGGTTGACGAAAAATGATGGCTCAAGCTCCACCCAATCCATTGGAATGGATGATGAAGAGGAAGAAGTTGCTGAGGAGAAAGGCCTAGCCACCGTGCCAATGAATAACCGGATACTGATGAGAAACAAGTGGTTGTTCAAATTTCTAGAATGCTCTATGTAGTTCACTTGCATTTTTTGAGTTTAGCTTTATAGAATGCTTAGTGTGATTCTTACAGCTACTCGAAAAGTTTTGACTCTGTAGAGGTCATACAATGTACCCATGCGATGAAACATCTTTTGTAGAGGTAATACATGGGTAGTACATCATCTCTCTATGGAGTTGATAGATGTCATGGTGACATGTCCATGTGGGTCACTAGATTCAGACATATATGATTTCCCGACGAATCTCAATTCTGGGTCGAATTGCAAAACACAACATGCATTGTGTGAAAATCAATAAGTCACTATACGGCTTATTGTTGTTGGTACATTTTGGTACAACCGACATATTGAGTTTTTTTATTCACAAGGATTACTCCTACAATGATGATTATCCATACGTGTTCATCCCACACAAGGATTACTCGTGCGATGATGAAGCACATGATCATCCTCATGACAGATTTTGTAATGAAGGATTTGGGTAAAATCTCGAGCACCTTCGCTCATACGTTATCTATATCCATAATATATTGGAGTATTCATTATGGACAAGTCTTATTTATCTATAATTATTATGGTTGTTCAATCTCTAGATGTAGAGAAATATCCATTAAAACCATCAGATGATGGAAATGAGATGGGAAACTCTTTCCTTCACCTGACGGATCGGACGCGAGCCAACCGCCGCCTCCTCTATGTGACACGTGTACATGTATTCTTCGCGTCTCTCTTTCTGCAACATCATGTGTGTTGTAAAACTGTCTTCCGCAACAACACCTATGTTGCGAAAACATAAATGCGAAAACATAAAGACGAAAAAGCGAAAAAATGAAGACAACAAAAATAACAAATATTTTTGCAACATTGTCCGTGTTGCAATTTGGTTTCCGCAACAACACCCATGTTGCAAAAATAGTGATGAAATTTTTTTGCAATATCAACTATGTCAGAAAAGATTTCTACAACATAACCTTTGTTGCAAAGTATTTCTGCAACACTGCCCTTGTTGCAATAATGCGAACGGTGTCGGATGCTCGATAGCTGTACAAATGACAGTTGCCGAGGCGGCGGATCTTTTAGAAAGATCCGCCGACCAACGCGTAGCTTGACCCAAATGAGATATTGGGACATAAAGTTCCATACCCTAGTGCCTTTGGACCCATCAAACGCAATTGGTTGCGACTCAAGAATATCTTTCGGCATCTCCAAGGCATCAAACATCTTGTTCTAGTTTTTCTATTTCAGAGAAATCTTTACACCAATATCATTGGATAAATCGATCAGATCTTCACTATGTCAGATTCGTAGACAAGCTTTGTTTTCCTATTCGAAACAGACCTTAGTGGCTACACCCACCATGCATTATTTCAGAGATAAATTTTTTTTACATGTCTCAGAGATAATGTTGCTTGTGTTCCCCGGATGCAAACATGTTACGTAATAAGCAGTATCGCTATATTACTCATCTGCAAGTCCAATCATGCGACAACCTCGCTGATTTGTTCATGAAATCTCTACCAACTTCGACATTCCAGAAATACATTCATCGAATTGGAATGTGACGGCTACAGGATTTGTAAGAATAAGGGGGGTATCTTCATGAAATGTTCTTATTCAAAGCATCATATTATACTCATTTTCCGTTTATGAGTTTACTTTACAGGGTCTCATCAAGGTTTTTAATGTGGTAATATCAACGCAGGATCCTATGTCATACTTTGTGTTTTCCTTACCTGGGTCCTAAGGCAAGTATATACGATGCATTTATTGTCCTCTAAATTCTATTGTTTTTCTCACATTGAGCTAAAAGAGACGAAATGATTATATGTTGCATCATTTTTTCCCTTATTTGCCTATTGGGGGAGTTTTAGCAACATACCAAACACTATACTCCTCATATTTTTCCATGGGGTTTGGGGGATCTCATACAGTACTGTTTTCATTTCGGTTTACATGAGCCAGCAAGTTAAAACACTCTCCTAAAGCGCAAGCCTAGAATTGGCAAAGACAGAGATAAAATCAATAATCCTACTCCCTCCGTTCCTAAATATGGACTACGAAGCAAAATAAGTGAATCTACACTCTAAACTACGTCTATATACATCCATATGTAGTCCATGTTGAAATCTCTAGAAAGACTTATATTTAGGAACGGTCGGAGTACCAAGATTTTAATTTATGTCATTAGAAACGCTCGCATGCATTTTTTTTTAATGGAAATTACCACATGCAGCAGCTGTACTAACCCAGCAAAAAAGTGGTTCACCAAACATATCCTTTGGTGAGAGAACGTGAACAAAGAAAATAAGGAAATACTCCCTCCAGTTCTTTTTTGTCTGCATATAAACTTTGTCTGAAGTCAAAGTATCTCTACTTTGACCAAACATATTGTTAACGTATTCCTTTTGTATAGATGACTTTGTATAGGCATATGATCACTTACCGGATATGTACTGATTCTGCTAGGGATTCTCTTGATCTACCTTGGTGATCAAGCATTGTAATCTATATATATGGATGTCCAGCCACCCTACGAGAGGTGTTCATAACACAAATATACGTGTTTACTTGGTATCAGAGCAAACCCTTCGATCCGGCCTCTCCTACTCTCGACACCCTCCAGCCATGATTCGATCTCGCCGCCACCCAACCCCATGTCGACTACTCCAGGCACCGCGGCCGCTACCAGCTCCTCCCTCACCTCCCCCTCCATGCCTGCTACCATGAACGCCACCTCCGGCGCCCTCGTCACCGCTGCCATGCCCGTCTCCACCTCCTCTACGATCCAGGTCGCCAGTGTACGCACGCATGTACCCGTGATGCTCGACCTGCAGGCATTCGCGTTCTTCTCGGCAAGTACGACTTGCTTCCTCACGTCAACAATGTCACCGCCACGGGGGACCGCACGCCGGACTGGACCTGCGAGGACTATGTCGTCCGGTCGTGGCTCTACGGGTCCATCTCCGACGAGATCCTCGACATCATCATGGCCGAGGACCAAACGGCGCAGGAGGCGTGGACGCTCATCACCAACCTCTTTCTTGAAAATCAGATGACCCGCGCTGTCTACCTCGAGGCGGAGTTCCGCGGTCTTGTGCAAGGCGATCTCTCCGTCACCGCCTACTGCCATCGCCTCAAGGCTCTCTCGGACGCCCTCGGCGACGTCGGCACCCTCGTCTCCGACCAAACCCTCGTCCTCAACTGCCTCCGTGGACTCAACCCGCGCTTCGCCTACATCACCACCATTGTTACCATGCAGAGCCCCCTGCCGTCATTCACCCAGACGCGCTCCCTTCTCACTTTGCGCGAGACACAACTCGCGAACTCCTCAGCGGTGGGCAATCAGACCGCGCTCTATGGTGGTGGCCCATCCCAAGGCGCTGGTGGTTCTGGTGGTTCCCATGGCGCTGGTAGCTCCAACTCCTCCGGCCAGTACCGTGGTGATGGCAACCGGAACAACTCTGGCGGCAACCGCAATGGTGGCAATTGGCACAAGAAGAAGAACAACAGCAGTAGCAACACCGGTGGCTCCTCCAGCAGTCACCGCCCCGGCGTCGCTCCCTCATCTGTTGGCCCGTGGGTCTGCTTCAACCCTCTCACGGGTCAGCAGCTGCAGGCGTCTCCGATGGCTAGGCAGAACACCGGGGCGGCCTCCTAGGCCCGCGACCCCCGGCACTCCCGCCGGTGCAAGCTTTCATGTCTTTGGCTCCTCTCCATGGACAGGCGTTCGGCACCAACCCGCCGCCGATTCCCGGCTATGGAGGCACTCCGTCTTGGGACTGCACCGCGCTGATGGCCGCCCTCAAGAACGCCGCCACCCCCTCGACTGTTGGTGAGTGGTTCATGGATTCCGGAGCCACCGCACATATGGCCTCCGACCCCGGTATGCTTCAACACCTAGCTCCTTCTAATTCTTCTTCTGTCATTACCGTGGGCAATGGCTCCACCATGCCCATATCACACATTGGTCACACGTCCATACCAACTTCCGCTCGCACACTATTGCTTAACAATGTCCTACTTGTTCCTCACATTGTCAAAAATTTACTCTCTGTTCGTCGTTTCACTATTGACAATCTTTGTTCCATTGAATTTGACCCGTTCGGATTTTCTGTGAAGGATCTTCGCACCAAGGCCGTGATCCTTCGTTGCAATAGCCAAGGAGATCTCTACATCTTCCCATCATCCGTCGTCAATCACCACGCCCATGGACTCCTCGCCACCACCACCACCGAGCTTTGGCATCGCCGCTTAGGACATCCAGGACGTGGCGCCATGTCCCAACTTCATAAACAATCTTTTATTTCTTGTAATAAGGCAGCTTCATGTGTTTGTCATGCTTGTCAACTTGGCAAGCACGTACGGTTGCCCTTCGCTAGGTCATCTTCAATAAGCGTCGAACCTTTCAAATTGATACATTGTGATCTCTGGACCTCTCCAGTTTTGAGTAATTCAGGCTTTAAATATTACCTCACTATTGTTGATGATTTTTCACATTTTATGTGGACTTTTCCTCTCCGTCAAAAGTCTGACACCGCTGCCATTCTCCTCAACTTTGTCGCATATGTTCGCACACAATTTTCTCATCCCCTCGTTGCCATGCAAGCCGACAATGGCACCGAGTTTATCAACTCCACAGTCACCACCTTCTTCTCCTCTAACGGCATTCCCCTTCGTCTCTCGTGCCCCTACACTTCCGCCCAAAACGGCAAGGCCGAACGCGCCATTCGTACAATCAATGACGTGGTCCGGAGCCTTCTGTTTCAGTCATCCATGTCGCCATCTTATTGGGCAGAGGCCCTTGCAACAGCTACCCACCTCGTCAACATACGCCCTTCCCAAGCCATAGACTTCGCCATACCCTATATTCGCT
Organism: Thinopyrum elongatum; assembly: GCA_011799875.1. Classification (NCBI taxonomy): domain Eukaryota; kingdom Viridiplantae; phylum Streptophyta; class Magnoliopsida; order Poales; family Poaceae; genus Thinopyrum; species Thinopyrum elongatum. The sequence goes on along the minus strand of CM022302.1, from coordinate 93,779,955 downwards.
TATACGACTCTCCACCGGATTACGCAACTCTCTGTGTTTTTGGTTGTCTATGCTACCCCAATCAATCCGCCACCGCCAATAACAAACTCTCTCCTCGAACTGTCGCGTGTGTGTTTCTTGGCTATCCTAGTCAACACAAGGGCTATCGCTGTCTCGACCTTACCACCCGACGAGCCATCATTTCTCCTCACGTCACTTTTGATGAACATGTCTTTCCTTTTAGTCGTATCCATGATCACCCAAAAACTACACTCGCCGATCTAGATTTCCTTCTACACCTAGCGGCCACACATCATGCACCAACCCACACCCAACCCGTTATGCATACACAACCCGTTATGCATGCATCTCCGTCACCCACTATGCATGATGGGGCTCCACTCACCCCTACGTCGGCCCGTGCCAACTCTCCAGACCTGCATGCAGCCCCGTCTCCAGCCATGCGCAATGGCTCTCCGCCTCCCACAGTGTCACCACCTCCCACCAGCCCGCCATTGCACTCGCTCGCCACTCCACTTGGTCCGACGGCCTCCCCTTCTCTCATGGTCGACCCGGCCTCCTCTCCTTCCCTCGTGTCTCCCGACTTGTCGCCGGCCATCATCATTCACCGCCCGCCGTCGCCGAGTAACACACACACTATGCTCACACGTGCCAAACATGGGCTCTTCCAACCCACAGATCGTCTAAACCTCACGGCATCCCACTTCACTCCCTCTCCCATTCCCAAAACATACCGGGGTGCTCTCCATGACCCTCACTGGGGTCGCGCCATGCTCGAGGAATTTGATGCTCTTGTTGCTAACAGAACTTGGTCACTTGTTCCTCGACCTTCTCGCGCTCATGTTGTTTCAGGGAAATGGATCTTCAAGCACAAGTTTCATTCTGATGGCAGCCTTGCTCGTTACAAGGCTCGATGGGTGGTCCGTGGCTACTCTCAACAGCCGGGCATCGACTTCGATGAGACATTCAGCCCCGTGGTCAAGCCGGCCACGATACGCATCGTCCTCAGCCTTGCCATTTCACGGGCGTGGCCGGTCCACCAGCTTGACGTCAAGAACGCCATTCTTCATGGCAATCTTGACGAGGAGGTTTACTGTCAGCAACCTCCCGGCTTCGTCGACGCTCGCTGCCCCGACTATGTGTGTCGTCTCCACAAATCGCTCTACGGTCTCAAGCAAGCTCCACGTGCTTGGTACCAGCGTTTTGCTCATTTTGCACACCGGTTGGGATTCATCGCATCCAATTCGGATGTCTCACTGTCCATCTACAAGAGTGGACGTCACCTTTCTTACATTCTTCTCTATGTGGATGACATTGTTATCACCGCCTCCACGGATCAGCTCCTTCGTCGTCATACTCAGCAGCTTCACTCCGAGTTTGCCATGACGGATCTTGGTGCTGTTAGAAATTAGGGTTTGTGGTCTACCCCCTATTCCTCTGCGCTTATCCGTGGTGCCGCTCACAATTCGCATATCTGAGGCTAAGGGGTAGGGACCTTCTTATGCTGTCTTTCCAAAGAGTCCACCTCTTATACAGATAAGATTCCTAGTCATTACAACTAGTTTCCGGGATAGAGTCCAGATCAAATTACCAACCACGATCATATTTGTCTATTAACGGATTCTACCCGTTATGTCCCCGGAGCACGCGCTTGTGAGCAACGTGCCATAATAGAGTGTAAATTCCTTTAATTACGTAGATCAACATTAGGGTTGTAACCTAACTATACAATCTAGCTCCTTCCAATCATCAGTGTACCCGGGTAGTCTTTCCAATATAAATAGTATATTGTATCCCACTGATAATTGACCAGCTTCCTTAAGCATATATTACTTAAGTACATTCCAGCAAGTAACAATTCCATGCTAAACATGTAAAGCAATTCCATGTATAAATACATGTATAAGTTCATAATGAGGTATTCCGAATATTAACAATTCCAAGTAATTTGAATATAGTTGCAGGACACATAATTCCAACATCTCCCACTTGTCCAAAACGATCATTAAATATTCGTAAACCCATAGCCTTAACATGCTTACCAAATACCTCATGACTAATAGGCTTAGTCAAGGGGTCAGCAACCAGGTTAACACTACGTTGAAAATCCAAAGAAATATATAGTGATACCTTCCCTCAGTATGTTTCCTTGCTGTGACACTTAAGATCACTAGAGATCTTTAGTTTCCGCCTAATTATTCCAGCATAGCTGTCCTCGGCGCCTCGAGTATTATTTCCTCGAGTGTAATTCCACCTTTATAGGCACCTTGAGTATTTTGTTTCCTCAAGTGAAATTCCGCATCAATTATTTTCCATCACATATATAATAATATGATTAATTCTACATCGAGTCAAGTATAAGATGACCATGTTGAATAAATTTTGAAAACCACATAAATATCAAATCCAATCAGTAAATGAAGTTCCATGATTAACCATGTGTTGAAAGAAATTCCTGACTTCGGTCAGTGAACCTGCATCATATTAGTACTACAAAAAAAATGAATATGCGTACCTGGACTTATTTCTCATCTTGTAGATAGAGTAATAGTTTCCTCAATGTGTTTACCTTTAATATAAATTTCAGAACGAGTGACAGGTTGTGATGCACTTTCCACAATCTTATATGATGTGTGAGATTCCCTTAGCTGCTCATCTTTGCTTCCACTGCTTGAATGCAGCATAAATTCTAGTAGCTAAGGTATGATAATATAATGAAGATACATACGAATTCCAGTACCATTTATTATTCCATTTTCCCTTAGGAGTTCAAATATAATTCCTCGCTGAGTATGATTCCCTTTATCAAAGGTATTTTAATAGATTTACAATTTTCCATAGAGAAACACTTCAAAATATTTTCTATGTATTTCCACTCGTAAAACATAGGATGTTTCAAATGTTCCTTTCATATGAAAGTTAAAAGATGACCAAGCTTTCACTTCCATCAATGTGACTTTATCATTGCAAACAAGAAAACAATGTTAACGTATACAATAATAATGCAAAATACTTTACACTTACATTTGTAGATGACCGCCTTGCTTCCTTTAGAAAACCATATGACCTGCTATTCCATTGATGTGAAGCTTGTTATAAGACCATACATGAATATACTCAATTAGCAAACCATGTCTTTAGTTCCTTTCCCAAAATTCTAGGAGAGAGAGTTTCCACAAAGTATATTTCCCTCTGCGTGAATAATTGAATAACAAGAGTGACATTATAATATTCCAGTGAGCCGAATATCCTTACAAAAAAAAAACTCCCAGACAATAGGCTTGCGGTTATTTGGTATGATATTAAGTTCCCAAACTATGTTCTTCCTCATTTGAGTTTATTTCTTCCCGCAATTCTTCCACCCATAGTTGACATTAAGAAAAAAAACCTTAAGAGAATTTAGTGATTCCTCTAAAATTTAGTGTGACATCCCCCAACAACACATAACAATTATCCAGACATGATATTCCAAGCTAATTCCTCCCACTTATCCTAAGCATGTCATGTTGGGAGTGTCACTTGTAGTTTCCTTGGGATCAAGATTATATTCCAGTATGATTGTCAATAATTCCACCCTTGATCATAAAAATGATTGTGTTCCTATTTTCCACCAGTATTATTTTTTCAGATAACTAAGGAAACACCCTTTGATCCACTAGAATAACCATGAAAAATTCCTGGTGTACGCTTTGTAATAACCGATAATTTCATACCAAAATAAAAGATTTCCTTCCAGTCACTAGATGAAGAATGATATCAACAATTGACAGTATGCAATGTTTCTTTCCAAAGAAACAAGGGAGTATACAAGACAATCAATTCCTCCATTATACTGTGGAGTGTATGGTATATCACAATAGTGAATAGTTCCATGCTCTTTACATACAAACGATATATTCCTGAAGTGCACTTCCCCACCAATCAGTTGTTAAAACTATGATATTATTTAATCAACTGATTTTCCACTTCAGTATAACATGTGACCAACACAATAAAACATTCCGACTTGTATTTTGAAATAGTATAAACATAACCATATCAAGTGCAATCATCAATGCTGAGATAAAATAAATAACCTGGCCTCTAGTGGGAGTGCAAAGAAAAATACCATAAGGCTACCAAAATAAATAATAATGTGAAGCTTTTTCTTTTCCCACCTTCGGAAAAGGTGTATATAAACAAAAAATACCATCATATATGCTTCACAAGATACCATAGTCCTCCCACTAAAGTTTAGAATTCCAGAATCAATAAGCCTCTTGATCCAGTTCCAAGATATGTGACCAAGTCGTTGATGACGTAGATAATAAGATTCCAAGCATGTGTTCCCATTGAAGGTATTCCTCCATGTGGAGTTATCTTCCCCAAATAAATAGTTTGGGTTGCCAACATTCATTGGACCATCAACAAAGAAGAAGGGGCCATTGTACAAAATTCCATAATGCACTAATTTTACCATTGAGCAATATTTTCACTCTTCCTTTTCCAAATACTGTGTCATAATCAATAGATTCCAAGATGGGGCAATAAATTAAATCCCTTCTCATTGAAGTTAAATAACATGTCCTATAACAACAATAGTTTTCCTCCACAAGGGAGTTTGATGGCATAATTTCCAATCCAAAGTACATCAAAGTTAGCATTAATTCCCAAGTTTATCAATTTTCCTTTGGAATTGTTCTATGCCAACTCATTGTATTCCAACAATATATGAGGTATATAAACAAACACCATAATCCAACTAGTTGAAAAAGTAGCCCCAAATATATACCATTAATAGATATACCGACAAATGAAGAGCAGATTTCCTTGTCCTTGGAGTGACCCCATTTTTCCTCCATAAATTAGTGATGCCCAATAATAACACTTCCATGAATTCCTTTTATGCAAAGTTGATATAATTACCACAATTTTCCTCCACTTCCTCTTTGCCAGTTCCATCGATAAATATTATGTTTTCCTCTCCAAGGTGCAGTCAACGATATTTGACCAAAATCGTCCCCTGAAAAGTTGTCTATATTTCTCCATTGAAAAAATAGTATCTCATATGCATATACTGAACACCTATTCATGGTTACAAGTGTATATAAAATTGTTCCAATCAACTTGGCATAGAGTTTAGGACAACCATGACTTGCACTTCCCAAAATAAACAAATATAACCAACAATCTATATTTTTCCGAGAGATACCCCACCCAAAAAAAGGGTCTTTCCGATTGCACATTATTTTTCATGCAATTTATTCACAATCAGATTAAACAGCCAAAGAACAATAGAATGATCCCAAAAAATATGCTAGTCATTTGCTATCCATATTCCATGTGTCATATTATATATTTCCTTTTCCTTAGCATTGCCTGCTGTTCCGGTTTGTTTTGTCTAATAATGTGATCAATATTCCACGTAGAAAATATAGCACAACTATGTTTTTCCAAACCGTGATAATATGAGTCATCAAATACGTGGGCAAAAAGAAAAATATCTTTTGACGTCTGCCAAGGAAAAGTGTTACCGTGGGCGGAGGAGAAAAAATGACAAAGCAATTCATGAAAACTGGGCGTGCAGATCGTCGAGGTATACGGACTGATGCGTGTTATTTATTTTGCTCGATCTGCATGAAGTTAGGGAATAATCAAAGCAACAACTAGGTGTACCTCGATCTCCGTGCAAGAATTAGTACGGTGGCTCAAGTTTGGTTTCCACGCCGGAGTAGCGTGATCCACTCTCCAAGGTTCCTCGATGACGCCCGGGTAGAGCGCAGTTGGGACGGCGATGACGGCCGGCAACATCACAGACACTTGGGAGGAGACCGCAGGCACGGGCAAATGTGACGAGGCGATCGATTCGATCTGGTGCCAGTACGTCTACAGACTCCAGTTGATTCACGTGTGGCTCTTGATTCCGATCATGCTTGAACTTGCCACCAATCGTAGTTTCTCCGAGGAGCAGCCGTTCCGCGTATGGCACGTTCCGAATTCCGATCGTGTGCAAGTTTCCGCCGGCGAGTAGATTTGCACGAAAAAATAAATGAGCTCACGTTCCGAATTCCGATCGTGTGCAAGTTTCCGGCGGCGAGTAGATTTGCACGAAAAAATAAATGGGCTCCATGCATGGTCCCGGCCATGAGCCACCTGCACGGTGTCCTTTGCGTGGCATGCATGGATCAGCTTGACGAGAGGCAATAGGAGGGGCGCCGCGTGACCACTAGATGCAGCCGGACCAACGCGCCAAAGCACGCAGCAGGACAGTATCGACAAGGGGCGGCGCTCCGGTAGAGTTTGCAGCGGATTAAGGGCCTCGAGCGACGACCATGTCGGCAGAGTTGCACGGCGGACGAACCTCGCTCTAGATGCCAATGTTAGAAATTAGGGTTTGTGGTCTACCCCGTATTCGTCTGCGCTTATCTGTGGTGCCGCTCACAATTCGCATATCTGAGGCTAAGGGGTAGGGACCTTCTTATGCTGTCTTTCCAAAGAGTCCACCTCTTATACAGATAAGATTCCTAGTCATTACAACTAGTTTCCGGGATAGAGTCCAGATCAAATTACCAACCACGATCATATTTGTCTATTAACGGATTCTACCCGTTATGTCCCCAGAGCACGCGCTTGTGAGCAACGCGTCATAATAGAGTGTAAATTTTTTTAATTACGTAGATCAACATTAGGGTTGTAACCTAACTATACGATCTAGCTCCTTCCAATCATCAGTGTACCCGGGTAGTCTTTCCAATATAAATAGTATATTGTATTCCACTGATAATTGACCAGCTTTCTTAAGCATATATTACTTAAGTACATTCCAGCAAGTAACAATTCCATGCTAAACATGTAAAGCAATTCCATGTATAAATACATGTATAATTCCATAATGAGGTATTCCGAATATTAACAATTCCAAGTAATTTGAATATAGTTGCAGGACACATAATTTCAATAGGTGCCTTATCATTCTTCCTCGGCATTGCTGTCACACGAACAACGTCTGATATGGTGCTCTCACAGCGATAGTATGCGTTGGATCTTCTCCAGCGTGCCGGCATGGTTGATTGTAATCCGTCGGCCACTCCCATTAACGCCAAATGCAAGCTCTCGGCGCAAGATGGGTCTCTTCTTACTGATCCCACCGAGTACCACAGCTATGCTGGAGCTCTACAGTACTTGACACTCACGTGACCCGACATCGCGCACGCTGTTCAGCAGGCTTGTCTCTATATGCATGCACCTCGTGAGCCGCATCTGCACCTGGTCAAGCGTATCCTCCGGTATATCAAGGGCACACTTGACCTTAGTTTGCACATCTCCTGCTCTTCATCGGCCTCTCTCACAGCTTACTCTGACGCTGACTGGGCCGGCTGCCCCGACACCAGACGTTCGACCTCTGGATATTGTGTCTATCTCGGTGATACTTTGGTCTCTTGGTCGTCCAAACGCCAGACCACGGTATCTCGTTCTAGTGCCGAGGCAGAGTACCATGCTGTTGCTCATGTCGTAGCCGAGTGTTGTTGGATCAGGCAGCTTCTCGTTGAGTTTCATCATCCCCTATCGACTGCCACCATTGTCTTCTGTGATAATGTCAGCACTGTCTACATGGCATCCAACCCAGTCCAGCATCGTCGTACCAAACACATCGAGATCGACATTCACTTTGCTCACGAGAAGGTGTCTCTTGGCGAGGTGCGGGTTCTACATGTGCCATCTTCACATCAGTACGCCGACATTATGACAAAAGGGCTCTCGTTGCAGCTCTTCTCCGAGTTTCGGTCCAGTTTGTGCCTCTTGCCATACGACGCACAAACTGAGGGGGGATGTTAACGTATTCCTTTTGTATAGATGACTTTGTATAGGCATATGATCACCTATCGGATATGTACTGATTCGGCTAGGGATTCTCTTGATCTACCTTGGTGATCAAGCATTGTAATCTATATATATGGATGTCCAGCCACCCTACGAGAGGTGTGCATAACACAAATATACGTGTTTACTCATACAGAAAAATATATCAACATTTACAATGTGAAATCAATATTTTTAGATTCACTATAAAATATAGTTTCATAGTATATATATTTAGTATTCTGGATATTGATACTTTCTAATATAAATTTAAAGTTTGACTTGACGGAAATCTAATATACGGAGTAAAAAGGACGAGGGAGTACACCACAGTCAACAATGACCATGCATAGTAGTCACATAATCATAGCCTCGTAGGTGCAGCAGAGTCGAAGTGTCGGGCTACATCGGTAGTAGCTGCATCTCCATGGTTCCAATCGTCGGCTCACTGATTCTGAAAAAAAAAACAGAAAGAAAGAAAAAAAAACTCTTGTCAGCATGTCTGTATGCAATTTGTGAATGAACACACTACATACTTCCCCGCAAAAAGAAAAACACACACTACATACTTGAAAATTGAAATCAATATATCCTCCCTCCCACTCGGTCCCCACTCCTGTCTCGAGTTTCATTTCCCGTCTGGAACTGTGTAGGTGTGGGATCTAATCTAACCAGATCACGTGCCAGTGGCCCTCGCCGGAAGTAGAGTACGTGGCGGCGTCGGGGCGGTCCCACCCAGCTACCGACAAATTTCTTCACTGTATAGAGGAATCATTGTCTGCTGCTTTTTCTCATCACGTTCACGCGACGAACTCTGCACAACGAGTAGCCTTGCAGATAACAACACAGTGCAGTGTGCAGTGTGCAGTGTTTCTAAGTGAATGCATCATCTAAGGAACAGAAATAACGATGGCCTTGCAGATAATAACTGTACGTACAGTAATATAGTACTCCCTTCATTCTAAAATATAGTGCGCCCGCGCTTCCTGATGTCCAATTTTGATCATAAATTTAACCAACGAGACCGACTGCGGCGGAAGAAAAAATTATATAATTGAAAACTTCTTTTGAATACGAATTCACTGGTATAACTTTTGCTCCCGCGTAATCGATCCCATTGGTTAAATTTATGGTCAAAGTTGAAGCACGGGAATAAAAGAAGCTGTATATTTTGAAACGGAGGGAGTAGTATTTAGTACCTGCCCTGCTCGAAGAAGGCAGAGAATGCACCGATCCCGGTGGCTGCCGCGCTGAACCACAGGAGCAGCGCGACGGGGAGGGTGAGGCCGGCCGTGCCCATGACAACATAGGCGAAGAAGGTCAGCAGCGTGGTTAGAGCCCACACCGACGCCTTGAGCCGGTTTCTCCGGGCTGAGGCTTGGGGCGCACTCTTGTAGAGCCAGAGGCAGCAGAAGAGCAGCAGCAGGTGGACGTAGGAGGTGGCAACGAAGGCGACTGTCGCCTCGTCGCCCTTGGAGTGGTACACAGCTGTGACGGAGGCCAAGGCGAGGAGCGTGAACAGCACGGCAACAAGTGGTGGAAAATTAGGCAAGTTCATGATTAATTCCAGTAAATAATTCATGACTAGAACAAGTACTAGCATGCAACAATCTAGCAAACTAGAAGAACAACAAGACATGCATAACAGCAGCGAACACGAAACAATAGCTGTAGAGACAGACATGAACAGATGATGTTGGACGTATTGTTCGTTAGCTATTGTGGGTGCGACGGTGTTGATGACGATGTTGGCGACGATCTGCTGCTGGCGGCGATGAAAACGACGATGAGTAGCACCGCCCGACTTGGACGGAAGACAACCCGTGATGACGAATTTGAGCAGTCGCGCAGAGCGCTTCCCAAAAACCTAATTCGTCCTCTCCCGGTGCAGGATCGCAAGGACGAACGGTTCCGGAGACCTGCTCTCCCACGCGCCGATGCACGCCGGCGTTTGGGATGAAGTAGACTATGACGGCGGCGCAAGTTGCGAGATGAGGCAAAACCCTAAGTGTTTTTCGGTGTGTATTTGGCCGCAGCCGGTAGCTGTATATATATTAGGACCAGAGGCGGTATTGTGTCGCGATCACAATCCCAAACCGACTCGGTTTCTAATTCATATACTTACCGGACAAGAAATCAAAAACTTGTCTGCCAAGACATAAAAAATAAAACGGCAAAAGGAAGCTGCGCCCCTGCAAGGAGACGGATCGGATTTCGATGGACCATTCACACGCATGTCGCACGTACGCGCCGCCTCGCCTCGCCACGCCACGGCCCGGCCAGGCGAGGCGAGCGAGCGCGCGCGTGTGGTCTTTCCTTTCTCTTCTCACATTCGGCGGAACATTCACGCGCATGTCGCACGTACGCGCCACCTCGCCACGCCACGACACGGCCCGGCCCGGCCAGGCGAGGCGAGCGAGCGCGCACGTGTGGTCTTTTCTTTCTCTTCTCACACACCACTTAGAGTGGTGGAGAGAACCCACCATATAAAGAGGTCCAACTCTTCTTCAACTTTCGGGGTGGGACTAAACTTTAGCACCACCACTTGCCATTTTACACATGGGTTTTGAGATTTCAGAAATTGCTATGGGCCTAGCCCATTAATTCTAACAATCCCCCACCAGATCTCAAATACCCATTTAGAGATTTGCCTTCTCTCACCACTTGTTTAATATACCAGTGTTTCAGCAGAGACTGTTAAGTTGAACTTCTGCCTAGAACTTTAAACTACATCCATTCACAACTTGACAATGGACTATGCCTTGAATTGCTAGTTTTGTGTGAACAGGTTTCACTCAAAATCTTAACCAGTACCTGACCGCCAGTAGGCTACCCCGCGGTTTGGAGCTTATACGTCATACTCCCTGGTTTCTTCGTGAGCTTACTAGAGATCACCCAAATCTCATAGATTGCGACGTTTACAGTCAGAAGTCATATAGGTGTGTTCTTTCAAGACTGTTCTGTAGGACAGCATCTTTGCTAATTATAGCCAATAGAACCACATTAAGGTATGTTGCCAACCTGCCTTACAGGTCTGAGCCTTACAGCTCTGAGAGTTTTGCATCTTCACTTAGAGACGGTCATTAGTTATTACTGTCCTCAGTTAACCAATAGCTTGTTCTTCCCAGATTCTAATTCACGGGATCTCCGATCACAAAGGTTGGGTTACTACTATGGTGTAACATCTATGGGTCTCATACCCATCTCCCTCGATGCAATATCTATCACATTTCGTGACAGTCCCTTTGTAAAGGGATCTGCCAGGTTTTTGTCTGTTTGAATATACGTAACAGTTATTACTCCGGAGTTTCTCAACTTCTTGACAGACTTCAAACGTCTCTTCACGTGTCTTGATGACTTCGCATTATCTTTAGAATTGTTTACTTTAGCGATAACCGTTTGGTTGTCATAATTCATAAGAATAGCCGGTACAGGTTTTTCAACCACAGGCAAGTCCATCAAGAGCTCACGCAGCCATTCTGCCTCAACAGTAGCTGTGTCTAAAGCAGTTAATTCTGCTTCCATAGTTGACCTCGTCAATATGGTTTGCTTGCAAGACCTCCATGACACTATGCCACCTCCATGAGTAAATACATACCCACTTGTTGCGTAGAGTACATCAACATCGGAGATCCAGTTTGAATCACTATATCCTTCTAGCACCGCAGGATGCCCTGAATAAGTAATTCTGAAACTCATAGTACCTCTCAGATAGCGCAAGACCCTTTCTAGTGCATGCCAATGATCATCACCCGGGTTGGACATGAACCTACTCAGTTTGCTCACAGCAAAAGAGATATCTGGTCTTGTAGCGCTAGCTAAGTACATGAGTGAACCGACAATTTGAGAGTATCTTAATTGATCTCTTGTTTCTTTATTCTTTCTGAGTGTCACACTGGGATCAAAAGGTGTTGGAGAAGGCTTGCTATCCATAAATCCGAACCGGCTCAAGACCTTCTCAACATAGTGAGATTGCGTTAGAGTAATCCCACTCTCATCCTTAATAAGTTTGATGTTTAGAATTACATTGGCTTCTCCCAGATCTTTCATGTCAAAACTTTTTGATAGAAAAGACTTGACCTCATTGATCGCATTAATGTTTGTACCAAAGATCAGTATGTCATCCACATACAAACATAATATGACACTATTGCCCCCACCATGGCGATAGTAAACACACCTATCAGCCTCGTTAATGACAAATCCTGCAGAAGTCAGAGTTCTTTCAAACTTCTCATGCCATTGCTTAGGTGCCTGTTTCAGGCCATACAAAGATTTTAACAACTTGCACACTTTTCTCTCTTCATCCTTTACCACAAACCCGTCAGGCTGATCCATATAGATTTCCTCTTCCAACTCTCCATTGAGTAAAGCTGTCTTTACATCCATTTGATGAATGATAAGACCATAAGAGACAGCCAAGGAAAGTAACACTCGAATGGTGGTCATTCTAGCAACGGGTGAATAGGTGTCAAAGTAATCTTCGCCTTCTGTCTGAGTGTAGCCCTTGGCCACTAGCCGCGCCTTGTACTTATCAATAGTACCATCAGGCTTTAGCTTCTTTTTGAACACCCACTTACAGCCCACAGGTTTACAACCATATGGTCTATCAGTTAGTTCCCAAGTTTCATTAGAAAGAATTGAGTCCATCTCATTATGAACAGCTTCTTTCCAATCATCTACATCCGGAGATGCATATGCCTCTGCAATCGTCTTGGGTGTGTCGTCCACAAGGTATACAATGAAATCATCACCAAAGGATTTTGCAATCCTTTGTCTCTTGTTCCTTATAGGAACTTCATTGTTATCCTTCTCAAGGACTTCCTCATGTGATTGTTCGAAATATTCATCAGTTGTACTAGATTCAGGAATTATCTCAGAAGAAAATCTAGCAATGCTATGCATATCTTTCATAGGAAATATGTTCTCAAAAAATGTTGCATCACGAGATTCCATTATAGTATCAACATGCATATCAGGTACTTCAGATTTTACCACTAAAAATCTATAAGCAATGCTCCGTTGAGCATACCCTAGAAAGACACAATCCACTGTCTTTGGTCCAAGTTTGCGTTTCTTAAGAATAGGAATATTGACCTTTGCCAAACATCCCCAAGTGCGCAAATAAGAAAGTGATGGTTTTCTCCCAACCCACTCCTCATAAGGGGTTTTCTCCTTATTATTGTTAGGAACTCTATTCAGGACATGACATGAAGTCAATAGAGCCTCCCCCCACCATGCCTTAGATAAACCAGTAGTGTCTAACATGGCATTCACCAAGTCAGTCAATGTGCGGTTTTTCCTCTCGGCAACTCCATTTGATTGAGGTGAATAGGGAGGCGTCCTCTCATGAATAATACCATGTTCCTCACAAAATTCATCAAATACTTTGGGAAAATACTCTCCACCATGATTGGACCTAAGACGCTTGATCTTTCTCTCTAGTTGATTTTCAACTTCAGTTTTATAGATTTTAAAGTAGTCTAATGCTTCATCTTTAGTTTGCAACAAATAAACATAGCAAAATCTAGTCGCACCATCAATCAAAGTCATGAAATATCTCTTACCACCTTTTGTCAACACACCATTCATCTCACAAAGATCAGAATGTATGAGTTCTAGAGGTGCCAAGTTTCTCTCCTCGGCAGCCTTATGAGGCTTTCGAGGTTGCTTCGATTGCACACAACTATGGCACTTAGAACCTTTGGCAACAGTGAAATTCGGAATTAAACTCATACTGGATAGCCGAGACATTAAACCAAAATTAATATGACATAAACGAGAGTGCCAAATACTTGCATCATCATTAACACTAGCACAAATTTGGTTTACTGACTTATTGCAAAAATCTGAAAGGGAAAAGCGGAACAAGCCTCCGCACTCATAGCCTTTGCCTATAAATTGTCCAAATCTTGACACGATTACTTTATTCGACTCTAAAACTACCTTAAACCCATCTCGACATAGAAGGGAGCCGCTAACTAGATTCTTGTTCATAGTAGGAACATGCTGCATGTTCCTTAATTGCACGATCTTTCCCGAAGTAAACTTCAGATCCACCGTGCCAATGCCACGAACAGAAGCATGTGACCCATTCCCCATTAGGACGGAAGAATCCCTTGCGACCTGATAAGAAGTAAACAGGGAGACGTCAGCACACACATGAACATTAGCACCCGAATCAATCCACCATGAAGATGATTGAAATACTGAAAGCACAATAGGTAAATTACCATACCCATCAGTATTGCTAGCGGTCACATGTTGACAGTCTTGGAGCTCGTTTTCCCTCTGCGGTCTGCACGTTCAGAGCATTCCTTGGAAAAGTGTCTGGGCTTCCCACAGGCGTAGCACTCTAGCTCAGCCTTGTTGAACTTCTTCTTCTTGAAGGTAGTAGTCTTGGTAGGCTTGTTGAAAACAGGTTTGTTTTTCCCTTTGTTCTTGTTCTGTGGGTACCTCTGCACCATATTGGCGGTAGGCTGAACCTCACCTCCTTTCTCAATAGTGTCTTTAGCCCGAGCTTTTTCTTCAACATCAAGAGATGCAATCAGATTTTCAACTGATATCTCCTGTCTCTTATGTTTCAGAGTTGTGGCAAAATTCCTCCATGAAGGAGGCAACTTTGCAATCATGCATCCAGCCACGAATTTGTCGGGTAGAACACACTTAAGGAGTTCAAGTTCTTTCACAATGCACTATATCTCATGAGCTTGTTCAACCACAGAACGGTTATTCACCATCTTGTAGTCATGAAAACTCTCCATGATGTACAGTTCACTGCCTGCATCTGTTGCACCGAATTTTGCATTCAGTGCATCCCACAGAGTCTTTCCGTCATCTATGTGCATATACACATCACACAGACGGTCAGCAAGAACACTCAGAATGCATCCCACAAACATAGTATTGGCTTCCTGGAATTTTCTCTGATCTTCGTCAGGCATTCCCTCTGGAGCACCAACACTAACGTGGAAAACTTTCAGAGCAGTAAGCCAGAGCGTGGTCTTCACCTGCCACCTCTTAAAGTGCACACCGGTAAATTTATCCGGCCTCAGTGCATCAGTGAATCCAGCCATGGTTAACTCAGGAAATTGCCTACAATTAGGTTTTTGGATTGTTGGAAAATTAGGCAAGTTCATGATTAATTCCAGTAAATAATTCATGACTAGAACAGATACTAGCATGCAACAATCTAGCAAACTAGAAGAACAATAAGACATGCATAACAGCAGCGAACACAAAACAATAGCTGTAGAGACAGTCATGAACAGATGATGTTGGACGTACTGTTCGTTAGCTATTGTGGGTGCGACGGTGTTGATGACGATGTTGGCGACGATCTGCTGCTGACGGCGATGAAGACGACGATGAGTAGCACCGCCCGACTTGGACGGAAGACGACCCGTGATGACGAATTTGAGCAGTCGCGCAGAGCGCTTCCCAAAAACCTAATTCGTCCTCTTCCGGTGCAGGATCGCAAGGACGAACAGTTCCGGAGACCTGCTCTCCCACGCGCCGATGCACGCCAGCTTTTGGGATGAAGTAGACTACGACGGCGGCGCAAGTTGCGAGATGAGGCAAAACCCTAGGTGTTTTTCGGTGTGTCTTTGGCCGCAGCCGGTAGCTGTATATATATTAGGACCAGAGGCGGTATTGTGTCGCGATCACAATCCCAAACCGACTCGGTTTCTAATTCGTATACTTATCGGACAAGAAATCAAAAACTTGTCTGCCAAGACATAAAAAATAAAACGGCAAATCGGATTTCGGCGGACCATTCACGCGCATGTCGCACGTACGCCTCGCCGCGAGGCGAGCGAGCGAGCGCGCGCGTGTGGTCTTTCCTTTCTCTTCTCACACACCACTTAGAGTGATGGAGAGAACCCACTATATAAAGAGGTCCAATTCTTCTTCAACTTCCGGGGTGGGACTAAACTTTAGCACCACCACTTGCCATTTTACACATGGGCTTTGAGATTTCAGAAATTGCTATGGGCCTAACCCATTAATTCTAACAACGAGCACCCAAGATAATCTATCTAGTCGTCCGACGGGGGGGGGGGGGGGGGGGTGGGGGGGGGGGGGGGGGGGGGGGGGGGGGGGGGGGGGGGGGGGTGGGGGGGGGGGGGGGGGCTCTCCTATTGCTTTCTGGTGTAGTACTGCACAACATAGATACTAGATGTATGAAACGAGGAAAGGTGGTCGTGCCTAGCTAGATGTGGCTGTGAGCCTGTGATAAATGTTTGAGAGCATAGATGAAATGTGATTTATTCATACCTGCCCTGCTCGAAGATGGCAGAAAATGCCCCAATCCCGGTGGCCGCCGCGATGACCCACACCAGCAGCGCGACAGGGAGCGTGAGGCTAGCCTTCCCCATCACCATGTAGCCGAAGGAGAAGGTGAGCAGCATGGTGAGGGTCCACACCGACGCCTTGAGCCGGTCCCTCCGAACCGAGCCTTGGGCCGAACCCTTGTAGAGCCAGAGGCAGCAGAAGAGCAGAACAAGGTCGGCGTAGGAGGTGGCGACGAAGGCGACGACGGCCGCGTCGCCCTTGTAGTGGTACACCGCCATGACGGAGGCCAAGGTGAGGAAGACGAACAGCACAGGAACGAACAAGCAGAAGAAGCCGCTGTCGTCAGGGAAGCGCTCCACTGACTCGAACCAGGAGAAGCCACTGTCACGCTCCGTCGACATGAGTTCTTGGAAAATGGTAGCTACACTGAGAGGTGGGATGTAAACTACTAGTACTAGCGAGACGGAAGAAGAGTGAGTGATCAATCTGAGAGTGTGAGGGGGAGGCCGGCGTCCCCTATATATGGTCTGAGTGCCTGAAGTGCAGCGAAAGATCGATGAAGCTTCCCGGCCTCCAAGGGAGGGAAACCCCTCCTAGCTGCCAGTTTTCCTCCTAGGGCTTCGAGCTGCCGCCATCCAGTGACCTTGTCATTTTCTTACAACTTTATCATCATAGCACGGTAATTGCCAAAGCAGGCGAAGAAATATATTTCTTACATTACTTGTCTTCAAACAATAAAAATATATACATTAAGTAAATGATTTATGGCCTAAAACCCTGCAAAGTTCGACGTGTCAAGCACTTTTTGTGGTTCATTTCCTCTATATGGTCTCTACAATACGGATCCTCATCCATGACGTGTTGCATTTGCACCCACACGCTTTGCCTAAGGATGATTTGGGCCTGAGCGCGCACGCCTACCAGCGGTCGCGCGAAAAGGCCATTACTGGACAACAGGAAAAAACATCCATTTTTAGGGTTATATAGTTTTTTTTGTTGTTGCGAGTTTTGGGTTACTAGTAAGCTTGCACGTGCAATGCACGTCTTGACCAATACAAAAAATATATAATGAGTAAATGAAATGTTGAGACAATCAATATTATTTTCTAAGAAGCACCTACTCTCAATGATGCACACATAAGTAAACTATGAAAAACATGCATTCAAGATCACTAATATGTACTAATACTGATTGAAGATTAACACCGTCCCATCTCCGTTGAGATGCCTTCTCCAAGATTATGTTCTCTGCTTCGTCATCTTTATCCAGAGTCATTACTTAAAAGTTATTAAGTTGTTCAATGATCAACACACAATATCAGAGATAAATAGTACGTACTTTCATGGGGAAGTAGTTAAAAGCAAAGATACTTTTCTAGCAGTCTCAGAGCACCTTATACATAGTCGTACTGCCAGGGTAAGAAAATGACAACAACATAAAAAATTTAATATTACATGAGTACATGGATACCTCATCGGCACACATGAATGCATCCAGAAATGACCCTGAATTGCCATCACAAGCCATTATAACAGCATCCCAGTGTTGCAAAAAGGGTTGCTTGACAACCATTCTATTACTCGAGCTACAAACCATTTCAAAACACTGAGCAAATCATGTCCTTCTAGAGATAAAAATAGAAATGTAGGAGCCTCGATATGTCTGTTATCTGATTATCTTACAGTGAAGAAAGCAATATATCTGACTGCGAGGGTAAGTGAAATCTGTATGATTGTATCATCGAAAATATAGCCCATCCATAGTAGAGATGCAATTCCAAATGCAAGGCCCAGAGCAACACTGGTCAAAGAAGATAGAGATTAGCATTGGTAGCATGGTTTTGTATCATGTAGTTTGGACCTATAAAATATTCACATACGCTCCAAGTGAAACTTCTGACAAAAACTTTATTATGGGCCCTGCATCAAAAGTTTTTCTGAGCACCATTCAATAAAATAACTCAATAGCAGCCCAGTAGAAAGCAAGGTTATTTAGTAAGAATACAGTCCAAAATAATCTTATAATTGTACATGGCGCAATTTGGTAACTATGCAATAACCAGTGGTGGGTGCGTTGGCTATGTTTCAAAGTTCAGTCGTGGGCAGAATTATCATTGTGGGTTACTTTTTCCCGGATCAAATTAACATGAGTTGCCCATTGCTTCTTCTTAAGAATATGCAAAGTAGGTTCATCCACACACATCCCACCCTGCCCCATCCCCAAACCCCTCTGGTCTCTTTTTTCCTACATGGTGTGATTTTTTTAAATGAAGTGAAAATACACTTGTGTTAAATTTCACATACAACTGTACCAATATAATGTATACTTTTACACTTTAGTGTGAAGCATACATTCTAAAGCCCAAATAGACTTGTAATCTGTATACTGAGTCAATCATTCCATTTTGATTCTCATGAATGGAACTGCTCCCAATAAAACACAGGAATGGGCATGCAGACAGGGGAAAAACACGCATTCTAAAAAAAATCAAAAGATGAACAATTTGGGAGTCAAAGTAGCATACCCGTCGTTCATTAAGGATTCTCCTTTGATTATCGTACTGAAATTGTTGCTTGCGCCTAGGACTTTCAGAAGAGCAATGATAGTAACATGACCGGTTGCACTAAGCGTCCACTGAACAAGAATGATGTTTTCCAGTTCCAGGCATACGGAAAAGTAAGCTACGGTAAATTAAGCATCGGAACATTAAATTGAATGGCCTATGTCCGTTATCAATCCAGGAACATACATACCTTATAGCAGCGCCAAGCAAAAATGTTGAGATCACCACACCTAGAACAGCAAGTAACACCATCTGCGCCATGCATTTCTTCTGCAAAGTAAACACTTTAGTATACACTGAATAATAATATATGCATCTGCGATAACAGTTCAACACTGGAAGCTGACCATGTAAGTAAATCTGATGGCAACAAGCCAACAATTAATCACAACACCATCCCAACTTAGAGAACCATTTCTTTCCTACGGGCTGCTGAGTGCCATGCTGCGCCCAACCCACCGAATAATTAGTGTCATATGCCCCCGAATTGCAAAGCTTAGCAACCTGCTCGATGACCTAGCTTGGTGAGAGCCAGAGCAACTTACTTTGTGCTATCTCTCATTCTCTTTTTTACTTTCAGAAAAGTAATCTTGCAACAATGACATTGGTTTGCGGACCTTGTTGCACCTAGCTTCTTCATTCTTCTACCATTTATTTGCTTGAGTTGCACCTCACTTTTCTTTTTCCTATTCAATTACCCAGCAGTGAATCAAATCAGTATTTAGGTGAGCCAGACATACATAAATTAACTCTGAAACCGAGTATTCCTTTGACGCTGTGAGGTACGTGTGCTCATAAGCTACCATGTCAAACGGAGATCTCACCGATTAGCACCAAAAATGGAAACGTGAGGATCCCTCCAACGTTACTACTTCCCATGGAAGCTGATTGATAACACACCAAAAAAAAATCACCAGATTGATTTGATTTAATGGTTCACCTGAATGATTTGTGATAGACGATCGGTGTCCGAGAACTGCAGGAGAACCTCGATGGCCCAGCCAGATGACGACATGGACGGCGACGACGGCACGTCCTGCGCCGCGACCGAGACTGGCCCCGCCTTGGGGACGACGGCGGCGCTGTCTGGGGAGGTGGTCCGGATGCGCAATGCGGCTAGGCAAGGCGGAAACGAATGGCGGCGGGGCAGACTCGGGCGTCGCCGTCGTCGATCTGGTCTAAAGGAAGGCCGGCAGTCGCGAGGGAAGGTCTGGCGGAGCTTGGTCCGTGGCCATGGTGTCCTGCAACACGGGAACGGAGAGAGGAAGAGAGATTAGTGAGGAGAGGGAGAGAGAAGGGAGGAGGAGGGCTCTGTCACGGGTAACCGGCGGAGGAGGGCTCTCGCACGGCTAATCGGAGGAGGAACATTCGTGGATCCGAGCCAGCGGATCCCGACCCGGCATCGAAGGAGCGAGGCGGTGGTTCCTCTCACCCAGATCGGGCCTCCGGTGGCATGCCAACGACGCCTATTGCGGACGGCTCCGGCGGCGACTACCGCGGCGAAGGGTGCGACGGGCGGCTCCCGCGGCGACGGGCGGCTCCCGTAGCGGCTCCCGAGGAGGCTTCCGCGATGACCTGCGGCGGCTCCCGCGGCAAAGGGCGCGGTGGGCGGCTCCGGCGGCGGCCACCGCGGCGAAGGGCACGGCGGGCGGCTCCCGCGGCTAACGGCTGCGGGAGGAACAACGGAGCGGAGAACGGTGCGGGAGGAGGAGGAGGGGCGAGAGGTCGTGCGGGCGGTTTTTTTCTGAACGACGGGAGTGATCGATGGGTTGTTAGTGGGTTAATGGCATGGTGGGTAATTAATTAACATAATGGCATGGTGGGTAATTAAAGCATAAAACGCGTTTAGTATGCTGGAGGGATGTAGACCATCAGATTGAAGGTTTCGATGGATAGGATGTTTTGGTTCTCCGCCCTCTCGTGCTTTTATAGGAGTAGTAGATACAGTTTGATTACCGTGTGTTTATGCTACTTTGGCAGCGTAATCTGATGTACTCCAGTATTATATAAACCTGACCATCGTAGTCCTGCGGTTTCAATGGTGGCGCAAAATTAACCTGCCTCCCTCACCTCATTATTACGTCCATATTATGCATGCATTCATGCCATGTTCCAGTCTATACTTCAATCAAGGCAATTAAACCAAGTGACTATAAGCACGTGCTGAGGCAATTGGGCCTATATATGATTGATGCTGACTTGTCCGAACTAATCTGATAAGGGTTTGGCTAGGTCTCAGTCGACTGAGACTTAATCAAGTCTAAATCAAGTGATATAGTATGTAAGAAGAAAAAGAAAAAACTGAAAAAAAAATTGCATGAATCTTCATGCAAAATTAAAGGAAGATACTATCGACTGAGACATAACGAAGTCTAAGTCGACTGAGACTTAGCAAAACTGATCCGATAAATCCCAACATGCTACAAGTAGGAACAAATTGCTTGAACACAAGCAATGTAGGAAATATATGCCTTCCATCTTAAGGAAACACGGCGATCTTATGCGAGAAGAGAAGAGGGTGATCGTACGATCAGAGGTGCACATGGGGATGGTACGTGAACACATCGGGTTGACCTGCTGTGCTCCGTATCAGAATACATGAGTTTTTTTTTTCTTTCCGGGGAGGGAAAAGTTGTCGGGTATGATAACAGCTGTCTCCTTCTTGTTTGTCCGTGAGTATTTATCTTCTGAGGTACAGCAAGAGTGACGTCACTCTATATAACTGGTTCAGGTACCACATCCCGTTTCGGTGTGTCATGCATACCATCTTAATGTGTCAGTTACGGGTGATTCGTAAACTAAGTAGCAAGTACATTTATTTTGTCGAAATATAGTACTGAATTTTGTATGCATGCCCCAACTATTTAAGGAGTTCCAACTAATATAAAATCTAATATAACTTGGAACCAATCTAATATTTGATGGAGCTGGTGTCGCATCCCAGGGAGAATATATTAATCTCCCAGGGGCAAAGGGTTGCATAAGTGATTGATGAACATAGAATAAGTAAACTTTGTCTAACCGTCATGCTACCATGTAGAAAATATGGAAACCCTAAAATCGTTTATGATCTGAACCTTTTGGGGTATATATAAATACAACCAGGGTTGAAGCTAGCCTATGTGGAGAAAAAAGTCACCACATAGCGAATGAAGCGAGCTTATGTGCATTTCTGAGCTAATCGGATGGCTATAAAACCCCAAAACTGACGATCGGACGACTGTGAACAGTGATGCCCTCGGAGGGCTGTAAAGTTGCTCGGTTTTAATGTCTCTAAATTACTATTTTCTTTTTGCTCTACTACATTTTGTTTTAGAGCATCTCTAGACAAAGTTTATAATTTAGCCTTTTACTAGAAGCAAACGCGCTTTGTCGCGTCATTTTTCTAATCTCTCTCGATCATTTCGTGTTGAACTATGTAGTTTATATATATGCCCCTTTTATGTTTTGGACTTAATGAATTTCCTGAGACTATAACTGCATCATTAATTCCCCTTTGTTGGTGTGTGACAAACATGAAGGTAAACAACTATAAAAAAAAGGTGTGAACAAATCTAATCAATCACCTAATCACAATGCATGAAAACTGCCAACAAAAGCACACTAGTAGACAAAAGTAAACCACTTATGGCTACAAATTTATGTGTGATATTTGCATGTAAGTAAAAGTGAACAACTCATTTCCACATAATAACCAGTTTATTAAAAGTTGCATTCACAAAAGATCTGTTGACGTATAATGTAGGGCAATAATGTAAGCTAGAAACCTGGCCTAGCCATCTTCATAAATATTCTTCTTTCCCCATGGCATGGCAATACATCACAGGACCTTGACAAAAGAGGGCTTTAGCTATAGATAGAGTTGCATACCCAAAACATGTCAGCGGTCTGGTATAGAAAACTTGAGCCCATTTACAAACACCTGAATAAATAATTCAAACGGTATTCCAGTGACGCAAAAGAAATAATGACATACTCCCTCCGTCCACAAATAAGTGTAGTACATCCGGCTTTTGTCGTAAGTCAAAGTTTAAAAACTTTGACCAACTTTCTAGGAAAAAGTAGCAGCATTTATGACACTTAATTAGTATTAGTAGATCCGTTTTGAAATGTACTTTCATATTGTACAAATTTGCTTGTTACTACTCTTTTGTATATAATTGATCAAAATTTTAAAACTTTGACTTGAGATAAAAGGTAGATGTACACTTATTCTTGGACGGGAAGAGTAAGAGAGGTTAGGTGGCATTAAGGATGTTTTAAATGGATAAGCCGGAAAAAAAGTTATCATTCCATGATCATGCTACGAATTAAATAGTTCTTTTTTTTAGCATACACACAAGTGTGCGTATCATACCAATTCAGCTCCTCGGTGCTCCCCCAGTTTGGTGCGACTCTGGCCGTCAGATGTGGTCAGGGCTGTTGTGGGACGTTGAATCTGTGTAGTTTCTTTTCACCGCGCCGTAGTTTCGCTGGACCAATGACTGGTGTGATCGCGCTTTCTGGGGATTGGCTGGGTGAGCTGTTTGAAGTACACGGAGGCCCTCTCGTGGCGCGCCGCGTGCGCGTCGGTTTGCCGCAGGCGTGCGACATGCGTGCCCGACATGCGCGACGGTTGGAGAGAGAGAGAGAGAGAGCGCGCAGCTGGGCTGACCAGTGACCACGGCGACGGCGTCGTGCGCGCGGGGGCCTTGGTTGACTCATGCGTATTGCCGCGGCAAAAACGACAAATTTGACCCGTGGGCGAAAAGAATTCACAAAGTGAACTGTTGATGAAAAAAATTTATCCGGCCGACCTTTTTGTGTAGCGCCCGATAACTAAACGCGACACTACACTGTGCAGCGCCTGACTGACAGGCGTTACACGTCTGGCCAGCATCAAGCCACGGAATACCTAAAAATTGCTAAGTCAGTGTGCAACGCCTGTGAGCTGGACCCTACAGTATACAATGTAGCGCCTAGAGCGTAGGCGATGCACTAGTGTCTAGCGCACTGTGCGAGAAGAAAAGACTATACAGTGCAGCAGTCGCTACGATCGGTTTCACAGGAAGTAAAACTTTTTAAATCAAGGCAGGTGAGAGAAAATATATTGAACACTGGGTCCCACAGTTGGAATAGGAGGGAAGAGTATAGTAGTAGTATGGAAGGGCACGCCCAGGCCCAGCGGATGGAATCACCGGGGAGTGATTTTTGTGATGTTGCACACACACGTGGTGACTCCTCCGCCACTGTCCGAACGGCGCCAGCGTGTGAAGCGACGCGCGGCTGCGAAGGAAGAAATCCGTTTTTCACTAATGCAGCGCCTAGCCACCAGGCGCTACACTATACAGTGCAGCGTCCAACTCTTAGGCGTTGCACACTGATTTAGCAATTTTTAGGTATTCCGTGGTTCGACGCTGGTCAGACGTGTAACGCCTGTCAGTCAGACGCTGCACAGTGTAGTGTGGCGCCTAACTGTCGGGCGCTACACAAAAGGGTTAGCCGGATGAAATTTTTTCGTCAACAATTCATTTTGTGAATTCTTTTCGTCTATAGGTCAAATTTGTTGTTTTTGCCTAATGCCGCGTCGGGTCCTACGTACAGTAGTACGGCTGCATTTTCCCCTCCGGTCGTCCATCACCGTTTGCCCCTTCTTTACCCTCTGCCCGGTGGCCCTTATTTCTTTTTGGTCCCAGCCGTCAGCATCCCCCGCTGAATGGTTCGTATGTGTTGGAGGAGGGCTCAGCTCCGCGTGAAATCCGTTTGTTACCGTCTTGTTCGCATGGTCCTTCTCTGCCACTGGGGCCCCCGAACGTTGTCCCTGTAATACTCTTTGTCTGCGTGCTTTTTGACCCTCGGGGAGTCTGCGCCGCACTGTTCGGGTACGTGCAGCGCTTGATCTTGCTTCCGCCTCGCTCGTTCTGCAGCGTGTTTGTCCTTTAGAGGGAGGGTCCAGGCGTATGTGTTGCGGCTCGTTTTCTACTAGCTGGCCCCCTTGCTGGCCGATGCGTGCCAAGGTCCGATGCACGTGCGGGCGCCGCGTGTGCGAGCCGCCCGTGTTCCGCGCGTGCGTGCCCACGGTGGGGTGGGTTTGTCTCACCCTACGGAACAAAGCAGTCATTGGAGCATCCACACAAGTTCTATGAAATGACCGAATAAGAATTGGTATGTTTTCTTTGCTCCTGTCCGATCAGATTTTTGCATAGTTCACTAGTTCATTCCGCACATGATGAATGCTTGCAAACCATAATCATGTAGGAGGCGTTCTTGTCGAACATGATCAATGTCAATGAAGATACGACCAAAATGGAGTATGAATTAGAGGCCACCACCGCATTTGAAGTTGGGACAACATCCGATCCCAATCCGAGCAAGAAGAAGCAGAAGACCCAAGACGGCGAAGGCAAGAGGTCCGGCATTCTCAAGATTTGAGGACATCTTGTTGGTCAAAACTTGGTTGGCCACAACGATGAATCCAATATGCGGCACGAGCAAAAGGGGAACAAGTATTGGGAGAAAATTTGAAGAAGTATCACGAGCAAAAGGAGTATGTGGAGTCGCATCCTATCATGACCACCTGCAATGTGGCATCTCTCCAACATCGTTGGGGGTCATTCAATGGAAAGTTAACAAGTACGTCGGCTACTACTCACAAGTGACCAAACGCCCTCAAAGTGGGATGGGAGTGGCAACTCATGTAAGCTCAATTGCTTCATCTTGTCGTCATTTGCATATCCTTCTTGTGTTTGCATTCTCGTGCTCATACATGTGTTGTTTGCTAGACGGCGGTGGCGGCCACTTTGTATCACGAGGTGGAGAAGAAGCCGTTTGCTTTTAGTCATTGTTGGATCATATTGAATGGCAAACCGAAGTGGGACCAACTTGTGGCCGATCTCAAGTCCGGCAAGAAGAGTGTAAGGGCATATTCTTCCCTATGTGGTTTTGGTGATTGATGACAGTGCATTTGCGGACTAATCGTGTGCATTGAGCATTTCAGATATCTCATGTCTAGGCACAAGATGATTCGGTGCCCCTCGGAGCCTAGTGAAGACGGCGTTTCTCTATGTTTCTTTTCGGTGGATTTGAGTCGTAGGAAAGCCGTACTATTAAGAGGGGGTCCGCGTCGGAAAGGTTTGGGTGGAATCAACACGTACACATCTGTTCCTTTGCACCTCCTTTCCTTTGTTCCTTTGGAGCACCGACCGGTTATCCATGTTTTTACAAAATGAAGGACTCCAAGTGGTATTGTGCTGTGGCATGTGGTAGTACTGCTCCACGGAGCAGTAGTACCGCAGAGGCTCACAGTAGTACCGGACAGGTACGCGGTAGTACCGCAAAGTCTTGCGGTAGTACCGCTCCTCTGGCGCGGTAGTACCGTGACGTCTGGCCCAGCACAGCTACTCGCGCGGAAGTAGGGGCGGATGTAATTTTTTACATCCGCGCCCTATGCGGTAGTACCGCTCCATGGATGCGGTAGTACCGTGTCGGATTTTTGCACAGATCAAAACTCAGCGGAAGTAGCCACGGATGTAATTTTATTCGTCCGTGCCTTCCCAGCCTAGTCGAACCCTGCCTTACGGTAGTACCGCAAGGTCGCGCGGTAGTACCGCTCCGGCGGTTCTACCGCTCGTTGCGTCAACGCAACAGGGCTTCGTCTGGCCTCTGCCGTGGGTGCGGTAGTACCGCACAGGCTGGCGGTAGTACCGCAATGCCTTGCGGTAGTACCGCATGTCTGGTGCGGTAGTACCGCATGTCGCGGGCTGGTTAAGTGGGTAACGATTGGATTTGTCTTCTTACTATATAAGGGGAGTCTTCTTCTCCGAGTCCACCACCTCTACTCCCTTAAGCTCCATTGTTGCTCCAAGCTTCATTTTCGCCCGATCTCTTTCCCTAGCCAATCAAACTTGTTGATTTTCTAGGGATTGGTTGAGAAGGCCCTGATCCCCACTTCCACCAAGAGAAATTTGATTCCCCCCACTAATCCCTTGCGGATCTTGTTACTCTTGGGTGTTTGAGCACCCTAGACGATTGAGGTCACCTCGGAGCCATATTCCATTGTGGTGAAGCTCCGTGGTTTCGTTGGGAGCCTCCAATTCGGTTGTGGAGAGAGCCCCAACCTTGTTTGTAAAGGTTCGGTCGCCGCCTTCAAGGGCACCAATAGTGGAATCACGGCATCTCGCATTGTGTGAGGGCGTGAGGAGAATACGGTGGCCCTAGTGGCTTCTTGGGGAGCATTGTGCCTCCACACCGCTCCAACGGAGACGTACTTCCTCTCAAAGGGAAGGAACTTCGGTAACACATACTCGTCTCCTCCGGCTCCACTTTTGGTTATCTCTTACCTTTACTTGTGCAAACTTCTTTGTGTGTTGTATTCCTTGTTTGCTTGTATGCTTGTTGTTGTTGTTGCTTCATATAGGTTGCTCACCTAGTTGCATTTCTAGACAACCTACTTTGATGCAAAGTTTAATTTGGTAAAGAAAAGCTAAAAAATTGTTAGTTGCCTATTCACCCCCCCCCCCTCTAGTCAACTATATCGATCCTTTCAAAGAGGAATGATGGCTCAAGTTCCAACCAATCAATTGGGTTGGACGATGTTGTCACCACGAATGGAAAAGCCACTGTGCCAAAGGATAACAGCCAAGTCTTGGGAAACAAGTGGGAGAAGGCACGTGCCTCCCATAACGCGGCGGCTACAAAAATGTCGTCCACATGGACGAGCATTTTTTCGGCGAGGGAGAACAAGGAGGGGAGATCAAGCTCATGTTGGATGCGCAAAAGGAGAGGATGGAGTGGGACCAGAAGAGGGCGGAGAAGAAGCTCGAAATTGAGAGGGAGAAGGTCGAGTTGAAGAAGCAAGAGGCGGCGATCAAATGGGAATTCGAGAAGGCCAAGACATTTGGCGACATAGAGCTTCAGAAGGAGAGGTTCCAACTCACACGGAACATGGAGGATGCAAGGATCATGTTGGCAGACGAAACCCTCTTGGATGAGCATGCGAAGAAGTGGCTTGCGGAAAAGAAGAAGGAGATCAATGACCGTAGGGAGTACGAGGCGGCGAGGGCGGCTGTGGCACGGATGCATGCAGAGGAGGCAACCCGAATGCAGGTAGAGCAGGCAATCCGGATGCAGGCGAAGCAGAACGCATTCCGCCTGGAGCACAACGCATTCTGCTCGGAGCAGGCGCCCGGCTACCAAAGCCATCCGTCACACTCGGACATTGATTTCATTTTGACATGTTCGGTTTGTTGAACTATGACTTGCTTTGCTTTGTTTCGAACTGTTGAATTCAGGCAATTTGTATCGTATGATCGACATGCATGGATGGCATGGATTTAAGGATCGAAATTTGAGGTATGTGGATGTGCGGAGCAACATATGAGGAGCTGGCGGGCGCTGTCTGCGGACGCGCCCGCGGGCGTACAGGGGCCGGATTTGCCAAGTCCGGTTGTAGATGCTCTTACAACCCTTGTTGAAACACATGTCGGCCTGCTTTTCGTGGCTTTGCTTGTTCCTCTCTACGGGTTTGGCCTCCGCGGTGAAAATTGTAGAGAGCCCTTTCCCTCTTCATCGTTTTCCTTTGCCGCTGCTCGTGCATGTCCCTCCTTTTCGCTCGCATTTGACTTTTTGCTCTCTTCCTTTCCTCCGCGTTACCGCACCCTCTCCTGATCTTTTCGTCCGATTGTCTCCACTAGTAGAAAAATGACTTTACGTTCGCATCATTAGTCCCGGTTTGATTACGGCCCGGGACTAATGTGACCATTAGTCCCGGTTCCAACGGCTAGGGCAGGGGCATCATTAGTCCCGGTTCGTATTGTACCTCTATTCCCAGTTTGTGACACAAACCGGGACTAAAGGGGTGGTGTCAGGCTGGGGCCCCCACGATCCCCTTTAGTCCCGGTTCGTGTCACAAACCGGGACTAGAGGTTACCCTCTAGTCCCGGTTTGTATAACCAACCGGGACTAAAGAGATCACAATATGTAGTGCTTCGTCCAGCCCGAGCCCAAGCTCTTTGTTTTTCCCCTTTCTCTCCTCTGTTCTTCCCCTTGCTCGAGCTCACCTCCATTTTTGCCAAAGATTTGTCAAGATTTGAAGGCACCCCATCCATCCAAGTGTTCAGAAAGGTTAGCAACTTTTTCCTTTCATCTCTCATTGCTAGATTAGCTCGTGCAATGATCTATAAGTATAGTGATTTGTGGGTTTTAGTTTGGGAGTAATTATATGTGGGAGTTATATTTGATTTATATGCAATTTGAGCTCAAATTAACTTCTTAGTTTGCATATGTAGGTGTGGTTTACTTAGTGCCTTCCCGTCCCCGTCCTAACCACCGTCGATCGCCCGCACCGTCTCGTCACCGGCACCACCTTGGCGAGCCTCTTGTTCTTATCCTTTTTACATAAAAAAATCATGTTTGTATGATTTAGATAGTTACTTGTATAATTTTCTTACCCGTATGTTGTTTGTTATACATAGTGGCATGGTTTTGATATCCGTCCTCGTCGACCCTCGTCTGGTTTATGATTCGGATGTGGTACATATATTCTCTTTTATAACTATTTATTGCATTTCGTGTTTATGACAATTATGCCCATCAAGTTGACATAGATATTTTATCTAGGAGGTATGTGAACCGGAAATTGCAACCGACCCTCTTGTCGAGAAGTTAAATTTAGTTGAAAAAGAAAATGAGTATTTGAAAGAAAAATTGAAAAGAATTGAACAAGAGAAGATGAAGCTGGAGTTGTATGTTGCCGATGTCGTCGATGATCACAAGATCAAGATGGATGCAATGCGCTTGAAGATTAGAAAGATTAGAAAATATGTCGTTAATCAAGAGGCTTGGTATCACTATGTTGTTGGATCAATTGTTACCTTAGTTGCGATCTTGATCACATTTGTTGTTGCATTTAAATGCTTTGGCTAGAGAGTTTGTATGTTGTTTTATGAGAATAAGTGTGTATGAACTTTACGCATGAACTTGTATTAATTTGGTATTTTCGGTGTTGTGTAATGAAGATGAGCTGGCAATGGATGTACGATGACCGACGCTCTCCCCAGTTCATTGATGGCGTGCGTACTTTTCTGCTTGCGGCTGAGGAAAATAAGCGGCCGGATGGTTTTATGTGTTGTCCATGTGGTGTGTGTAAGAATGATCACAATTACTCTAACTCAAGAATCATTCACGTCCACCTGTTTACGTCCGGTTTCATGTCCGGCTATAACTGTTAGACCAAGCACGGAGAAATAGGGGTTCTAATGGAAGAGAATGAAGAAGAAGAGGATGATGACAGCTATCCTGGCCATGGGTTCCCTGAATGCGATGGTACTACAATGGGGGAAGAAGCTGAAGAAGAGGCATCAGATGAGCCCGCTGACGATCTTGGTCGGGCCATTGCCGATGCAAAGAGAAACTGCGCAAGTGAAAAGGAGAAGTTGAAGTTGCAGCGCATGTTAGAGGATCACAAGAAATTGTAGTACCCAAATTGCGAAGATGACAAGAAAAAGTTGGGTACCACACTGGAATTGCTGCAATGGAAGGCAGAGAATGGTGTATCTGACAAGGGATTTGAAAAGTTGATGATAATATTGAAGAAGATGCTTCCAAAGGACAACGAATTGCCCGACAGTACGTACGAAGCAAAGAAGGTTGTCTGCCCTCTAGGATTAGAGGTGCAGAAGATACATGCATGCCCTAATGACTGCATCCTCTACCGCGGTGAGTACGAGAATTTGAATGCATGCCCGGTATGCGGTGCATTGCGCTATAAGATCAGCCGTGATGACCCTGGTGATGTTGAGGGCGAGCGCCCCAAGAAGAGGATTCCTGCCAAGGTGATGTGGTATGATCCTATAATACCACGGTTGAAACGGCTATTCCAAAACAAAGAGCGTGCCAAGTTGATGCGATGGCACAAAGAAGACCGTAAGAAAAACGGGAAGTTGAGAGTACCTGCTAACGGGTCGCAGTGGAGAAAAATCGAGAGAAAATGGGGGGACTTTGCAGATGACGTAAGGAATGTATGGTTTGGTTTAAGTGCAGATGGCATTAATCCTTTTGGGGAGCAGAGCAGCAATCATAGCACCTTGCATGTGACTCTATGTATCTATAACCTTCCTCCTTGGTTGTGCATGAAGCAGAAATTCATTATGATGTCAGTGCTCATCCAAGGCCCCAAGCATCTCGGCAATGACATTCATGTTTACCTAAGGCCATTAGTTGAAGAACTTTTACAGCTGTGGGACAAAAATGGTGTACGTGTGTGGGATGAGCACAAACAGCAGGAATTTGACCTACGAGTGTTGCTGTTTGTAACCATCAATGATTGGTCTGCTCTTAGTAACCTCTCAGGACAGACAAACAAGGGATACCATGCATGCACGCACTGTTTAGATGACACCCAAAGTATATATTTCGATAAATGTAAGAAGAATGTAACCTGGGACATTGTCGATTTCTTCCGATCAATCATCTCTTAAGAAAGAAAGGCAAGCATTTCAAAGATGAGGCAGATCACCGGAAGAAGCCTCGCCACCGTACTGGTGATGATATACTTGATATGATCAAGGATTTAAAAGTAATCTTTGGAAAGGGTCCTGGCGGACAATCTGTTCCGAATGACGCTGACGGACACGCACCCATGTGGAAGAAGAAATCTATATTTGGGGACCTACCCTATTGGAAAGAACTAGAGGCCCGCTCTGCAATTGACATGATGCACGTGACAAAGAATCTTTGTGTGAACCTGCTAGGCTTCTTGGGCGTGTATGGGAAGACAAAAGATACACCGGAGGCACGGGAGGACCAACAACGTATGCACAAAAAAGACGGCATTCATCCAAAGCAGTATCAGGGTCCTGCCAGCTATGCTCTTACCAAAGAAGAGAAGGAAATCTTCTTTGAATGCCTACTCAGTATGAAGGTCCCGTCTGGCTTCTCGTCGAATATAAAGGGAATAATAAATATGGCAGAGAAAAAGTTCCAGAACCTAAAGTCCCATGACTGCCACGTGATTATGACGCAACGACTTCCGGTTGCATTGAGGGGGCTTCTACCGGACAACGTTCGATTAGCCAATGTGAAGCTATGTGCATTCCTCAATGCAATCTCTCAGAAGGTAATCGATCCATAAATCCTACCAAGGTTACAGAATGATTTGGTGCAATGTCTTGTCAGTGTCGAGTTGGTATTCCCACCATCCTTCTTCAATATCATGACACATGTCCTAGTTCACCTAGTCGAAGAGATTGCCATTCTAGGTCCTGTATTTCTACAAAATATGTTCCCCTTTGAGAGGTTCATGGGAGTCTTAAAGAAATATGTGCATAACCGTGCTAGGCCGGAAGGAAGCATCTCCAAGGGCCATGAAACAAAGGAGGCCATTGAGTTTTGTGTTGACTTTATTCCTGACCTTAAGCTGATTGGTGTTCCCGAATCGTGGCATGAGGGCAGACTTGGTGGAAAAGGCACGCTAGGAAAGGACCAAGTAATATGTATGGACGGGCATTCTTGGGTGCAAGCACACTACACAGTTCTACAAAATTCCAGCTTGGTGGCTCCGTATATCGACGAACACAAGAATATTCTATGCTCCAAACACCCGGAGCAGTCTGACGACTGGATTACACGTGAACACACGGGGACTTTTGGCGGTTGGTTGCAGACACGTCTCATGCATGATGACACTGTTGCAGATGAGATGTACTTGCTGGCAAAGTTACCATCTTCGACTATATTGACTTTCAAAGGGTACGAGATAAATGGGAATACATTTTACATGATCGCCCAAGATAAAAAGAGCACCAACCAAAACAGTGGTGTTCGTTTTGATGCAGCAAACACCAATAGGCCAAAGGACACATATTATGGTTACATAGAGGAGATATGGGAACTTGACTATGGAAGTGATTTGAAGGTCCCTTTGTTTCGGTGCAAATGGGTCAATCTGACAGGAGACGGCGTAAAAGAAGACCCGTGGTACGGAATGACAACAGTGGATCTCAACAATCTTGGGTACGCAGACGAACCATTCGTCCTAGCCAATGATGTGGCGCAGGTTTTCTATGTGAAGGACATGTCTACCAAGCCGAGAAAAAGAAAATATAAGGAAGCGAATACATCGTACAATGAGCCAAAGCGTCACATAGTTCTTTCAGGAAAAGAAACATCGTGGGAGTGGAGGACAAGACAGACATGTCAGAATATTATGAAAATTTTCATGAAATTGCTCCCTTCACAGTGAAGATTGATCCAAGCATCATGTTAAATGATGAAGATTGTCCATGGTTACGGCGCAAAGGGACACACGCGCAGAAAAAGTTTTATACCCCAAGATCCCACTCTGGGATGTGACCGGCTTCAACGTCATCACTTTCTTCTCTAGTGAGTTTCGGACTTATCACGAAAGTCCCACTTCGGACAAGCCGGAGGGAATCTTTGTAATAGTTAGGGTATATATGTGTTTTGGCATTTGAAACGCGAAGAAATATTATGTCCAAACAAAATATTTCATGCATTATGTAGGACTTCATTTGCTAAATTTTTTTAGCTAAATGACCCTGAAATTGAAAAGCACTACAAATGAACTCTGAAAATGTTGAAAGTTGGCATGGTATCATCATTTCACCCACATAGCATGTGCTAAAAATTTGAGAGGGTTACGGCAAAAACTGGATGCACTTCGTGTACAAAATGGACAATATCTTTCGAAGTATCAGGGTTTCGGACGAAAACTCATCTGTTACAAAGACATTTCATTTTTATAAACTTATTTCAACTCCAGACTTTTTGTGCATTCAACATGCACCATTCAAAGCCACATCATCAATTTTCAACCCTTTCTTACTTCATTTGCTATTTTTCATGCATTTAATGAAATTTTTGAGCTAAACGACCCTGAAATTGAAAAGCACTACAAATGAACTCTGAAAAGGTTGAAAGTTGGCATGGTATTATCATTTCACCCACATAGCATGTGCTAAAAAGTTGAGAGGGTTGCGGCAAAAACTGCATGCACTTCGTGTACAAAATGGACAATCTCTTTTGAAGTATCAGGGTTTCGGACGAAAACTCATCTGTTACAAAGGCATTTCATTTTTATAAACTTATTTCAACTCCATACTTTTTGTGCGTTCAACATGCACCATTCAAAGCCACATCATCAATTTTCAACCCTTTCCGACTTCATTTGTTATTTTTCATGCATTTAATGAATTTTTTTGAGCTAAATGACCCTGAAATTGAAAAGCACAACAAATGAACTCTGAAAAGGTTGAAAGTTGGCATGGTATCATCATTTCACCCACATAGCATGTGCTAAAATATTGAGAGGGTTACGGCAAAAACTGGATGCACTTCGTGTACAAACTGGACAATCTATTTCGAAGTATTAGGGTTTCGGACGAAAACTCATCTGTTACAAAGGCATTTCATTTTTTTAAACTTATTTCAACTCCAGACTTTTTGTGCGTTCAACATGCACCATTCAAAGCCACATCATCAATTTTCAACCCTTTCTGACTTGATTCGCTATTTTTCAGGCATTTAATGAATTTTTTGAGCTAAACAAGATCTGTTTTTGATTAAAACACCCATTTAAAATAACCTAAAAATTAACAAATTGAATATAATGATAAAACACACTAATATTAAACAGCAGGAAAAAGAATCACTCAAAAATCTATTTTTAAAGTAAAGTTATTCACAAACTAGTGATTCACACAAATTTCAAAGAATTCAAATTTAAACTATTTGAATTTGAAAACTACTGGCACTAATAGAAAGTTTATAATTTTTATGACCTAAAGCATAAAGATTCACTCAAAAACTCTAAATATTTGGCTGTAAGTTGAAACAAAAGAAAATAAATGAAGCAAAAAACAAAAAAATAGAAAATAAATAAATTAAAAAATTAACAAAAAATGCCCGCCTACTAGGCCACCACGGCCTGCATACGACTAGAAACTCAACTACTAGTTGGGCCAGGATGCAGGCCCGCAGGGCAAGTAGGCCCCATAGGGCAGAGAGAGGTTGGTTAGGCCCACAGGCCTGCTTTAGAGAGGAGCTCGAGGTAGCAACCGCGGCGGGGCTTATAAACAGGTCTGGGCGTCCTTCGCTTGGCGAGGTGGGACTAAACTTCCACCGCACCTCGCCGTGGCAGCACGAGACCTTTAGTCCTGGTTGGTGGCTCCAACCGGGACTAAAGACCCCCTTTAGTCCCAGTGCGAGCCACCGACCGGGACTAATGGCCTGGGCTTCCCGCCGCTCGGCCTGGTGAATTTCACCTTTAGGCCCGGTTGATGGCTCGCACCGGGACTAAAGGGGGGGTCTTTAGTCCTGGTTGGAGCCACCAGCCGGGACTAAAGGTCTCTGTATATAAGCGGGGACTTTGCAAAATTTCCAAATTCATCCCCATTTCCCCCGACGGCGCCGAACACCACAACGCCGCCAGGCTGTCGGACCTCGACGTCGCCGTTCGGCCCGAGCCCGCGCCGGTGCCGCCACGCTGCCTGCCGCCGCCGCTCGTCCGCGTGTGCCCGCCGTCGCGCCCGCCGACCGCTCCTCCACAAGCCGCCGTCACCCGAGCCCGCGCCGGCGCCGCTCCTTCCCGCCTCCGGCGTCCTCCTCTGTCTCCGACGCCACTCCGCCGTCTCCGGCATCCTCCCTGCCTCCCTCCGCCCCGATGATCCCGGCCGGTGAGCCTCCCAACCACTGCGCAAATTTTGTTCACCTTTTTTTTCATAGATTGTTTCTTTTTCACTAGATGTTGTAGATGGCTTAGTATATGTATGTATGTAAATTTGCACTAGATGTTGTAGATGGCTTAGCTAGTAGATGACTTAGCAAAAAAGTTGCATAGAAAACATTTGACCATGTATAGTAGAATAAATTTGCATAGGAAATTTTTTGACCATAGGATGAAATTTTGACCAAGCATAGAAAAAAGTTGACCATATGTATAGTATAGAATAAATTTGCATAGAAAACATTTGAGGAATTTTGACCAAGCATAGAAAAAATTTGCATAGAAAAAAGTTGACCATGTATTAAAAATATTTTAATGTTGTATCTTAAAAATATTGATCAAAAACAAGTTAATATCTTAATGTTGTATTTTAAAAAAGTTGTCGACGATGCCTAGCCCGCATCCTCGTCGTCGACTCGGTGGCGACAACCTGCTTGAGAGGCGACATGTCCGGGACTGGGCTCCGTCGGGCTAGCACTGGGAGGTGCTACCTTCCGGGGCGCGCAGCTTGGCGAGGAACCGGGCTCCCGTCATCGACCCGGAGCTTCTTTGGTGGCGGTCCCGTGGGCCACTTTTGGTGCGGAGGCAGCCTGCCCCCGAGGAGGTGGTACATCGCCGTGTCAGGGAGGAGGACGAGCACATCCGTCACTACATGGTTGTGTTGGACGTCAGGTTCTCCAATACCTGGCAGGTTCTTCAGGGATCTCACCCGAGCTATGAGCCTGTGATGGTTCCTTCTCTTTGGGTGTCCACCGCCCGCGCCTCAGGAACCGCGAGTGAACTAGATTCTTCGATAATATTCGATCTGTATTAGCTAGTGATGTTATATGATTATATTCGAGATGTATTAGTGGTAATACTCGAGATGTATTCGAGATTATATTCGAGACGATATATTCGAGATTACATTCGATAATATTCGATGATGCATATTATCTGGATTATTCAAGATGTATTAGTGATATTATTCGAGATGCATATTATCTACTATGATTCAGTTTTTCCTTATTGATTGCATTCTAATTTGAATACTAAATTATTTTATCTTTCTTCTGGATTGGTTAATATAAGCTATGGACGATACCGGCATAGACGGAGAAGAGGTCATGTTCAACATCATACGCTCCCCGAGCCTAGAGAATGAACCTGGAGATGACGGCTCGCGATATCTGAACAATTCCGGTGAGGGAATATTTGATCAAGATGAACGAAGAGACGAAGGCCGCACAAACAATGATGGCGAAGGAAATGTTCTTCAATTAACAAAGACCGGCGAGATATATATAAGGCCTCTGATGATCATTACATGTATTATTAATTGATTTGTATATATATATATATATATTAACGAATCGATCTTTCTTCTTTTAGCCCTCTGGATCAAGCAAATCTTCTACAAGCAGGGCAGTACGAGGTTCAGCCAAAAGGTTGCAGGCTGGCATAAAGTGCAACATCAATGCGATCAAACCATGTGGCGAACCGCTTGCTCCTAAAAAGAATGCAGACAAATTTAAGCGTCAGTGCGGAGTTATTGTCAGGGACCAAATCCCGATCTCCGTTCAAGAATGGAATAAGCCAAAGGGAGATCGAGGAGTTAGTTTTGTCTCCGAAAGAGCAAAAGATCTGCTTTGGGAATCGCTCTTGTCACATTTCACCCTACCAGAGCATTTGACAGATGCAGAACGGGAGAAAGTCAAGAAGAGTGCTCTTAAGAAGATGGCCACACAATTCTGCGACCACAAGAAAAGGATATGGAACGGCTACGAAGAAGCAGGAAAGCAGAATCCAGAATTCACAGGGATTCTGGAGAAGGCAAAAGATCACTGGGACTCTTTTGTGAAGTTCAAGGAATCGAAAGCAGCTAAGGAACGGTCCAGGTTAAACAAGATTAATGCTACGAAAAAAAAGTTTCACCATGTTCTGGGGCCAGGTGGCTACCAGGTCGGCCGGCCTAAGTGGGATCAATATGAGGAACAGATGATTGCTGCAGGGGTCACTCCAGTTACATTGAGTTGGCCCAACAGGTGCAGGACTTGGTTTTATGCGCATGGGGTAAAGTTGGACCCAAAGACAGGGCTGGTTATGGAGCGGGCAAGTCTTAAAGAAGCCTCCGACGCTTTACTTGTTGCAATAGAAGAGGCTAGAACGGGGGCGTTCAAGCCCGAGAGAGAGAACGACGAGCTTACACGCGCCTTGAAGAATCCTGAACACCAGGGACGAACACGAGGCAAAGGCCTTGTTCCATGGTTTGAGGGGTTTGCGGATTGGAACCCCACTTACAAAAGCCGTGCGAGAAAGAAGAAGCAGGAGGAGGAGCAGAACAAGCTGGAAGCAGACCGCCTTCAACAGGTAGAATCAAAGCACGCGGAGTTGGAACGCGCTTTCATGCGGCAGCAGGAGCAGATCGACTCACTTAGCCAGGAAAGGGCGTCTCAGCGACAGCAGCAAGCAGATCCAACATTGGATAGCACCGTCCCATTTATGCCAAAAAGCAGTGTGGGTTCCACCCCGGCCGATGATGCACTGCTGGCTAGATACCCCGTGAGTGATATCGAACATTCGACACCTTGTGAGCTACAGATGAAACTGAAGAACATATCCATGAAGGTCGCGGACGGCTATGCTTTACCAAATCCCCTTGAAGCAACCTTCCATGGCAACCCGATTCCAGCTGGCTATGCTCGTGTCGGGGTGGATGAAGTGATGTCAGGATATTATGAGCTAGAGCTTGACATTCCTGGAGGTGAGGACGAGCGCACACTGGGAGACGCCATACGTCGTATCATTCTATGGAGAAAGGATTGCATCGTCTTTCCAAGGCCACCGAATCCTCCTCCAAGTCCGCCGCGTCAGCCGGCTCCTCCTCCAAGTCCCTCCATGTCAGCCGGCTCCTCCTCCAAGTCTGCCACGTCATCTGACTCCACCGCCCCACCCCGGGACGGAGCGCGGCGCTAGTCCGCCACCGCGTCAGCCGACTCCACCGCCCCGCCCCGAGACGAAGCGCGGCGCTAGTCCGCCATCGCGTCTGCCGACTCCATCGCCCCACCCCGAGACGGAGCCCATCAGCGCAAGTCCGCCATATCGATCTCGGGCGCATCAGCCTTCTCCAAAGTGGAAGAGAGCACCAAGCAAGAAAGCCTCTCCTCCTGCCAAAAACAAGTTGGCTTACGAGATGACCACCGAGCAAAACAAGGCCGAAGTGGATGCCCAAGTGAACGTCTTTTTTGCGAAGAAACCGCCCCCGCCGCCAAAGGAGAAAATACCTGAGGAAGTCCTACAACACTTTGTGGATATGGCTAAACCGGCTATGAAGAGAATGGACTCAGACTATGAGTTATGCACATGCCTGCTTAATTATACAAACATGTGCGCATGCAGTTTCCACTGGATCCTGCTAATCATTGAAGTTGACGAGGGAAAGTTCGAGTACTGGACTCACTACTTAAAGAACCTAAAGAATACTCAAACATGAAGGAGATGCTCGACAGGTAATTTCAATCATTATCGCACTATGTCGGCCTCTTTAGTTCATTTCCTGATTTCAACTAATTAATAACTTCTTTATTCATTTTCTTTGCCAGCGGGCAGGGTTTCGCAAAAGTTCATCAAACAGGTTCAAGGCCCATGGAAACAAGAGCTGAAATGGGTGCGACCCAAGGTAATTAAGTAGTAGTAGTCACGTCCGCGCATCTATTTAATTCTAGTTTCAATACCATTATCATGCTTGATTAATTATTATCTGATTGAATTTTATTCTCGTAAAGTGCATGAGGCAGGCGTTGGCGAATAATTTATGTGCATTCTACGTTTGTGAGAACATTCGCTTTATGACAGAAAGGAGCAAAAGTGGAAGAGATTTTTTCGTACGTAAACACAATTCACAATTCTTTTTATCATGATCTAATATATATACAGTTATACACATAGCTAATATATTCATATTGATCTCCTTTTTTAATAAAGATGCAAGAGATGCGGGATAAGCTCCTACCAACGGACCGCATATGAGCACTTCAAGAGGAAATTGCGGGATTTTTGCTCCCGAAGGAGAATACCATTACACCTAATGCCAGCATGTTATGATCTGCAAATTGTAGGAGAAATTATATGTACCAAATTGTATACATATATGTGTATGCATGGTCGTACGAGAAATTCTATGATATATGATTGGTCGTACGAGAAATTATGTTATATATGACGTGTACAGTATGTAGTAGCAGTGGCACTTGATGACTGCAGTAGCGTAAAATATGTTTGAAATGAAAAACAATTAAATGGAAAACACAAAATGAAAAGGAAAAATAAACCATAAATCATAAATCCTAAAACCCTAAACCCCTAAACCTCTAGTCCCGGTTGGTGTCACCAACCGGGACTAAAGGTCCCCCAGCCCCCAGCGCGGGCTCGTGCCACGTGGTGGGCCTTTGGTCTCGGGTCTTGGCCAACCGAGACTAAAGGGTGGCGGCCTTTAGTCCCGACTTATTAGTCCCAGTTGGTGAACCGGGACTAAAGGCCCTTACGGACCAGGACTAATGGCCAATTCTGCACTAGTGCTCGTCTCCTTGGCATGTGCTGGTCTAAGAGCATCTCCAATGTGCCCTCCTAAATGGACGTGCGGTTTATCCTCCTCTCGTCCATTTGGATCGGCTGTTGGCTCTTTGTTTGTTGCCTCCGTCTGATACATCAACTGGTCGACTCATTTTTCGTCAGCATCCAAAACTAAAAGTAATCTAAAAAATGTCAGCGGCCTATAGGTCATGCCAGCGGCCATGCCAGCTTCCCCAGTTCATTGCCGGCGGTCATGCCAGCGGCTGGCATAAATGTCAGCCTATAAAAAATATCCACATTTCATGCTGGCGCACTTGCCAGTGACTGTCACACTTGCCAGCACACAAAAGGAGGGTATTTCAACCAGGGCATACATCTCGCCAGTGGTCATGCCGGCACACTAGCCGACATACAAAATAAGATGGTGCTCTCGGCCATAGATCAATCATCAAGTTTGAGCATTTCCTTTTGCATCTTCTTGAACCAAGGCCTCTTTCTCGGGGACACCGTGCTCAAGTCCACCGTCATTATCTCCACCTCCTTCACCATGCGAGCGAACGCCACTTCTTTTGCTTTGGTCTTGGCATTGGTCGCCTCTATCTCGAGCTTCTTCGCTTGCATGTCCGCATTCATCATGAGCTTCTTTGCTTGCATTTTTGCCTCCATCTTGAGCTTCTTTGCTTGCATTTTGGCCTTCATGTCGAGTTTCTTCTTTTGTATCTTCATGTAGGCCTTCATTTGCTTCTCTTTATCTTCTCGGCGCTTCTCCTCTCTTGTTTCCTTTTGGGTCATCATGCCTTGCAAAGTTGCTTTCAAGACAAATGACGCCGCATCACGCTTCTCCTCCTTCTTGGAGTTGGTTTTTCCCCACGGCCTCTTATCTCTCTCACCATGGTCCTCGACGGCTTGCGGCCCTCCGTTCTTCTTGAGGCCGACATATTGCTCCTTGAACTTCACGTCCCCTTTTATGATCATCCAACAATGGGTGAGGGTGAATGCTTCCAAAGCTTGAAATGCCTACAAATAAAGACACAGATGCATATTCATGTGCGCAATGGACATGCAAGCATGAAACAACAGAAATGCAAATGAAGATGGAGGATTTATATACCATGTCTTTGATGCCGAGGCCACTCACTAGACGGCCATCGATGCTCTCAAGGGTGGCACAAAACTTGTTGCACTCTTGTTGTATGACCCTCTAACGCTTCGAGATGCACACCCAACCACGCTTGCTCTCAAACTTGTATGGCGGGAACTTCCTTCGTTCATGGAACTGACGGTGAACTCTCAACCAAACGGTGGATCCTTTTTGCTCGGAGCTGATCTTGGGATCATGTCCAATATCTCTCCAACATTGACAAAGGAGTTTGTCCTCATCCTTTGTGTAAGCCTTGGTCTGAATGCTTTGTCGCTTCTTCCTTTGGGCATTGCTTGGTTTGTGAGCTCCACAAACAAAGGCTCCTCATCGATGTCCAATCTGGGAGCTCGTGGCCTTGCGGGAACGTGCCTTCCACGCCATCTTGGCCTTATGTGAACGTGTCGTCCATGCCATCACGGCCTTGCACGAAGGTGTCAGCCGTGCCATCCTAGGCTGTCGTGAAGGTGCTACAGCCGTCTTGGCTTTGGGTCTCATCGGGATCGAAGGCCATGCCACCCACGCTGCCATCGAAAATGATGTTCTCCATGATGAAACGATTGGCTGTGTCATCATCCGATATTGAGTCGAAGAGTTGGCGGACGTCGGGGCGGTTACCGGTGGGGATCTCATGTAGCCGCTTCCTTTTGTTGGGAATCGTTCCATGGAAAACAAAAAATTTCTACGCACACGCAATGATCTATCCATGGAGATGCATAGCAACGAGGGGGAGAGTGTGTCTATGTACCCTCGTAGACCGTAAGTGGAAGCGTTTCACAACGCGGTTGATGTAGTCAAACTTCTTCGCGCTTCAACCGATCAAGTACCGAACGCACGGCACCTCCGCGTTCTGCACACGTTCAGCTCAGTGACGTCCCTCGCCTTCTTGATCCAGCAAGACGTCGAGGTAGTGCATGAGTTCCGTCAGCACGACGGCATGGTGACGGTGATGGTGAAGTGATCTCCGCAGGGATTCGCCTAAGCACTACGAAAATATGACCGGGGGTGTAAATGGTGGAGGGGGGCGCCGCACACGGCTAGGCAATTGTCTGGTGTGTGCTAGGCGCCCCCTCCCACATATATATAGGTGGGAGGGGGAGGGGAGGCAGCCTGGCGCACCACATACGTGGTCGGCCGGCCCTAGGGCTCCTGCCCTGGCCGCGCCCCCCTGCCATGTATTCCCAAGGGGGAAGGAAAGAGGGGGGAGAGGGAAGGAAGTGGGAATCCTAATCCACACTTTCCTTTCCCTTCTCCCCTTTCCTTCCCCTCCTTAGGCTGGCCCATATGGGGGGCGCACCAGCCCCTTGTGGCTGGTGCGTTTCCCCTCTTGGCCCATAAGGCCCATATCTTTTGTCGGGGGTGACCGGAACCCCTTTCGGTGACCCGATAAGTACCCGGTACCCCCCCGAAACACTTTCGGTGTCTGAATACCATCGTCCTATATAACAATCTTTACCTCTCGACCATTTCGAGACTCCTCCTCATGTCTGTGATCTCATCCGGGACTCTGAACAACATTCGGTCACCAAGTCACATAACTCATATAATACTATATCGTCATCGAACGTTAAGCGTGCGGACCCTACGGATTCGAGAACTATGTAGACATGACCGAGACACCTCTCCGGTCAATAACCAATAGCGGAACCTGGATGCCCATATTGGCTCCTACATATTCTATGGAGATCTTTATCGGTCGAACCGTTATGACAACATACGTACTTCCCTTTGTCCATCGGTATGTTACTTGCCCGAGATTCGATCGTTGGTATCTTCATACCTAGTTCAATCTCGTTATCGGCAAGTCTCTTTACTCGTTATCGGCAAGCTTATGATGTGTATTACCGAGAGGGCCCAGAGATACCTCTTCGATACTCGGAGTGACAAATCCTAATCTCGATCTATGCCAACTCAACAAACACCTTCGGAGATACCTATAGAGCATCTTTATAATCACCCAGTTATGTTGTGACGTTTGACAGCACACAAGGCATTCCTCCGGTATCCGGGAGTTGCATAATCTCATAGTCGAAGGAATATGTATTTGACATGAAGAAAGCAATAGCAATAAAACTGAACGATCATTATGCTAAGCTAACGGATGGGTCTTGTCCATCACATCATTCTCCTAATGATGTGATCCCGTTATCAAATGACAACTCGTGTCAATGGTTAGGAAACCTTAACCATCTTTGATCAATGAGCTAGTCTAGTAGAGGCTCACTAGGGACAAGGTGTTTGTTTATGTATTCACACATGTATTAAGGTTTCCGATCAATACAATTCTAGCATGAATAATAAACCTTTATCATGAATAAGGAAACATAAAATAACAACTTTATTATTGCCTCTAGGGCATATTTCCTTCAGTCTCCCACTTGCACTAGAGTCAATAATCTAGATTACATTGTAATGAATCTAACACCCATGGAGTCTTGGTGCTGATCATGTTTTGCTCACGGAAGAGGCTTAGTCAACGGGTCTGCCACATTCAGATCCGCATGTATCTTGCAAATTTCTGTGTCTCCATCCTTGACTTGTTCACAAATGGAGTTGAAGTGTCTCTTGATGTGTTTGGTTCTCTTGTGAAACCTGGATTCCTTCGCCAAGGCAATTGCTCCAGTGTTGTCACAAAAGATTTTCATTGTGTCCGATGCACTAGGTATTACACCCAGATCGGATATGAACTCCTTCATCCAGACTCCTTCATTTGCTGCTTCTGAAGTAGCTATGTACTCCGCTTCACACGTAGATCCCGCCACGACGCTCTGCTTGGAACTGCACCAACTGACAGCTTCACCATTCAATATAAATACGTATCCGGTTTGTGACTTAGAGTCATCCGGATCAGGGTCAAAGCTAGCATCGACGTAACCATTTACGACGAGCTCTTTGTCACCTCCATAAACGAGAAACATATCCTTGGTCCTTTTCAGGTACTTCAGGATGTTCTTGACCGTTGTCCAGTGATCCACTCCTGGATTACTTTGGTACCTCCCTGCCAGAATTATGGCAAGGCACACATCAGGTCTGGTACACAGCATAGCATACATGATAGAACCTATGGCTGAGGCATAGGGAATGACTTTCATTTTCTCTCTATCTTCTGCAGTGGTCGGGCTTTGAGTCTGACTCAACTTCACACCTTGTAACACAGGCAAGAACCCTTTCTTTGACTGGTCCATTTTGAACTTCTTCAAAACTTTGTCAAGGTATGTGCTTTGTGAAAGTCCTATTAAGTGTCTCGATATATCTCTATAGATCTTGATGCCCAATATATAAGCAGCTTCACCGAGGTCTTTCATTGAAAAACTCTTATTCAAGTATCCTTTTATGCTATCCAGAAATTCTATATCATTTCCAATCAACAATATGTCATCTACATATAATATTAGAAATGCTACAGAGCTCCCACTCACTTTCTTGTAAATACAGGCTTCACCGAAAGTCTGTATAAAACCATATGCTTTGATCACCTCATCAAAGCGTATATT
Organism: Thinopyrum elongatum; assembly: GCA_011799875.1. Lineage (NCBI taxonomy): Eukaryota > Viridiplantae > Streptophyta > Magnoliopsida > Poales > Poaceae > Thinopyrum > Thinopyrum elongatum. The sequence goes on along the minus strand of CM022302.1, from coordinate 93,735,354 downwards.
CCAACTCCGAGATGCTTGCACCAGTCCATAGATGGATCGCTGGAGCTTGCACACTTTGTTAGCATCTTTAGGATCAACAAAACCTTCTGGTTGCATCATATATAACTCTTCTTTAAGAAATCCATTAAGGAATGCAGTTTTGACGTCCATTTGCCAGATTTCATAATCATAAAATGCGGCAATTGCTAACATGATTCGGACGGACTTAAGCATCGCTACGGGTGAGAAAGTCTCATCGTAGTCAACCCCTTCAACTTGTCGAAAACCTTTTGCGACAAGTCGAACTTTGTAGACAGTAAAATTACCATCAGCGTCAGTCTTCTTCTTGAAGATCCATTTATTCTCTATGGCTTGCCAATCATCGGGCAAGTCCACCAAAGTCCACACTTTGTTCTCATACATGGATCCTATCTCAATATTCATGGCCTCAAGCCATCTGTCGGAATCTGGGCTCATCATAGCTTCTTCATAGTTCGTAGGTTCACCTTGGTCTAATAACATGACTTCCAGAACAGGATTACCATACCACTCTGGTGCGGATCATGCTCTGGTTGACCTACGAGGTTCAGTAGCAACTTGATCTAAAGTTTCATTATCATTTGCTTCCTCTCTAGTTGGTGTAGGCATCACAGGAACGGATTTCTCTGATGTGCTACTTTCCAATTTGAGAGAAGGTACGATTACCTCATCAAGTTCTACTTTCCTCCCACTCACTTCTTTCGAGAGAAACTCCTTCTCTAGAAAGGTTCCATTCTTGGCAACAAAGATCTTGCCTTCGGATCTGTGGTAGAAGGTGTACCCAATTGTTTCCTTAGGGTATCCTATGAAGACGCACTTCTCCGATTTGGGTTCGAGCTTATCAGGCTGAAGCCTTTTGACATAAGTGTCGCAACCCCAAACTTTAAGAAACGACAGCTTAGGTTTCTTGGCAAACCACAGTTCATACAGTGTCATCTCAACGGATTTAGATGGTGCCCTATTTAACATGAATGCAGCTGTCTCTAATGCATAACCCCAAAACGATAGTGGTAAATCGGTAAGAGACATCATAGATCACACCATATCTAATAAAGTACGGTTACGACGTTCGGACACACCATTACGCTGTGGTGTTCCAGGTGGTGTGAGTTGTGAAACTATTCCACATTGTTTTAAATGAAGGACAAACTCGTAACTCAAATATTCGCCTCCGTGATCAGATCATAGAAACTTTATTTTCTTGTTACGATGATTCTCCACTTCACTCTGAAATTCTTTGAACTTTTCAAATGTTTCAGACTTGTGTTTCATTACGTAGATATACCCATATCTACTCAAATCATCTGTGAAGGTCAGAAAATAATGATACCCGCCGCGTGCCTCAATACTCATCGGACCGCATACATCGGTATGTATTATTTCCAATAAGTCATTGGCTCGCTCCATTGTTTCGGAGAACGGAGTTTTAGTCATCTTGCCCATGAGGCATGGTTCGCAAGTATCAAATGATTCATAATCAAGTGATTCCAAAAGCCCATCTGCATGGCGTTTCTTCATGCGCTTTACACCAATATGACCTAAACGGCAGTGCCACAAATATGTTGCACTATCATTATCAACTTTGCATCTTTTGGCGTCAATATTATGAATATGTGTATCACTACAATCGAGATTCAACAAAAATAGACCACTCTTCAAGGGTGCATGACCATAAAATATATTACTCATATAAATAGAACAACCATTATTCTCTGATTTAAATGAATAACCGTCTCGCACTAAACAAGATCCATATATAATGTTCATGCTCAACGCTGGCACCAAATAACAATTATTCAGGTCTAAAACTAACCCCGAAGGTAGATGTAGAGGTAGCGTGGCGACGGCGATCACATCGACCTTGGAACCATTCCCGACGCGCATCGTCACCTCGTCCTTAGCCAATCTTTGTTTAATCCGTAACTCCTGTTTCAAGTTACAGATATGAGCAACCGAACCAGTATCAAATACCCAGGCGCTACTACAAGCATTAGTAAGGTACACATCAATAACATGTATATCAAATATACCTTTGTTCACTTTGCCATCCTTCTTATCCGCCAAATACTTGGGGTAGTTCTGCTTCCAGTGACCAGTCCCTTTGCAGTAGAAGCACTCAATTTCAGGCTTGGGTCCAGCTTTGGGCTTCTTCCCGGGAGTGGCAACTTGCTTGCCATTCTTCTTGAAGTTCCCTTTCTTTCCCTTGCCCTTTTTCTTGAAACTAGTGGTCTTGTTAACCATCAACACTTGATGCTCCTTCTTGATTTCTACCTCCATGGCCTTAAGCATTATGAAGAGCTCGGGAATTGTCTTGTTCATCCCTTGCATATTATAGTTCATCACGAAGCCTTTGTAGCTTGGTGGCAGTGATTGAAGAACTCTGTCAATGACACAATCAACTGGAAGATCAACTCCCAGTTGAGTCAAGTGATTATAATACCCAGACATTTTGAGTATGTGTTCACTGACAGAACTATTCTCCTCCATCTTGCAGCTATAGAACTTGTTGGAGACTTCATATCTCTCTACCCGGGCATTTGCTTGAAATATTAACTTCAACTCCTGGAACATCTCATATGCTCCATGACGTTCAAAACGTCTTTGAAGTCCCGGTTCTAAGCCGTAAAGCATGGCACACTGAACTATCGAGTAGTCATCAGATCGAGCTTGCCAGACGTTCAAAACATCAACATCTGCTCCTGCAGCAGGCCTTTCACCTAGTAGTGCATCAAGGACATAATTCTTTTGTGCAGCAATGAGGATAATCCTCAAGTTACGGACCTAGTCCGTGCAGTTGCTACCATCATCTTTCAACTTAGCTTTCTCTAGGAACGCATTAAAATTCAGTGGAACGGTAGCACGGGCCATTGATCTACAACATAGATATGCAAATACTATCAGGACTAAGTTCATGATAAATTAAGTTCAATTAATCAAATTACTTAAGAAATCCCACTTAAATAGACATCCCTCAAGTCATCTAAGTGATATGTGATCCAAATCAACTAACCCATGTCCGATCATCACGTGAGATGGGGTAGTCATCAATGGAGAACATCTCTATGTTGATCATATCTACTATATGATTCACGTTCGACCTTTCGGTCTCCAGTGGTCCAAGGCCATGTCTGTACATGCTAGGCTCGTCAAGTTTAACCCAAGTATTCTGTATGTGCAAAATTGTCTTACACCCATTGTATGTGAACATAGAGTCTATCACACCCGATCATCACGTGGTGTCTGAACACGACGAACTGTAGCAACGGTGCATACTTAGGGAGAACACTTTTACCTTGAAATTTAGTGCAGGGATCATCTTATAATGCTACCGCCGTACTAAGCAAAATAAGATGCATAAAAGATAAACATCACATGCAATCAAAATATGTGACATGATATGGCCATCATCATCTCGTGCTTTTGATCTCCATCTCCAAAGCATCGTCATGATCTCCATCGTCACCGGCTCGACACCTTGATCTTCATCATTGCGTCGTGGTCGTCTCGCCAACTATTGCTTCTGCAACTATCGCTAACGCATAGTGATAAAGTAAAGCAATTACATGGCGTTTACACTTCATACAATAAAGAGACAACCATAAGGCTCCTGCCGGTTGCCGATAACTTACAAAACATGATCATCTCATACAATAACGTATATCACATCATGTCTTGACCATATCACATCACAACATGCCCTGCAAAAACAAGTTAGACGTCCTCTACTTTGTTGTTGCAAGTTTTATGTGGCTGCTACGGGCTTCTAGCAAGAACCGTTCTTACCTACAGCAAAAACCACAATGGTGATTCTTCAAGATTGCTGTTTTAACCTTCTTCAAGGACCGGCCATAGTCAAATTTGATTCAACTAAAGTAGGAGAAACAGACACCCGCCAGCCACCTTTATGCAAAACTAGTTGCATGTTAGTCGGTGGAACCGGTCTCATGTGCCTGGACATGTAAGGTTGGTCCGGCCGCTTCATCCCACAATACCGCCGAATCAAAATAAGACGTTGGTGGTAAGCAGTATGACTAACACCGCCCACAACTCTTTGTGTTCTACTCGTGCATATCATCTACGCATAGACCTGGCTCATGATGCCACTGTTGGGAATCGTTGCATGGAAACCAAATTTTTTTCTATGCACACGCAATGATCTATCCATGGAGATGCATAGCAACAAGGGGGAGAGTGTGTCTACGTACCCTCGTAGACCGTAAGCGAAAGCGTTTCACAACGCGGTTGATGTAGTCAAACTTCTTCGCGCTTCAACCGATCAAGTACCAAACGCATGGCACCCCCGCGTTCTGCACACGTTCAGCTCGGTGACATCCCTCGCCTTCTTGATCCAGCAAGACATCGAGGTAGTAGATGAGTTCCGTCAGCACGACGGCGTGGTGACGGTGATGGCAAAGTGTGATACGTCTCCAATGTATCTATAATTTTTTATTGTTCCATGCTATTATATTATCTGTTTTGGTTGTTTCATATGCATTAATACGCTATTTTATATTATTTTTGGGACTAACTTATTAACCTAGAGCCCAGTGCCAGTTTCTGTTTTTTCCTTGTTTTTGAGCCTCGTAGAAAAGGAATACCAAACGGATTCCAAACGGAATAAAACTTCATGACGATTTTTCTTGGACCAGAAGACACCCAGGGGACTTGGAGTCCAAGTCAGAAGAGCCACGAGGCGGCGGCAAGGGTGGAGGGCGCGCCCTAGGGGGGGCACGCCCCCTACCTTGTGGGCCCCTCGATGACTCCCTGACCTAGGTCTTCCTCCTATATATTCACATATATTCCAGAACCACCACAGGCATCCACGAAAACACTTTTTCACCGCCGCAACCTTCTGTTCCCGTGAGATCCCATCTCGGGGCCATTTCCGGCATCCTGCCTGTGACGCCCCCGGCCCGATCGTGCACTAATCATACACGCACATGCACACGATCAAGCCTAAGGACTCACGGGAAGATATCACAACACAACTCTAAAACATAAATAAGTCATACAAGCTTTATATTACAAGCCAGGGGCCTCGAGGGCTCGAATTCCTAAGCTTGCGAACAAGCGTCAGCGGAAGCATCAGATATCTGAGTACAGATATAAAAGAAAATACAGAAAGGCCTTTAGAAAGGCGGGGCAAAAGAAAACACTACGATCGAAAGGCACAAGGCCTCCTGCCTGGGACCCTCCGATCCTACTCCTGGTCGTCAGTCAACTCGTAGTAGTATCCATCCTCTGGGTAGTAGTAGTAGCGATCGTCGGGGCATCTGTCTCAGGGGGCTCCGTCCTCTGGTCACGTCAAACTGATATGGGGAGAAAAAGGAAAACAAAGCAACCGTGAGTACTCAGAAGTACTCAGCAAGCAAGGATCTACACTACATATGCAACATTTTCAAAGGGAGGCTGTATATGTGGACTGGGCTGCAGAAATGCCAGAATAGAGAGAAGGTCTAGTCCTATCGAAGACTAGCATCTTCGGCAGTCTTGCAGCAGTAGAAGAGAGTAGAACAATACAATATAATGTAGCAGTAATAATATCAACCTCACCCAGAGATCCTTTCTCGACTCCCTGCGAGAAAGCAATCCCAGAGCCATACATACAGGTCTCATCACAGGTATCCAGTTCTAAATTGTATCAATCAGGATACAACTCCGAGTGTCCTTTACCGTAGGACCGGCTATCGATAGAAATGTTCTTCCCTGCAGGGGTGCACCAACTTACCCAACACGCTCGATTAACTCCGGCCGGACACACTTTCCTGGGTCATGCCCGGCCTCGGCCAAATGACACATCGCAACCCTACCTACGGCTCAGCAGAGAGGTCCCCGTCGGTCTACATCCTAAGCGCTCAGAGGTCTTGGGCCATCGCCCTGTGCACTCCGAGTCGTTGCGCGCAGGGAGAAGCCTGGCACCAGGAGGGCGCCGGTCCGTCCGTGCCGCCATGCTGAACTGGACGTCTGACAGAGCTTTCGGCTGATGCTACGATGCAGAACGCCCATACTATGCCCACGTGATGGTTAGTGCTATCAGACCAGAGGCCTGCTCGGATCAAATATCCAAATCGCTAGGACTAGGGGCTTGCGGTAATGAGCAGAGACTCACGAAAGATGTGACCCCGTCGCCCCGTCTCGAGGACTTGCGGCAAGGGTTAAGAATGCCCGGCCGCGCCTCGTATTCACCACTCGGGCACCACACTGGCAACCCGCCTTCACATCACACGCGGGTACCCCTCAGGGTCGACCCGCCTTTCCAAGTAACAATGTAAGGTCCAAGTATCCGTGTGTCCATAACATCAGGGAATCCGAGGTATCACCCTCATTGAATTCCCACTCGATGTATCCATCAAGGTGAACTAGGAGGAATCACCCTCACTGGGTCCACACTTGAGGTGTTGTACGACAGCGTCGTTATCGGAAGCGGTGAAGGAGGAATCACCCTCGATGACCACGACCGAATAGCTACTCTACAGAGTTAACATCAGAAGTGCTACAAGAGGTTTCACCCTCGGCACTCGATAGTAACGCTGCAGTGTCGTTACAACTAAGGGGGGTGATGTGCGGTGTCGGGGCCTGGTCTTCAATCCCGTTGATCGGGTCTTCTGACGATCCAGCGCGGCAGTCGGGATAAGTGGGGTCACTGATAGGTCTCTACCCAGCCTAGACTAAACAGTTTAGGATATGTAGGTAATTATCAACAGCAGGTTACAATGAACAGGCTATGCATCAGAATAGGTAAGGCAGCAGCAGCAGTAATTCTAATGCAAGCATGAGAAATTAGAATGGGCGATATCGGGATGATCAAAGGGGGGGCTTGCCTGGTTGCTCTGGCGGCAAGGGCAAGGTCGTCTATGGTGTCTTCGGGATCCGGAGCTGCGTCGGTCTCGGGGACGACGTCAGGGTCGGGGGCTATCGAGAGAGAAGAGGGGGAGGAAACAGTATAAATATATAGCAAACATGAGCATGACAAATACAATACACGGTGCTAGGGGTAGTCTAACGCAGCATCACACGTGACAGACAGAGCGGGAGAATATCTGACGATATTTCCCGGGTCTTTGGAATTATCGGACAGAGGATAAGAGGGGAATGGTTGCAAGTTCGGATAGTTAGGGACGCGTGACGGACGAACGGACCGCGTATTCAGATTCGTCTCGTCGTTCTGAGCAACTTTCATGTACAAAGTATTTTCATCTGAGCTACGGATTATTTTATATGATTTTCTAAAGTTTTTATTAATTTCTGGAATTTAATTAATTATTTAAATTAACATTATCCGAAACAGTGTCTTGCTGACGTCAGCATGACGTCAGGACCAGTGGGTCCCACCTGTCATAGGCTGTTAGGTTAATTAGTGATTAACTAATTAAATTACTGTTTAATTAACATTAACTACTTAATTAAATTAACCTAATCAGGATTAATTAACTTAATTAATTAATTAATTAATTAATTAATTAATTATTTTTATTTATTTTAATTATTTTTTTATTACATTTTCTTTTAATTCGTTTTTAGGGGCTGGGCCCCATCTGTCATTGCCTCAGGGGGGGGGGGCAGGGCCCACCGGTCAGTGGCACAGCCGGACATGTCCGGGTTGTGCCCGTTTGGGCACCGGACATGTCCGGTGCGCATACGGGCGCACGGGTGCGGCCAGCGGGTGAGGCGGAGACGGGCGCCGGCGTGAGCGGGGCCGCGCGCGGGCGGGAGGCGAGCGCGGGCGGGGCAGGGGCGGCCGGGCGCGGTGGCCCGTCGGACGGCGAGCGGCGGCGTGGTGGAGCCGGGGCAGCAGAGCTGCGCGCGCGGCTGCAGCAGCGGGCGTGGGCAGAGGCGACGAGCGGGGCCGGCCTGGGCGTGGTCGCGCGCGAGCCCGGGCGCGCGGTGGGCGCGGGCGGCGGCCGGTGACCAAGGCGCAAGGGGAGGCGAGCAGAGGCGGCGGCAGGAGCGCGGCGACGGCGATGGGAGCGGCAGCGCGGGCGCCTGTGCATGCGCGAGCAGGCGCGGGCGAGCGCGCACGCGCGGTGAGGCAGGGACGCGGGCGGAGCGCGACGAGGGCGATGCGGGCGCGGCCGGGGCGCGGGGTGGGGTGCGCGCACAAGGGAGGGGAGGCCGAGGCCAGGCCTCACGGCGTTTGTAGGGCACGGGCAGCGGGGCTGGGGAAGACGGCGTCGGGAGCGGAGGGCGAGGGTCGCTGAGGCGATTCGGGGAGGAGACGGGGAGGCGAGGTCCCGGCGACGGCGTCCGAGCGCGGGCGGCGAGGCGGAGAGAGGCGAGCAGCGGCGGGGAGCGCGCGAGGGCGAGGGATGGGCGCCTTCTGCCCCGGTCCGATCCAGGGGAGGGGGTCGAGGGGAGGAGGGGTGAGAGGTGAAGGGAGGAGATAGGGGGGGGAGGGGGAGGCGGTCGCGCGGGACCGGGGGCCGCCGCACGGGGGTGATCGATCAGAATTTCTGGATCGGGGGGGGGGGGGGGAATGAGCGAGGGGTGGGGTAGCGGCTAGGGTTTCGGGTGGGGGTGGGAGATATGGGGAGGGGAGTGGGCGCCGGTGGGCCGGCCTGGCTAGCCCAGTGGCAGTGGGCTGGGCCAGCGAGGGGGGGGGGGCTTTATTTTCTTTGTCTTTTCTGTTTTTCTTATTCCTTTTTCTGTTTTGTCTTTTATTTTTAGTCCAAAAGACTTTTGTAAAATATGAGACTTGCTCCATTATTTACAGTGTATTATTTGTCACTGCTAGAAATTGGTTTGGGGTCCATATCTTTTTGTTTGGATTTTATTTAAATTGAAAAAGGATTGAATAGTGCTAGGTTGCTGCTGTTTCTAGTTGTTCGAGTCCTTTTACAATTTCAACTAATGTTGCAATCATTTTTACAAATGCTATGGGAATATTTGCAACATGAGGCACATTTTGGTTTTCCAGTTTGAACAACTTTTATTTCCCACTTTAGTTTAAATCTGAATTTTGACTTAGGAGTTGAAATGCAATATGATGCTACTGATGATCATGCATTGTTAATCATGCTGACTTGGCATTGTCAAAAGGGTGATCACTGTAGTTAACCACTGGGGGTGTTACAAATCTCCTCTACTAACAAGAATTCTCGTCCCGAGAATTAAGAAGTAGAAGGAAAAAGTTCGGGGTATTCCTTGCGAAGATGATCCTCGCGTTCCCAAGTGGCTTCATCTTCAGTATGGTTTGACCACTGCACTTTGAGGAACTTGGTAACCCTCTGACGGGTTCGACGTTCAGCTTCATCGAGGATGCGGATCGGATGCTCCTTATAAGATAGATCATCATGCAATTCGAGCATCTCGTGATCCACTGCTCGGTGCGGAGATTCCTCGAAGCATTTACGAAGCTGCGACACGTGGAAGACGTCGTGGATATGAGAGAATTGCGGCGGCAATTCCAATTTATATGCCACTTGACCACGTCTTGCAACAATGCGGAAAGGACCAATGTAGCGGGGAGCTAACTTGCCCTTGACTCCAAAACGGTGAGTGCCCTTCATAGGAGTGACACGAAGATAAGCTTGATCACCAGGTTGATAAGTCAAACCCCATCGTTTGCGATCATAGTTGCTCTTCTGGCGGTCCTGAGCCGCCTTGAGATTTTCCCGGACAATTCGGACTTGTTCTTCGGCGTGTTGAATAATATCTGGACCCACGAGCGGTCGTTCCCCAGTTTCTGACCAATTCAGAGGGGTTCGACACTTACGTCCATAGAGAACTTCAAAGGGGGCCATTTTCAGACTAGCTTGATAGCTGTTGTTATAAGAGAACTCGGCATATGGAAGAGATTCTTCCCACTTCTTGCCAAACGATATAACACAAGCTCGCAACTTGTCTTCAAGCACTTGATTAACTCGTTCAGCTTGGCCTTGGGATTGAGGATGATAAGCTGAACTCCAGGTAATATGAGTTCCCATAGCCTTTTGGAAACTTTCCCAGAAATGACCAGTGAATATGCTGCCACGGTCTGAACTGATCTCTTTCGGAATACCGTGGAGTGAAACAATTCTGGAGATATATAACTCTGCTAACTGACTAGCAGTGATCGTCTCCTTGACAGGCAGAAAGTGTGCAACTTTGGAGAGTTGGTCGACAACGACAAGAATAGCATCGTGACCCTTCTGTGACCTGGGAAGTCCTGTAACGAAATCCATCTGAACCTTATCCCATTTCCATAGAGGAATAGGAAGTGGTTGCAGAATTCCAGCTGGTTTCTGATGTTCTGCTTTAACGCGACGACACACATCACATTCAGCAACATATCGAGCAATGTCTTGCTTCATTCTAGACCACCAGTACCTTTGACGGAGATCACGATACATCTTGGTGCTACCCGGATGAATAGACAACGGGGTATCATGTGCCTCCTTCATGACTTTGTCAGTCATGAGTTCGAAACGAGGTACGACAATGCGGTTTCTGAAATACAAGGTTCCATCTTCAGACAGCGAGAAATCCCTGTACTTTACAAGGTGAAGGTCTTTCTTCATGAGGTCAATTTCAGCATCTTTAGCTTGCGCATTCTTAACAGCTTTCTCAAGATCTGGTTGTATCACAAGGTTATTCAGAGAGCCCTGTGGAACAATACGCAGATTCAGCTTGCATAGTTCTTCAAAAAGACGAGGTTGAGCTCGCCTAACCATGAGGTTGTCGCAATAGGACTTGCGGCTTAAGGCATCAGCCATCACGTTAGCCTTGCCAGGGGTATAGGAAATACCCAAATCATAGTCCGCAATGGCCTCCATCCATCTTTGCTGACGGAGGTTTAGAGAAGGTTGAGTGAACAAGTACTTCAGACTTTTATGATCCGTGTATATCTCGCAACGATTACCGAGAAGGTAATGTCGCCATAACTGCAATGCATAGATGACAGCAGCTAGTTCTAGATCATGTACCGGATAATTCTCTTCATGTGGGCGCAATTGACGAGAGCCATAAGCAATCACTTTACGCTCTTGCATTAGGACACAGCCTAATCCTTCACGGGATGCGTCACAATAAATCACAAAGTCTTTGCGGGTATCTGGAGGAGATAGTACTGGGGTATTGTAACGGATTGACATCTGCCCCAGTGGATAAAGGATGTACTCTGGATGTATCCCTGCTCGAACAGCTGGTAGCTGCGTCGCAGGGTGTGGTGGAAACAAACGATCCATCTGAAACAGAGGAAACTCATGATTGTCAAAAGACAAGGAGAAGTATAACCGATCTCGGAGAGAAAGGTTAGACAAAACAATGGAAAGGAAAATGATTATCAGACTAATCAGAGCAATGTCAGGGAAATCGCACAGATATCCAGCTCTCCGGGTGGACGAGAATTACGAGATCCTAAGTGTCGGCGTTAGTAAACTTTAGTTAACCCGAAAGGAAGAGAGGTCAGAGTCCCAGAGTAAAGATGAGGAATAAAAGATACTAATACCTCCCAATTGGCGACGTGGGCCCGTAAGCCACACAGCCAAGTTAGTAAAACAGTTTTCCGGTTTCTAGACTCAACTTCGGCCAAGGAGTTGGAAAGGGGGTTCCTACAGGCAGTCGGCTCTGATACCAACTTGTGACGCCCCCGGCCCGATCGTGCACTAATCATACACGCAAATGCACACGATCAAGCCTAAGGACTCACGGGAAGATATCACAACACAACTCTAAAACATAAATAAAGTCATACAAGCTTTATATTACAAGCCAGGGGCCTCGAGGGCCCGAATACATAAGCTTGCGAACAAGCGTCAGCGGAAGCATCAGATATCTGAGTACAGATATGAAATAGAAACAGAAAGGCCTTTAGGAAGGCGGGGCAAAATAAAACACTACGATCGAAAGGCGAAGGCCTCCTGCCTGGGACCCTCCGATCCTACTCCTGGTCGTCAGTCAACTCGTAGTAGTATCCATCCTCTGGGTAGTAGTAGTAACGATCGTCGGGGCATCTGTCTCAGGGGGCTCCGTCCTCTGGTCACGTCAAACTGATATGGGGAGAAAAAGGAAAACAAAGCAACCGTGAGTACTCTGAAGTACTCAGCAAGCAAGGATCTACACTACATATGCAACATTTTCAAGGGGAGGCTGTATATGTGGACTGGGCTGCAGAAATGCCAGAATAGAGAGAAGGCCTAGTCCTATCGAAGACTAGCATCTTCAGCGATCTTGCAGCAGTAGAAGAGAGTAGAACAATACCATATAATGTAGCAGTAATAATATCAACCTCACCCAGAGATCCTTTCTCGACTCCCTGCGAGAAAGCAATCCCAGAGCCATAACGTCTTCAAACCTCGTCCTGAGATCCCTTCTCGACTCCCTGCGAGAAGCAATCCCAGAGCCATACATACAGGTCTCATCACAGGTATCCAGTTCTAAATTGTATCAATCAGGATACAACTCCGAGTGTCCTTTACCGTAGGACCGGCTATCGATAGAAGTGTTCTTCCCTGCAGGGGTGCACCAACTTACCCAACACGCTCGATTAACTTCGGCCGGACACACTTTCCTGGGTCATGCCCGGCCTCGGCCAAACGACACATCGCAACCCTACCTACAGCTCAGCAGAGAGGTCCCCGTCGGTCTACATCCTAAGCGCTCAGAGGTCTTGGGCCATCGCCCTGTGCACTCCGAGTCGTTGCGTGCAGGGGGAAGCCAGGCACCAGGGGGGCGCCGGTCCGTCCCGGCCGCAAGGCTGAACTAGACGTCTGACAGAGCTTTCGGCTGATGCTACGATGCAGAACGCCCATACTATGCCCACGTGATGGTTAGTGCTATCAGACCAGAGGCCTGCTCGGATCAAATATCCAAATCGCTAGGACTAGGGGCTTGCGGTAATGAGCAGAGACTCACGAAAGATGTGACCCCGTCGCCCCGTCTCGAGGACTTGCGGCAAGGGTTAAGAATGCCCGGCCGCGCCTCGTATTCACCACTCGGGCACCACACTGGCAACCCGCCTTCACATCACACGCGGGTACCCCTCAGGGTCGACCCGCCTTTCCAAGTAACAATGTAAGGTCCAAGTATCCGTGTGTCCATAACATCAGGGAATCCGAGGTATCACCCTCATTGAATTCCCACTCGATGTATCCATCAAGGTGAACTAGGAGGAATCACCCTCACTGGGTCCACACTTGAGGTGTTGTACGACAGCGTCGTTATCGGAAGCGGTGAAGGAGGAATCACCCTCGATGACCACGACCGAATAGCTACTCTACAGAGTTAACATCAGAAGTGCTACAAGAGGTTTCACCCTCGGCACTCGATAGTAACGCTGCAGTGTCGTTACAACTAAGGGGGGTGATGTGCGGTGTCGGGGCCTGGTCTTCAATCCCGTTGATCGGGTCTTCTGACGATCCAGCGCGGCAGTCGGGATAAGTGGGGCCACTGATAGGTCTCTACCCAGCCTAGACTAAACAGTTTAGGATATGTAGGTAATTATCAACAGCAGGTTACAATGAACAGGCTATGCATCAGAATAGGTAAGGCAGCAGCAGCAGTAATTCTAATGCAAGCATGAGAAATTAGAATGGGCGATATCGGGATGATCAAAGGGGGGGCTTGCCTGGTTGCTCTGGCGGCAAGGGCAAGGTCGTCTATGGTGTCTTCGGGATCCGGAGCTGCGTCGGTCTCGGGGACGACGTCAGGGTCGGGGGCTATCGAGAGAGAAGAGGGGGAGGAAACAGTATAAATATATAGCAAACATGAGCATGACAAATACGATACACGGTGCTAGGGGTAGTCTAACGCAGCATCACACGTGACAGACGGAGCGGGAGAATATCTGACGATATTTCCCGGGTCTTTGGAATTATCGGACAGAGGATAAGAGGGGAACGGTTGCAAGTTCGGATAGTTAGGGACGCGTGACGGACGAATGGACCGCGTATTCAGATTCGTCTCGTCGTTCTGAGCAACTTTCATGTACAAAGTATTTTCATCTGAGCTACGGATTATTTTATATGATTTTCTAAAGTTTTTATTAATTTCTGGAATTTAATTAATTATTTAAATTAACATTATCCGAAACAGTGTCTTGCTGACGTCAGCATGACGTCAGGACCAGTGGGTCCCACCTGTCATAGGCTGTTAGGTTAATTAGTGATTAACTAATTAAATTACTGTTTAATTAACATTAACTACTTAATTAAACTAACCTAATCAGGATTAATTAACTTAATTAATTAACTAATTAATTATTTAATTAATTAATTATTTTAAATTATTTTAATTTTTTTTATTACATTTTCTTTTAATTCGTTTTTAGGGGCTGGGCCCCATCTGTCATTGCCTCAGGGGGGGGGCAGGGCCCACCGGTCAGTGGCACAGCCGGACATGTCCGGGTTGTGCCCGTTTGGGCACCGGACATGTCCGGTGCGCATACGGGCGCACGGGTGCGGCCAGCGGGTGAGGCGGAGACGGGCGCCGGCGTGAGCGGGGCCGCGCGCGGGCGGGAGGCGAGCGCGGGCGGGGCAGGGGCGGCCGGGCGCGGTGGCCCGTCGGACGGCGAGCGGCGGCGCGGTGGAGCCGGGGCAGCAGAGCTGCGCGCGCGGCTGCAGCAGCGGGCGTGGGCAGAGGCGACGAGCGGGGCCGGCCTGGGCGTGGTCGCGCGCGAGCCCGGGCGCGCGGTGGGCGCGGGCGGCGGCCGGTGACCAAGGCGCAAGGGGAGGCGAGCAGAGGCGGCGGCAGGAGCGCGGCGACGGCGATGGGAGCGGCAGCGCGGGCGCATGTGCATGCTGCGAGCAGGGCCGGGGAGGAGCCGCACGCGCGGTGAGGCAGGGACGCGGGGGGGCGCGGCGAGGGCGATGCGGGGGGCCGGGCAGGGGCGCGGGGTGGGGTGGCGCACAAGGGAGGGAGGGCGAGGCCGAGGCCTCACCGGCGTTGTAGGGCACGGGCAGCGGGGCTCGGGGACGACGGCGTCGGGCAGGGCGAGGGTGCGAGCGCTCGCTGAGGCGATTCGGGGAGGAGACGGGGAGGCGAGGTCCCGCGACGCGTCGAGCGGGGCGGCGAGGCGGAAGCGAGCGCGAGCAGCGGCGGGGAGCGCGGGACGGGCGAGGGATCGGGGCGCCTCTGCCCCGGTCCGATCCAGGGGAGGGGGGTCGAGGGGAGGGGGGTAGGAGAGGGACAGGCGAGGCAGATCGTCGCGGGGGGAGGCGGTCGGGGACGGCCGGCGCGACGGGCGACGGGGGTGATCCCGACCAGAATCTGGATCGGGGGGGGGGGGGGGGATGAGCGAGGGGGTGGGGGTAGCGGCTAGGGTTGGGTGGGGGTGGGAGATTGGGGAGGGGAGTGGGCGCCGGCGGGCCGGCCTGGCTAGCCCAGTGGCCAGCTGGGCCGAGGCCCAGCGAGGGGGGGGGGCTTTATTTTCTTTTGTTCTTTTTCTGTTTTTCTTTATTCCTTTTTCTGTTTTGTCTTTTATTTTTAGTCCAAAAGACTTTTGTAAAATATGAGACTTGCTCCATTATTTACAGTGTATTATTTGTCACTGCTAGAAATTGGTTTGGGGTCCATATCTTTTTGTTTGGATTTTATTTAAATTGAAAAAGGATTGAATAGTGCTATGTTGCTGCTGTTTCTAGTTGTTCGAGTCCTTTTACAATTTCAACTAATGTTGCAATCATTTTTACAAATGCTATGGGAATATTTGCAACATGAGGCACATTTTGGTTTTCCAGTTTGAACAACTTTTATTTCCCACTTTAGTTTAAATCTGAATTTTGACTTAGAGTTGAAATGCAATATGATGCTACTGATGATCATGCACTGTTAATCATGCTGACTTGGCATTGTCAAAAGGGTGATCACTGTAGTTAACCACTGGGGGTGTTACACTGCCGGAGGGGGAATCGATCACGGAGGGCTTCTTCATCAACTCTATTGCCCTTCCGATAAAGCATGAGTAGTTTACCTCAGACCTACGGGTCCATAGCTAGTAGCTAGATGGCTTCTTCTCTCTCTTTGATTCTCAATACCACGTTCTCCTCGATGTTCTTGGAGATCTATCCGATGTAATCTTCTTTTGCGGTGTGTTTGTCGAGATCCGATGAATTGTGGATTTATGACCAGCTTATCTATGAATATTATTTGAATCTTCTCTGAATTCTTTTATGCATGATTTGATATCTTTGTATTTCTCTTTGAACTATCGGTTTGGTTTGGCCAACTATATTGGTTTTTCTTGCAATGGGAGAGGTGCTTAGCTTTGGGTTCAATCTTGCGTGATTTCACCCAGTGACAAAGTAGGGGTAGCGAGACACGTATTGCATTGTTGCCATCAAGGATAAAAAGATGGGGTTTTCATCATATTGCTTGACTTAATTCCTCTACATCATGTCATCTTACTTAAGGCGTTACTCCGTTCTTTATGAACTTAATACTCTAGATGCATGCTGGATAGCGGTCGATGTGTGGAGTAATAGTAGTAGATGCAGGCAGGAGTCGGTCTACTTGACACGGACGTGATGCCTATATGCATAATCATTGCCTTGGATATCGTCATAACTTTGCGCTTTTCTATCAATTGCTCGACAGTAATTTGTTCACCCATCATATTATTTTCGTTCATGAGAGAAGCCTCTAGTGAAACCTATGGCCCCCGGGTCTATTTTCCATCATATTAGTTTCCGATCTACTATTTTGCAATCTTATCTATATACCAAAAACCCAAAAATATTTTATCTTTTATTTATCTATCTCTATCAGATCTCACCTTTGCAAGTGACCGTGAAGGGATTGACAACCCCTTTATTGCGTTGGGTGCAAGTGTTTGATAGTTTTGCAGGTATTGGTGATTTGCGCGTTGTTCTCCTACTGGATTGATACCTTGGTTCTTAACTGAGGGAAATACTTACCTCTACTGTGCTGCATCACCCTTTCCTCTTCAATAGAAAAACCAACACAAGTTCAAGAAGTAGCAGGAAGAATTTCTGGCGCCGTTGCCAGGGAGATCTACGCCAAGTCAAGACTAGTCTCTCATCGACTTGCAAATTTCTGGCTTCGTTGTTGGAGGGATCTACGTCGAGCATACCAAGTACCCATCATAAAACTCCCATCTCTTGCATTACATTATTCGCCATTTTCCTCTCGTTTTCCTCTCCCCCACTTCTAAAACGATTTTCAAAAAGATTTGCCTTTTTATTCGCCCTTCTTTCGTTCGTCTTTTTCGTTTGCTTTTTGCTCGTGTGTTAGATTGCTTGCCACGTCTTTACTTTTTTTCACTATGACTAGCACTTTTACTCCTCCCTTGTCTCCCGACTTTGAAGTTCTTCACTTCAAACAGAAACAAGGAGAAAATTTAAAGCATGCTTGGTATAGGATGATAGAGTCTTACCGCAATTGTACTATAGAGGGGGATATTAAGATTCTACTTCGTAATTTTTATGTTGGACTAACCATGTCCCATAGGCAACTTTTGGATTTCGCTACTAAAGCAAATTTTATTGAAATTGATGCCAACATTGCTTATGAGATAATAGAAGGAGTAGTAGGAATATCACCCCCACAAAAGGGATTACATCTTACCCAAGAGGGAACACAAGTTTTTGAGAAATTGTGTGAATTACAGAAAATTTTGCAAGAATCTCTTGAACCTCTCAAAAATGTTAGTGGAAACCTCCACCGCATGAATATGTTGATCACTCTTTGCAATAAGCGGTTGGATGCTCTAGATGTAAAGATTTCTGAATATGATGAGAAACGCTAAGAACCTCCCGTATCGGAGCATAACTCTACTAAAAAGATAAAGGCCAAAGATGACAATACCTAGATCTATGTGTTTTTATGCCTAGCTAAGGGCGTTAAACAATAGCGCTTGTTGAGAGGCAACCCAATTTTATTTTTGTGCTTTTGTTTCGCTTCTGTTTTTTAATAAAATACACATTATTACCTTTGTATTAATTGTGTTTTGCTGTTTTAATTAGTGTTTGTGCCAAGTAAGACCTTTGGGATGGCTTACGGTGATAGTTGATTTGATCTTGCTGAAAAACAGGAACTTTTGCGTCCAGTCACAGAATTTTAATAATTCACTGGAGTGAGGAAAATCCCTGAATTATTTACACAGGATTTATATACAAATTTCCTATGTTTTATTAATTTTTAAGAATTTTTTAAGTTACATAACTATTAGAACAATTCAGATCTTCGCAGACTGTTCTATTTTTGACAGATTCTGTTTTCTTTGTGTTGTTTGCTTATTTTGATGAATCTATGGGTAGTAACGGGGGGTATGAACCATGGAAAAGTTGGAATACAGTATATATTACACCAATATAAATAAAGAATGAGTTCATAACAGTACCAAAAGTGGTGATTTTATTTTCTTATACTAACGGACCTCACGAGTTTTCTGTTGAGTTTTGTGTTGTGAAGTTTTCAAGTTTTGGGTAAAGATTTGATGGACTATGGAATAAGGAGTGGCAAGAGCCTAAGCTTGGGGATGCCCAAGGCATCCCAAGGTAATATTCAAGGACAACCAAGAGCCTAAGCTTGGGGATGCCCCGGAAGGCATCCCCTCTTTCGTCTTCGTCTATCGGTAAATTTACTTGAGGCTATCTTTTTATTCACCACATGATATGTGTTTTGCTTGGAGCGTCTTGTATGATATGAGTCTTTGATTTTTAGTTTTCCACAATCATCCTTGTTGTACACACCTTTTGAGAGGGACACGCATGAATCATGATTTATTAGAATACTCTATATGCTTCACTTATATCTTTTGAGCTAGGCAATTTTGCTCTAGTGCTTCACTTATATCTTTTTAGAGCACGGCGGTGGTTTCATTTTATAGAAATTGTTGAACTTCACTTATATTATTTTGAGAGTCTTTCTAAACAGCATGGTAATTTTCTTGGGTTATGAATTTAGTCCTAATATGATAGGCATCCAAGAGGGATATAATAAAAACTTTCATATAAAGTGCATTGAATACTATGAGAAGTTTGATTCCTTATGATTGTTTTGAGATATGAAGATGGTGATATTAGAGTCATGCTAGTGAGTAATTATGGATTGTAGAAATACTTGTGTTGAAGTTTGTGATTCCCGTAGCATGCACGTATGGTGAACCGTTATGTAACAAAGTTGGAACATGGTGTGTTTATTGATTGTCTTCCTTATGAGTGGCGGTCGGGGACGAGCGATGGTCTTTTCCTACCAATCTATCCCCCTAGGAGCATGCATGTAGTACTTTGTTTTGATGACTAATAGATTTTTGCAATAAGTATATGAGTTCTTTATGACTAATGTTGAGTCCATGTATTATACGCACTCTCACCCTTCCACCTTTGCTAGCCTCTCTAGTACCGCGCAACTTTCGCCGGTGCCATACACCCACCTTTTACCTTCCTCAAAACAGCCACCATACCTACCTATTATGGCATTTCCATAGCCATTCCGAGATATATTGCCATGCAACTTTCCACCGTTTCGTTTTATTATGACACGCTCCATCATTGTCATATTGCTTTGCATGATCGTAAGATAGCTAGCATGATGTTTACATGGCTTGTCCGTTTTTTGATGTCATTTGCTACGCTAGATCATTGCACATCCCGGTACACCGCCGGAGGCATTCATATAGATTCATATTTTGTTCTAAGTATCGAGTTGTAATTTTTGAGTTGTAAGTAAATAAAAGTGTGATGATCTTCATTATTAGAGCATTGCCCCATGTGAGGAAAAATAAAAGAGGCCAAAGAAGCCAACAAAAAAAAGAGGCCAAAGAAGCCAAACAAAAAAAATGATTTGAATACGCCTAGTTGATGTGAGACTATCTCCTTCTCCTTTGTCTTGTCCACAACCACCATATTCTATTCCACCTATAGTGCTATGTCCAGGGCTCACACTCATGTATTGCATGAAAGTTGAAAAGGTTTGAGAACATGAAAAGTATGAAACAATTGCTTGGCTTGTCATCGGGGTTGTGCATGATTTGAATACTTTGTGTGATGAAGATGGAGCATAGCCAGACTATATGATTTTGTAGGGATAACTTTCTTTGGCCATGTTATTTTGAGAAGACATGATTGCCTTATTAGTATGCTTGAAGTATTATTGTTTTTATGTTAATATTAAACTTTTGTTTTGAATCTTATGGATCTGAACATTCATGCCACAATAAAGAAAATTACATGGATAAATATGTCAGGTAGCATTCCACATCAAAAATTCTGTTTTTATCATTTGCCTACTCGAGGACGAGCAGGAATTAAGCTTGGGGATGCTTGATACGTCTCCAACGTATCTATAATTTTTTATTGTTCCATGCTATTATATTATCTGTTTTGGATGTTTTATATGCATTAATATGCTATTTTATATTATTTTTGGGACTAACTTATTAACCTAGAGCCCAGTGCCAGTTTCTGTTTTTTCCTTGTTTTTTAGCCTCGCAGAAAAGGAATACCAAACGGAGTCCAAACGGAATAAAACTTCACGATGATTTTTCTTGGACTAGAAGACACCCAGGGGACTTGGAGTCCAAGTCAGAAGAGCCACGAGGCGGCGGCAAGGATGGAGGGCGCGCCCCCCTACCGTGTGGGCCCCTCGGTGACTCCCTGACCTAGGTCTTCCTCCTATATATTCACATATATTCCAGAACCACCAGAGGCATCCATGAAAACACTTTTCCACTGCCGCGACCTTCTGTTCCCGTGAGATCCCATCTTGGGGCCTTTTCCGGCATCCTGCCGAAGGGGGAATCGATCATGGAGGGCTTCTTCATCAACTCTATTGCCCTTCCGATGAAGCGTGAGTAGTTTACCTCAGACCTATGGGTCCATAGCTAGTAGCTAGATGGCTTCTTCTCTCTCTTTGATTCTCAATACCACGTTCTCCTCGATGTTCTTGGAGATCTATCCGATGTAATCTTCTTTTGTGGTGTGTTTGTCGAGATCCGATGAATTTTGTGGATTTATGATTAGCTTATCTATGAATATTATTTGAATCTTCTCTGAATTCTTTTATGCATGATTTGATATCTTTGTATTTCTCTTCGAATTATTGGTTTGGTTTGGCCAACTAGATTGGTTTTTCTTGCAATGGGAGAGGTGCTTAGCTTTGGGTTCAATCTTGCGTGATTTCACCCAGTGACAAAGTAGAGGTAGCGAGACACGTATTGCATTATTGCCATCCAGGATAAAAAGATGGGGTTTTCATCATATTGCTTGAGTTAATTCCTCTACATCATGTCATCTTACTTAAGGCGTTACTCCATTCTTTATGAACTTAATACTCTAGATGCATGCTGGATAGCGGTCGATGTGTGGAGTAATAGTAGTAGATGCAGGCAGGAGTTGGTCTACTTGACACGGACGTGATGCCTATATGCATAATCATTTCCTTGGATATCGTCATAACTTTGCGCTTTTCTATCAATTGCTCGACAGTAATTTGTTCACCCACCGTATTATTTTCCTTCATGAGAGAAGCCTCTAGTGAAACCTATGGCCCCCGGGTCTATTTTCCATCATATTAGTTTTCGGTCTACTATTTTGCAATCTTATCTATATACCAAAAACCCAAAAATATTTTATCTTTTATTTATCTATCTCTATCAGATCTCACCTTTGCAAGTGACCGTGAAAGGATTGACAACCCCTTTATCGCGTTGGGTGCAAGTGTTTGATAGTTTGTGCAGGTATTGGTGATTTGCGCGTTCTTCTCCTACTGGATTGATACCTTGGTTCTTAACTGAGGGAAATACTTACCTCTACTGTGCTGCATCACCCTTTCCACTTCAAGGGAAAAACCAACGCAAGCTCAAGAAGTAGCAAAGTGATCTCCGCAGGGCTTCGCCTAAGCACTACGAAAATATGACCGGGGGTGTAAACGGTGGAGGGGGGCGCCGCACACGGCTAGGCAATTGTCTGGTGTGTGCTAGGCGCCCCCTCCCACATATATATAGGTGGGAGGGGGAGGGGAGGCAGCCTGGCGCACCTCATAGGTGGCCGGCCGGCCCTAGGGCTCCTGCCCTGGCCGCGCCCCCCCTGCCATGTATTCCCAAGGGGGAAGGAAAGAGGAGGGGGGAGAGGGAAGGAAGTGGGAATCCTAGTCCACACTTTCCTTTCCCTTCTCCCCTTTCCTACTCCTCCTTAGGCCGGCCCATATGGGGGGCGCACCAGCCCCTTGTGGCTGGTGCATTTCCCCTCTTGGCCCATAAGGCCCATATCTTTTGTCGGGGGTGCCCGGAACCCCTTCCGTTGACCCGATAAGTACCCGGTACCCCCCCGAAACACTTCCGGTGTCTGAATACCATCATCCTATATATCAATATTTACCTCTCGACCATTTCGAGACTCCTCGTCATGTCCATGATATCATCCGGGACTCCGAACAACATTCAGTCATCAAATCACATAACTCATATAATACTATATCGTCATCGAACGTTAAGCGTGCGGACCCTACGGGTTCGAGAACTATGTAGACATGACCGAGACACCTCTCCGGTCAATAACCAACAGGGGAACCTGGATGCCCATATTGGCTCCTACATATTCTACGAAGATCTTTATCGGTCGAACCGTTATGACAATATACGTAATTCCATTTGTCCATCGGTATGTTACTTGTCCGAGATTCGATCGTCGGTATCTTCATACCTAGTTCAATCTCGTTATCGGCAAGTCTCTTTACTCGTTCTGTAATACATCACCTCGTGACTAACTCCTTAGTCATTTGCTTGCAAGCTTATGATGTGTATTACGGAGAGGGCCCAGAGATACCTCTCCGATACTCGGAGTGACAAATCCTAATCTCGATCTATGCCAACTCAACAAACACCTTCGGAGATACCTGTAGAGCATCTTTATAATCTCCCAGTTACGTTGTGACATTTGATAGCACAAAAGGCATTCCTCCAGTATCCGGGAGTTGCATAATCTCATAGTCGAAGGAATATGTATTTGACATGAAGAAAGCAATAGCAATAAAACTGAACGATCATTATGCTAAGCTAACGGATGGGTCTTGTCCATCACATCATTCTCCTAATGATGTGATCCCGTTATCAAATGACAACTCATGTCAATGGTTTGGAAACCTTAACCATCTTTGATCAACGAGCTAGTCTAGTAGAGGCTCACTAGGGACACGGTGTTTGTTTATGTATTCACACATGTATTAAGGTTTCCGATCAATACAATTCTAGCATGAATAATAAACATTTATCATGAATAAGGAAATATAAAATAACAACTTTATTATTGCCTCTAGGGCATATTTCATTCACCTTTGCCCCCGGTGGACGACCCGCTGGCCACAGGTGCAGCGTTGAGATCGATGGCCATGGGTATGGGCGTGGCCCACGTGACCGCACACACCTCTGGTGAGCAGTCTGCGGGAGAGTTAGATAAATGAGAGGCTTGCAGTTTGTGATGGAAGACAGGTGTCTATAGTGTGGTGGACGTGCGCGATGACTCAGCCCGTGGCAGACGGACCGCCGACGATCCCGTGCTAGCTGCGGCCATGGCGGCAGAGGCGAGCCTACGCTGCACGGGGCGTTATCGAACCCTATGCAGAAGAGGGCGTAATGCGCGGACGCAACGACGAGGGCCTTGTTCTCCGAGATGGTGGCCTCCTGTTGTGCGGCGGCGGCGAGGGCAGTGGCGGCCACGACTTCCGCCTTGTCGGCATGCACCTTCCTCCGGCCAGCCCTCTTTGCCGACTGAACTGTTTGTATTGACCTAAGGCCCAATGGGCTGAACAGAAAAACCAAAAGATAAGTTAACGTGAGGGAAGGGGTAACGAACCAACATACGTACCCCTTGACCCCAACTTACGCGCCCTGATCGGGGGCACCCTAACCAACTATGGTTTTGCTCCCTGTCGCCAGCGCACATATAAAAGATGGGGGAGCAGCCGGCACCTATGTCAGACTAGTTCTGGTATGGTTTACTCCTGCTCCCCACATCCCAAATCCCTAACCGATCTGGGGGAGCATTGCACGATGGGAAGATCATCTCCAAGCTCTGCCCCTGTTCCAGGGCAGTGCCGGTTGAGGGTGTCCCAGACTAAGGGGTCCTCGGACTGCCGGCCTATCTCTCGTGGGCCGGACTGGTGGGCCACTCTTGATTCATTCATGAAAGGTTGGGCTGTAGGCGATCCCGTGCTATGGAAGGAAACCTTCGAATACTTGGCGTATCCTCCAAGCTTTGTTAGTGTAGCCGACGTGCTTATCCCCGGATGGTAACCGACCATATGTAACCCTAGGTATTGATGACCCACAAGTATAGGGGATCAATCGTAGTCCTTTCGATAAGTAAGAGTGTCGAACCCAACGAGGAGTAGAAGGAAACGACAAGCGGTTTTCAGCAAGGTATTTTTTGCAGGCACTGAAATTATCGGTAACAGATAGTTTTGTGATAAGATAATTCGTAACGGGTAACAAGTAACAAGTGTAGCAAAAGTGCAGCAAGGTGGCCCAATCCTAAGCCTGGACGAACTCTTATATAAAGCAAAGCGCTCCCGAGGACACATGGGAATTACTGTCAAGTTAGTTTTCATCATGCTCATATGATTCGCGGGCGTTACTTTGATAATTTGATATGTGGGTGGACCGGTGCTTGAGTGCTGTCCTTACTTGGACAAGCCTCCCACTTATGATTAACCCCTCTCGCAAGCATCCGCAACTACAAAAGAAGAATTAAGATAAATCTAACCATAGCATGAAACATGTGGATCCAAATCAGCCCCTTACGAAGCAACGCATAAACTAGGGTTTAAGCTTCTGTCACTCTAGCAACCCATCATCTACTTATTACTTCCCAATGCCTTCTCCTAGGCCCAAATCATGGTCAAGTGTCATGTAGTCGACGTTCACATAACACCACTAGAGGAAAGACAACATACATCTCATCAAAATATGGAACGAATACCAAATTCACATGATTACTTATAACAAGACCTCTCCCATGTCCTCAGGAACAAACGTAACTACTCACAAAGCGTATTCATATTCAAGATCAGAGGGGTAATAAATATCATTAAGGATCTGAACATATGATCTTTCACCAAATAAACCAACTAGCATCAACTACAAGGAGTAATCAACACTACTAGCAACCCACAGGTACCAATCTGAGATTTTGGGACAAAGATTGAATACAAGAGATGAACTAGGGTTTGAGAGGAGATGGTGCTGGTGAAGATGTTGATGAAGATTGACCCTTCGTCGATGAGAGGATCGTTGGTGATGACGATGGCTTCGATTTCCCCCTCCCGGAGGGAAATTTCCCCGGCAGAATAGCTCCGCTGGAGCCCTAGATTGCTTATGCCCAGGTTCTGCCTCGAGATGGCGGCGCTTCGTCCCGGAAGCTTCCTTCTGATTTTTTTTCTAGGTCAAAACATTTCATATAGCAGAAGATGGGCACCAGACGATGGCCAGGGGGGCCACAAGCCCTGGGGGGCGCCCTGGGGGTAGGGCGCGCCCCCAGGCTTGTGGCCACCTGGTGGGTCCCCTTTTGTTGCTTCTTCGCCCAATACTTTTTATATATTCCAAAATAATTCTCCGTAAAGTTTCAGGACATTTGGAGTTGTGCAGAATAGGTATCTCAGATTTGCTCCTTTCCGGTCCAGAATTCCAGCTGCCGACATTCTCCCTCTTCATGTAAATCTTGTAAAATAAGAGAGAAAAGGCATAAGTATTGTACCATAATGTGAAATAACAGCCCATAATGCAATAAATATCAACATAAAAGCATGATGCAAAATGGACGTATCAACTGAAATGGTCGGTGAATGGGAACCAAAGCTGAAATGGGTGCGACCTAGGGTAATTAAGTAGTACTAGCTATGTCCGCGCATCTCTTTAATTCTAGAGTTTCAATACCATTATCATGCTTGATTATTATCTGATTGAATTCTATTCTCATAAAGTGCATGAGGCAGGCATCGGGGAATAATTTATGTGCATACTACGTTTGCGAGAACATTCGCTTTATAACCGAAAGGAGCAAAGATGCAAGACAACTTTGGGTACATAATAAACACTATTCACAAAAAAGAATATCCCGCACAATCTAATATATATACACACAACTAATATATTCATATTGATCTCCTTCTTCAAAGAAGCAAGAGATGCGGGATAGGCTCTTACCAACGAACCGCATAAGAGCACTTCAAGAGGAAATTTCGGGATCAGCAGGTCATAGCTGCCGACGGAGAATACCATTGCACCTAATGCCTGCATGTAATGATCTGCAAATTATAGGAGAAATTGTATATACCAAATTGTATATGTATATATATGTGTATGCATATGGTCGTACGAGAAATTCTATTATATATGCATGACATGTACAGTATGTAGTAGCAGTGAAGGTGTTATCATGTCAGTCAAGTCGAGGGGCTCTCCCGTCCCGTCCCGCCGCTTGGATAAAGAAAGGG
Organism: Thinopyrum elongatum; assembly: GCA_011799875.1. NCBI lineage: Eukaryota > Viridiplantae > Streptophyta > Magnoliopsida > Poales > Poaceae > Thinopyrum > Thinopyrum elongatum. The sequence continues at coordinate 93,708,972 of CM022302.1, read as the reverse complement.
CGACAGCTGCAAACGGAAGTCAGCTCCGTGGCACTTGCATGCACTCTGTTGTCATCCTTCGCGTGTGCCGCTCTGCTCGTGCTCTGCAGTGGCACTTGACGACTGCAGTAGCGTAAAATATGTTTGAAATGAAAAAGAATTAAATAGAAAACACAAAATGAAAAGGAAACATAAACCATAAACCCTAAACCCCTAAACCCCTAAATCTCTAGTAAAGGTCCCCAGCCCCCGGCGCGCGCTGTCGGCCAAGTGGAAGGAATTTAGTCCCGGGTCCTGACCAACCGGGACTAACCGGTTGATGAACCGGGACTAAAGGCCCTTACGAACCGGGACTAATGGCCGATCCTCTACTAGTGAATAGATTGTGTTTTCCTATTTTTCCCTTTTGACCGTGGAGGTGCAAGGGGTGTGTCTTTTGTTTTTGTTTTGATCGTGGATGTGGAAGGGGTATGAGGAATTTTACTTAAGTGTAGTGGTGGGTAATTTAATTGAACTCTAATGTTGATATACTATTACGGAGATCCACAGGTTGTGATCGTTTAGCTAGTTTAGTAATTGATGGCCAGATCTCTCTGATTTTTGTGTGATTTTGCAGCTAATTTTTTTTCTATTTTGCCCCGCAGTTTTCTTTTAGTAGATAATAGATTGAAATCTATGCAGGATTGTATATCAACAATTAGAGTAGCTACCAGAAATCTACACCAGAGCTCCGTTTAATCCGTCGCGGGAGACGAACTCGAGGAGGATCAGAGCCTGAAGACGGGCTCGTAGAAGAATCACCGCCATCTGTCTGAGCACCGCCCCCACGAGGACTAAAACCCTAAAATTATCTACTAGCCGAAGATCAAGGCACTAGTAGAAAACAGGGCTTTGGTCCAGGCCTGAAAAGCCCATTAATCCCGGTTCACTCACGAACCGGGACCAATGGGTGCATCGGTCCCGGTTCGTGAGGCCAGAGCGCCGGCCGGGCCTCGGGGGCCATTGGTTCCGGTTCGTGAGACCCCTTTGGTCCCGGTTCCAGACACGAACCGGGACCAATGGGCCTCGCTCCTGGCCCACAACCTTTAGTCCCGGTTGGTGGCTGGAACCGGGACCAAATGTGGTCCTTTAGTCCCGGTTTTCGCCACCAACCGGGACTAAAGAGCGGCCTATATATATACCCCCGCCCCTGCCCGCGAGCAGAGCCATCGCTCTATTTTTTTCCCGGCCATGGGAGAGCTTTGTGGTGCTCTAGCTCACCTCCTATGCACATGAGGTGTTTGATGAAATGCCCGAGCCACACTTAAGCTTTCTCCTCTCGAAGCTCCTTGTCCAAGCTCCATTTTCCTCAAGATTTGTCTAGGTTTGGCGGTCCGTCTTGTCCCGTCCCCGTCCTCACCGCCGTCGATCGCCCGCGCCGATCTTGTCGCCGGCACCACCGTGGTGAGCCTCTTGTTCTTATCTTCTTTCTAAAAGAAAAAAGTTCTTACTTGTATGATTTAGATAGATACTTGTATAATTTTCTTACTTTTATTATTGTTTGTTATTATATAGTGCCATGGTTTTGGTATCCGCCTCCGTTGGCCCTCGTCCTGTCTATGATTCGGATGTGGTATATATTGTCTTTTATAACTATTTGTTTCATTTAGTGTTTATGACAATTATGCCGACCAACGTGACATAGATTTTTTTATCTAGGAGGTATGTGAACCGAAAATTCCAACCGACCCTATTGTCGAGAGGTTAAATTTAGTTGAAGAAGAAAACAATTACTTGAAGAAAAAATTGAAAAAAATTGAGGAGGAGAAGATGATATTGGAGTTGCATGTTGGGGATGTCGTCGATGATCACAAGATCAAGATGGATGCAATGCGCTTGAAGATTAGAAAGATTAGAAAATATGCCATTCATACTGAGGCTTGGTATCATTATGCCGTTGGATCAATTGTTACCTTAGTTGCGATTATGATCGCATTTGTTGTTGCATTGAAATGTTTTACATAGTTTCAATGTATGGTTTAATTAGATGCTCTGGAGAGCTATATGTTGTTCAATGAGAACTATGTATGTACTTTGGTTTTAATGTGATGATGAACTTCTATTAATTTGGTCACTTCTGTATTCATGATGTTCTGTAATGGTTTTTGACACACTTAATTATATATAATGCACGCAGATGAACCGGCAATGGATGTACGGTAACAGACGCACCTCCGAGTACATTAAGGGTGTGCATAATTTTCTCGAAGTGGCTGAGGCAAACAAGCAGAATGGTTTTATGTGTTGTCCATGCCCTATATGTGGGAATACGAAGTCTTATTCTGACCGGAAAATCCATCACACCCACCTGCTTCATAAGGGTTTCATGCCACACTATAATGTTTGGACCAAGCACGGAGAAAGAGGGGTTATGATGGAAGACAACGAAGAAGAAGAGGATGATGACAACCATGTGCCCCCTGAATACGGTGATGCTGCAACGGGGGAAGTTGAAGATCAAGAGGAACCAGATGATGTGCCCGATGATGATCTTCGCCGGGTCATTGTTGATGCAAAGAGACAATGCGAAAGTGAAAAGGAGAAGTTGAAGTTCGATCGCATGTTAGAGGATCACAAAAAAGGGTTGTACCCCAATTGTGGAGATGGCAACACAAAGCTCGGTACCACACTGGAATTGCGGCAGTGGAAGGCAGACAATGGTGTATCTGACAAAGGATTTGAGAAGCTACTGAAAATATTGAAGAAGAAGCTTCCAAAGGATAACGAATTGCCCGACAGTACGTACGGAGCAAAGAAGGTTGTATGCCCTCTAGGATTGGAGGTGCAGAAGATACATGCATGCCCTAATGACTGCATCCTCTACCGCGGTGCGTACGAGGATTTGAACGCATGCCGGTATGCGGTGCATTGCGGTATAAGATCAGACGAGATGACCCTGGAAATGTTGACGGCGAGTGCCCTAGGAAGAGGGTTCCTGCCAAGGTGATGTGGTATGCTCATATAATACCACGGTTGAAACGTCTGTTCAGAAACAAAGAGCATGCCAAGTTGATACGATGGCACAAAGAGGACCGTAAGAAAGGCGGGAAGTTGAGAGCACCCGCTGAAAGGTCGCAGTGGAGAAAAATCGAGAGAAAGTGGGGGGACTTTGCAGGTGACGCAAGGAACGTATGGTTTGGTTTAAGCGCGGATGGCATTAATCCTTTTGGGGAGCAGAGCAGCAATCATAGCACCTGGCCCGTGACTCTATGTATCTATAACCTTCCTCCTTGGCTGTGCATGAAGCGGAAGTTCATTATGATGCCAATTCTCATCCAAGGCCCTAAGCAACCCGGCAACGACATTGATGTGTACCTAAGGCCATTAGTTGAAGAACTTTTACAGCTGTGGAATGGAAACGGTGTACGTGTGTGGGATGAACACGACCAGCAGGAATTTGACCTACATGTGTTGCTATTTTGTAACCATCAATGATTGGCCTCCTCTCAGTAACCTTTCAGGACAGACAAACAAGGGATACCACGCATGCACGCACTGTTTAGATGACACTGAAAGTATATATTTGGACAAATGCAGGAAGAATGTGTACCTGGGGCATCGCCGATTTCTTCCGACCAACCATCAATGTCGAAAGAAAGGCAAGCATTTCAAAGGCGAGGCAGATCACCGGAAGAAGCCGGCCGTCCGTACTGGTGATCACATACTTGCTATGGTCAATGATTTACATGTAATCTTTGGAAAGGGTCCCGGTGGACTATCTGTTCCGAATGACGTTGAGGGACGCGCACCCATGTGGAAGAAGAAATCTATATTTTGGGACCTACCCTATTGGAAAGACCTAGAGGTCCGCTCTGCAATCGACATGATGCACGTGACGAAGAATCTTTGCGTGAACCTGCTAGGCTTCTTGGGCGTGTATGGGAAGACAAAAGATACACCGGAGGCACGGGAGGACCAGCAACGTGTGCACGAAAAAGACGGCATGCCTCCAAAGCAGTATGAAGGTCCTGCCAGCTACGCTCTTACCAAAGAAGAGAAGGAAATCTTCTTTGAATGCCTGCTCAGTATGAAGGTCCCGTCTGGCTTCTCGTCGAATTTAAGAAAAAAAGAAAATGTATGTATGTTCATATGCAAAGAATATGCAAAAGTTAGAATTTTTTATGTTCATAGATTTTTTTTTGGTGATATTGTAGAATATGAACATTTTGAATATGGATCGATGAACATTTTGAATATGGATGGATGGATGGATGAACATTATGTCCATGTATGTATGGATGGATGTCGTTGTCGATCTACCCCCTCCCCGATAACTTCGACATGAGGGGGGGACGTCGGACATGAGAGATGTTAATAGAAAGTTTTCTCTCGAAACGTTACTAAGTTAAAATGTTACTAAGTTACTAAGTTTTCTCTCGAAATGTTACTAAGTTACTAAGTTAAAATGATGTTAATAGAAAGTTTTCTCTCGAAACGTTAATAAGTTACTAAGTTAAAATGTTCATATATTCGAAACATATCAAGTGTTGTATTTTCTCTCGAAACGTATCCCCGATAACTTCGACATGAGGGGGGACGTCGATCAACCCCCTCTCGCCCGACCAAACTCTCGAGTCCACCCAAACCGGGACTGAGATGTGATAGGTAGTATTATTTTTTTGTTCATAGAAAACTCCGGTAACTCTTCAACATGAGGGGGGACGTCGATCGATCAACCCCCTCTCACCAAACCGGGACTGAAAAAGCATTGTCGAGGCCACCCCAAACCCTAGAAGCGTTGTCGAGGCCACCCCAAACCCTAGAAGCGTTGTCGAGGCCACCCCAAACCGTAGAAGCGTCGAGGCCACTAATATGATTCCTTGTTGTGATTAGCTAGCAAGGTCTATGTTTGCCACTAATATATCCATCTCTCATGTTTGTATATTGCCATGTTGTAATATTTGCAGAAACTATGGATCAAAGAGACTTAGAACAAGAAGAGTTGTTGGGGGATATAATACGCGACGGACGTGATGTCTTGTCGTTTCTCAACGACACCGATGGTCAGGAAGGAGAGGATGACGGCTCCGGTAATCCAAGAATGGAGGAGGAAGGAGATGATCATGACAGCTCCGGTGACCGAATAGCGGAGGAAGAAGGAGACCATGATGACGGCTCCGGTGACCGAACGGAGGAACTTTGGACCTCAGAGCCCGGCCGTTGTGGGACAAAGCTGAGCAAGATCTGCTTGCTAAAGGGGTCCAACCAGCGACATTGAACTGGCCAGACCGTTCAAGGACTTGGTTCTTCGGGGATGGGGGAACTTTGGACCCAGAAACAGGGGAGTGTCGTTGGATGGACGAGCAACTTGCAATACCCATGAACAAGCTTCAGCAATATATCAGGGCAGCGCAGGAAGGGACGTTCGTTCCCGACAGAGAGAAGGACGAGCTGACTGAGGCTCTCAGGAATCCTGAGCACCCTGGACGAACACGAGGCACACCAGGCTCCGTTCCGTTGGTGGTTGGGTTTCCCAGCGCAGGCGGTTACAGAAGCCGAGAGAGAAAGAGGAAAGCGGAGGTGAGCGAAATGCAGAAGCTCAATGCAAGAATAGCGAAGCTAGAGGAACTTGCAGCTGCTGGCCAACCATCTCAGCGGCACGAAGCTACCCCACCATCTCAGCGGATAAGCAGCGTGGCTTCCACAGAGCTCGTTCAGCCTGATTTCACGGCTCCTCGCTACCCCGTGGATACTATCACGGAGGCTCAACATTGCAAGCTTATGACGAAATGGCAGAACCTGACTTTGAAGGTGGCTGTCGGCTCTGTTACACCTCCTCAAGCTGACGGAACTTTTCACTGCCGTCCGATTCCACATGGCTATGCTGTTGTGACGGTGGATGAAATAATGGAGGGATTTGAGGAGCTGGAGCTTGACCACCCTACAGGTGAAGGGGAGAATCAGCTGGTTTATGCTTTGAGGAGTACATGTCTATGGAGGAAGGAGTACATCAAGCTTCCAAACTAGACGCCTCCTCCTCCTCCTCCGGCGAGTCAGGGCACTCCGCCTCCTCCTCCTCCTCCTCCTCCTCCGGCGAGTGATCAGGGCACTCTGCCTCCTTCTCCGCCTCCTCCGGCGCGTGAGGGCACTCCGCCTCCTCCTCCGCCTTGTCAGCAATGGCGGAAGACAGATGCCGCCGCTCCGGCTCCTCCGGCGCGTCGGAGCACTCCGCCTCGTCAGCAACGACAAAAGAGAGACGCCGCCGCTCCGGCGGCTAGCAGTACAAGCAGAGGCGGGAGGCAATTCAGATACGGTCCATCTCTCAAGCCTCTGGAAAAGTTACCATATGAGAGGACCGAGAAGAAAAACAAGGAAATCTGTGCTGCCCAAGTGAGGGACTTTTTTTGCGAAGAAACCTCCACCTCCGAAGGAGACGCTAGATCCGGTGAAAGTGAAGCGCACAATTGATGCCCTGAAGTGACCACCATCGCCTCCGCCGGATTCCAACTATGTCCGCTGTCTTAAAAAGACATAGAAAGATGCGCGGCGGTCGGGAAGTACTTCTAGTGATGCAAGGTTAGCAAAACAAAGAAGTGGGAAAAAAATTCCCCAGCTCGGTGAACAGGCGAACCAATCGTGCCCCCCGCTCAAGGTGTCTAGCGATATCGTCGCTAATCAGCCGGGGATGGTGCCCGGTACCAATCCTGCTGATTACCTGAGCGATGATATAGAGTTTGAAATAATGGAGGTGGACGAATTCAGATACCAGTACGGGCAGCCTCTCGTCAAACCTGATCATCCTCCTCTAACAACGATGATGCGAAGATTGCATGAATGGTACATGAAAACCTGCAGCGAGTCTGGGAAGGATAGTTTCATGCTGAGAATTAAAGAGGAGCACGACCTCGTTGGAACTGAGCTGTTGCCTGTTGAATTTGTGGAGTTATTCCAGTTATACAATCAAAAGGCCCTCAACAAACAACTCGTGACTTGCTACTGTTTGTAAGTACTACTTCTGTAATTAAGTCTCTATATATAGCTCAGCTCTTTCATTGCATGTATATATAATTATCCTCACTATATTATGCAGATTGAAGATTGTCGAATGCAGAAAAGCACAAATCTATGACATTGGGTTCATTAACCCAAATATCATACATGAATGGACGGTTAAAAATAGAGTCACAGATACCGAGGACAACTTGCTACAATCGTTGCTTAAAAATCAAAACAAAGAGAAAATACTCTTTCCTTACAACTTCAGGTGAGTATTACTGTCTTGTGCATATTCGGTTTCCCTTGCTCAAGGTTATAGTAATGTAATTTATGAGTTATGCATGCGTGCGCAACTTTCACTTTATTCTGCTAGAGATTAAGCTTGACCGGGGAGTAGTAACTGTCTTAGACTCGAGACGAAAAGATCCCCAGGACTATGCGGACATGACTGCAATGCTCCCGAAGTAAGTTGAATCGATCATTATCGCACCATATCGGCAACTTTGTTCATTTCCTGATATCAAGTAATTATTTTCTTTGTCTGACAGGGTTTGAAAGAGTTCACCGGAGTTGTTCCGGGACTGCCGAGGGAGCTGCGATTTACACACCTGAAAGTAAGTACTACTAGCTAGTTCCGCGCATCTCCCATTGATTCTAGTTTCATCAATACCATTTATCATGCTTGATTATCAGTTTGATTGAACTCTATTTCTCGTAAAGTGCTTGTGGCAGGAAGCCGGGAATGATTTTTGTGGATACTACATTTGCGAGTTCATCTACAATGCGACCTCTCAGCGGGCTACTCTGAAAAACAATATCAAGTACGTAAACAATAATATTCACAATTTTTTTATTACCATCTTTTGTGTTCAGTTTCATTCATATATATGTATTGACCCCCTTCTTTAAATTAGATCTGACAGATGCGGGATGAACTCCTACCACATGATCGCATACGAGCAATTCAAGAGGAATTGGCGGGATTCTTTCTTGACCACGTCATACATAAAGCCGGAGAATACCATTTAGAAATTGACCTTAGATGTTAGGGATTGTAAGAGATCTTATATTGTATATATGTAGCTAGTAGCGTCGGATAGATATACGAAAACTTGTTGTTCGACCAATCTCTCGGAGAAAGAGAGGTCACTTCTCTCTGTATATGTTCATGACGATCTTGTGTACTTAATGGTTCCATCATTTGCTTACTAGCTAGCATGTCGAGTTCTCTCTATACGTATAGTAGCTAGCGTCGACCAAGCACGGAGATAAAGAGAGGTCACTTCTCTGTATTAGCTAGCTAACACGATATGAAACCCCTGAATTAACACTCCAAAACCCCAACCCCCCCGCCTCCCCCCTTTAAAAAAACAAAAACTCCAGCTCCTGCCAGCTGCTGACGCGTGGATGCCTTTTGGTCCCGGTTGGTGTTACCAACCGGGACTAAAGGGCCTCCTGCCTGGGCGCCCCGCAGCGGCCACGTGGAGCCCCTTCTGTCCCGGTTCGTAAGCGAACCGAGACTAAAGGTTTTGGGCTTTAGTCCCGACCCTTTAGTCCCAGTTCCAGAACCGGGGCTAAAGGGCCTCTGGAACCAGGATAAATGAGCCGTTTTCTACTAGTGAGGGGAGGAAGGCTTCGCCTTGTCATGTTGCAAGAGGGGAATTAACTTGCTGGTTAATGTGTTAATGTGCATGAAATAATTGAAATCTATGCAAGATTGTGAAGCTGATGGAAATATGACTGAGTATAAAAACATGTGGTTACTCGACTTGACCGAGAAATTCACTTTGATCATTGTACTAAAGATTTAAGATTTACAGGATGTGGCATACACTTTGCTTGACCATCGTGTTTCGGTGAAGTTTTCTTTTTGCAAAAAATTATAGCCAAATATCAGCCTTTTGCACTTGTACTAATTTCAATAGTAGTATAATAGACAGATGGGTTTCAAAGAGAGAAATCACAAGCCAAGTTGGATGCGAGAAGATAATTATCAACTCAGACTGCCTGAAAGTTGGGTCGCGTCCACGGATAGTGACCGTACAACAAACAAAAAGTTGATTCCTCCACCTCCTTCCCGATCCCCTCAGCCTCCCGTCCGCCTCCCCTCCAGATCTCATCCACCTCCCTCCCGATCCCCTCATCCTCCCGTCCGCCTCCCCTCCCGCCGCCGCCGGATCCTGGCTGGGCAAAGCCCGTGCTGGGGGATGATGGCGGCGGCGGGGCGTCCCTTCGTCGCCCAAGGATCAACTGGAGGAGGAGATGGTGGCCTAGCTGCTGAAGCGGGTGAGGATGCCACCGTCGTCGGCGGCGCCCAAGGATGTTGTTTTCCTCATTGGAGGCGATGGTAGGGGCGTCCCTCGCTCCATTGTTTCCGAGGGAAACCTCAGATCTGGAGGAGGCTACCATTGATGGCGGCGCCCGTGGGCGTTGTATCCCTCGTTGGAGGCGTTGAGGGGCCTCCTGGATCGGATGATGGCGACGTCTTCGTCGTCACCCCCATGAGGGCATCATCTTTGGAGACATTCATCGGCTGGACGGACATGTGGACGGCGTGGTGGTTGGGCGTCGGTAGGTGGTGGAGCGGTGCTTCATCCTACATATCGATGGCGGCGGATCTCGGCGTCCGATGGGTGGCGATGGACTCATGCAGGAGGACGACGTTGTCTGTCGTCGTGGTGGCGTCGACGGTAGAGAGGCCTGACAAGGTCGATGCGTCAGTATCTGATCTGAGGATGAATCGGTGGATGAAGGAGGTGACGGCCATTGCAGCGTGCGCATGTGGTGCCCACTGAAAGTGCGCCGGACCGGTGTGTAGCCCAGTCCAGGTATATGGCTTGGATGGGGCATCCGGCATTAGATGTTAGGTGTTGGTGCGATGTCTGTTTGGTATTAGGCTCGGACATTCGGCACCCCTTCATCACGGGGATAGGAGTAGCGACAGATGTTGCCAACATGGTGGCTTCAGGCTTACTGATGTATTACCTTTGTAAGAGTTTTGTGAATAATTAATAAAATGGCTGCATGCATCGTCCAGATGCAGAGGCCGGGGGTACATTCTCCTTTTCAAAGAAAAAAAAGACTGCCTGAAAGTTGTTCAAACTTTGCACGATGAAGGTTTTTCGGTGACAGAAGCTTCGGCAATATAGGAGAGTGTGTGTTCTTAGCTAGAAATTGCTCTCATGTAATAAACTAAGCATAGAACACTAATCAAGGAAGACGAATTTTGTATCTCATTTGTTAGCTGCCCATGTAGAAGGATCTCAGACTTATGATCCTCCGGCTTTCATTGTATCTAGCTTATAGTGGACGATGTAATTATGTTCAAAAATTAATATAGTCGCCATTCCTATAAAAGAAAAAGGGAGAAGTCGCAAGTCCGAAGAGTCGTTGAAACTGAGTTTGTCCTGTTCGACTACAGTAGCCACACGTACACGCTGCACCACATCGACGTGGCGCCGTTCTTCTCCCACCCCGATCCGGATGATGAGGCCATGGACGACATCCCCCTGCCTCCCGCGTCCGCGCGCTTCGACAAGCCGCCATTCCCGGGAAACTGCTTCGTCAACTTCCACCTCCTCCGCGGAGGCGCCATCTACGGCGGCGGCGACGTCGAGGTCGTGTCCACCGACGGCGAGCGCCGTACCGTCATCTACGACGTCGCCCGCCGCGCCGTCCGCGGCGGGCCAGTGATGCGCGCTCGCAAGGGCAGCCCGATCTCCGACTCCGTCGGGGACGGCCTCTTCGTCCTCGAAAGCGTACCCGACGCAGGTTGCCGCTTCGAGGCCCTCCGGTACGACCAGCTCCGGGAGGACTGGTTCTGGCACAGCCTCCCGCTGCCGCCCTACGTGCGCGACCCCGGCTACACCCGCTCCGCCGTCAAGGCACACACGGCGGCCGCAGGTGGCAGGATCTGGATGTACACGGAGAACGCGGGCACCTACTCGTTCGACACCAGGCGGCGCTCCTGGAGGAAGGAAGGCGATTGGGCGCTGCCGTTCGTCGGAAAAGCCGAGCATGTCCCAGTGTGCGGCAGCGAAGGACTGTCTTTCGGCTTTGCGTCCATCAGCGGCCCTCTCTGCGCCGTCGACCTCGCCACCGCGACCGCGGAGAGCCCGCCGGAGGTGCGCGGGGTCTGGGAGGAATTCAGGCTGCCCGGGGATTGGCTGGGGGGCACCTCCTCCCTGGTGCACCTCGGGTCTGGCAAGATGTGCATCTTCAGGTTCTTCGGCACTGTCCCTAGTCCCCCTATCGACAGATCTGGGAAGAAGCCGGACCGTTTCATCGTCATCACCGCCGTCGAGGTAGGTCCCGGCGACGACAATGACAAAGAGATCAAGATGGTGAAGCACAGGTCGAAGCGTATGAAATTAGACAAGACTTAATGGACACATAACATGGGAAGCGTATGAAATTAGACAAGACTTAATGGACACATAACATGGGTACTCTGATGTGTGTATCTGTTCGTCCACATTTAGTAACATGGACAATTATGTTTGTTCCTAGGAAAATACACGGTTGATATAAGAAGCTGTAGCAATCAGTTTCATACATCAATTAGAAACTCACACTTGGGTATATGATGTTGCCATGCGACGCTGACGTGGCATGCCACATGTGTGGGTACCATGATGTAAATTTTGTTCATATAAATCATCCTTCTCACCATGATATACATTTTGTTCATACAAATCATCATCTCCACTGTCTATGGCATAGTCACTATCACTGAATTTCTCATCCAGATCATCGATGTCACTGTGGCTGTCTTCTGAATGTTCATTTCTCCATGTGTGCGCTTCTGAATGTTCCGCTCTCTAGCTGTCTCCTTTCCCTTTGCTCCCAAGCTTTCTTGGTGACACCATAACTCTTGGTACCAGCACATCATTGCAGCTCTGCTTCACAATCATGTTATCATGATCAAAGTGTCAGGTGCTTTGTGTTATGTGCTACATAGACCATCTTCAAAGCATCATCATCACCCTTGAGAGAGATCAAACTTTCAGAAACTATTTTTGTTGGCAAACACCAGTACACTTTCCTTTCTGGTGATAACGAATAGCCAAGTTCCTCAAGAAAAGCATTTATCTATACTAATGACTATGCGTCGCACTCACAATAGCAAACCAATCAATCTTAGCATTGATGTAAGTTCTGTTAGCTCAAATACCGCAAAAAAAAAAAAAACATGGTGACCCAGTCAATCATTGTTACTTATAATTCATAATTTTTAAAAATGCTACAAAAGATGTGATCATTGTAAGCAAATTCATTCGAAGAGATTCGTTAAGAAAACAGGGCATTGTGAACCCCAAGACAGAACCACCTAACAGCACACTACACTAATCACACATGGACCAAAAATCTATTACTACATCGCCAAATTCTTTACAAATTTTCAGAAACTATTTTTGTTGGCAAACACCAGTACACTTTCATTTCAGGTGATATTGGATAGCCAAGTTCCTCGAGAAAAGCATTTATATATACTAATGACCATGCTTCATACTCACAACAGTTGAACCAATCAATCTTAGCATCCATGTAAGTTCTGTTATCTCCAATACCACGAAAAAAAAAATCATGGTGATGCACCCCCACAGTGAATTGGTCATCATTGTTACTTACGATGCAATTTTTTTTTTTAAATACTACCTCTGCTCACAAATGTGAGACGTTTTGGCAGTTCAAGTGAACAGAGGTAGTACTACAAAAGATGTGACCATTGTAAGCAGATTCATTGAAAAAGGGGCATTGTGAACCATGACACAGAACCACCCAACTACACAGTACACTGATCACACGATGTCACAAATTTGTGCATTTTAGGGCCATTACAAGGACATTGAATAAAACCCTAAATCAAAAAACCTTAAACTGGATCAACTGAACTTTGTCGATAAAGGGAATATATTAATATTGTGAAGATATCAATAAACCTTAAACTGGATCGACTGAACTAACTGAACAGAGCTACAATCCAGATTCGCCATCTTCCAGACACATCAGATGCAAATGCCCAGCGACAACAATTACAACAACAGAGAGATCAAGATGGTGAAGCACAGGTCCAAGTGTATGAAGTTTGCCAAGCACAAGGGACACATAGTATGGGTACTCTGATGTTCACGATGTAGAAAAATATATCATCCCGGAAGAATACCCTTTTGTGTGACGATGTAACAGTTATGTTTGTTTCTGATAGCGCACTCAGTAATGCCAGCAAAAAAGCATACAACAGAACCTTTCTCAATTACAACTGCTACTCGTAGAGTAACTTATTTCTCAGCAGGACACACACATGACACATCTAAACTACAGTTTTGAACGCAAAAAACAGTGCTGGTACAGGACTGTGCGAAACGCAAATTCCATCACTAAAACAGGAACTCCCTGGGGTCCGTGACATGTCGTGTCAATGCTCAGGCCATTGCAGTGTAGGGAGAAGCCAGGTAGATCTACCATTCCTTGTGGCCCATCCTGCCAGGGAAGTTCCTCTCAACACACCAAGAAGGGCTTCTAGCTGAATCCAAGAAAAAGGTATTCTACAGTATTTGCAGTTGTAGCTTTCATGAACATCTAATAACTGATTAACTCATGCAAATAAGTGTGTCCGCAGTAAGAATGGTGCGCTAATAAGGCATGCTAAATAGGTATCAAAACTAATAGAGAGCATTTTGTACTACTTTTTTTTCATTATGGCTAAGAACAGCAACCTAGAACAAACTGGTGGCTTTGACTAGCAATTCCATTTCCATACGGTAACTGAAACTCTACGTGAGATGGCAGCCAAAATTAGCCAACAATGTGAAGACATGGCAGTTAAAGAACTGTTTGTTTCAGCAGCTATTTATATGTATTCGAGGTCAAATGTCTTATCTATAGAGAATCAACCGATCTTAACACTTCAGAAAACACAGAAGCCTCATTCTACATTTATATCAGACGGCATGTCTATTGTACAGAAATATATTTGGAAATATTAGAAGATACTTGCTGGTGTATATGTATCGCGAGGACCACTCAAACAGCGCCACAATTAGGACTAGCTGGTGTATCACAACCAACCTCTTCAAAAATCTGGGACCATGTTTTGCCACCAGATCCTGGTACAGGGAGGCTATACATATGTCCCCACACCTAATAGGAAATGTCAGCTAAGTATGCGGGACTAATTAGGTGAACCCAAATCTGGCCTACATTAGGCTCTTGCAGTAAGAACAAAAACAATATGCGTGTCCCTGAACCCAAATAACTGCCAGTTAGTCCTGAAAGTAGATCCAATTGAATGCAAAGTGCATACTGAACCTGTCATGATAATAATACTAGCCCATTCATTAGTGCTGCAGGAGAAGCTTATGTAGCCCACTAACATGCCTAATTACAAAAAACCTACAACACTTCCTATTTTAACAACTGCTCTGTTAAGTTTATAGTATGCAGAGGGAAGACAACATAAGAAACTTACAATATAAGTACAAAACCACTGGAATAATCATACTCTGTAAGTTTCAAAATACATAGCCAATACCTCAGTGTATGCCAAAATGCAGAAAATAAAACATAATCCTGACTATATATCACTATGCTACATGATGATAGGTTTGAAGCCTCTTACCCAAGCTAAGAAAACCTTTGCAGCAGTAATGAAGTCCTCAGTCTTACAACCAGTGCAAGAACCAATATAGACTCGGTCAATCTTGACATCTTTGCATTCTCTTGCTAGATCACGGTTGTCAGGGGAATGTGGCTGCACATTCATGGAGATTACATCATTATAAGAGAACTAACTAATACTGAGATTGCAGAAGAGTAGAATATGTTAACAAACATTGGCAACTGCTGGCTCCAATTTGGACACAACAAACCGGTAGTCAGTGTAAAATCTGACAACATAAAATAAATCGAATAAAAGAACAAAAATAAATCAAAAGCTTGTGCATATGCACCATTGACAACATGTCACAAAGAAAATATGATGACAAAACTAGAAGAAAAACGCTGCTGAACGCAGCAATCAAATTTTCGTACAGAAGACAAGAAAAATATGGGCAATATTTTGTGAATGACAGCTAGAGAAGGGGAGAAGCAGATCTCCAGATTCCGATTCAGAATGACACCTTTAATTGATAAGAATCCAATTTGACATATTTTTCTACTGTATTTCTTTTCTTTCAGCAGTTCAACCTCCAAATCTTGTCCAACGAATCATTGGACAAAGAGATGAGAAGTATAATCGATGTACAATCGGTAGTAGCTATCTAAACTCCTTCCGGAGCAAGTATCTGCCAGGCTTCAGTGCCGCACCGCCGGCAGGCCCGTTCTTCACGGCCAGCTCCGGCGCCGACGCTGCCGACCCCTCGCGCGGCTGCTGGAGCAGGGCCTGCTGCCACTCGGCGACCGCGGACTCGGCAACGAAGAGGTTGGTGATGTCCCTGAGCGGCACCCGCCTCCGCGCCCTCCCGAGCCGCTTCAGCTTGCAGCTCCGGACGGCTACGCCATGAGGACGGGCGGCGGCCGCCGCCGCATGTGGCAGATTCTCCTTGTCGGCGCGGTCAACTGCCATCTCGGAGAAGAGAAGAGATGCCTGCCGCTATCGGAATCCGGGGATCGGTGCTGTGCTAGGCGGCGAGGTGGCTGGTTTGGAGCTTGTGATGGGACTGCGAAGATCTTCCATGGGTACTTGTAGCGGAGGTAGGAGGGAGGGAACGAGAGGGAGGGGGGTGAAAAGATTTGAGTTTCCGGGGAAATTTTGGGCTGGAGAGGAGTGGAGGGAGCGGAGGGTCTGCGTTTCCTGCCATTTTTGGTCGGAAGGCTCCAACAGCCGGCGAATCTTGAAAAATTTCGCGAAATGTTTGGAGGAAATCGGATCCGAGGCGGGGAGGAGCGCGCTGGAAACTTTGGCGCGGGGCTAGGGGAGGGAGATTCGAACTTTTTTCCCCCTGAGTTTGTGAATGGCTATGTTCACACGGCCAATCCTGCATGGCTTTGCTGAAGCGAGCCTACAGTTGGGCCGGCCCACGTACGGGATTCGCGTGATGTTCGTTCGCTGCTGTTTCTTCCGGGTTTTTTACCGTTTCTTCTGTGGTTTTTCGCTTCCGGTTTTTCAGTGGTTTAGTTCTGGTTTTTTTCCTTTTTCTGATGGGGCGTGCTACGCGTCCGCCGGCTGATCTTGGTCGCGAGCCATCAGATATGTGCCGCATCGAGCGCTCAGACGTGCCTTCATCATTGCAACACAGGCCTTGTTGCAGGATTACTTCTGCAACACAGGTCTTGTTGTTGCAGGATTATTTATGCAACATAGGTCTTGTTGCAGAATTTTTCTGCAACAGTTGTTTTGTTACATTTTTTTGCAACTGAGTTTTTGTTGCTTTTTTTTTGCAACCGAGGTCTTGTTGCAGAAAAAAATCGTAAGAGATATTTTGTTGTAAAATGTAGACCCATCGTAGACCATTGCAACACTACATATGTTTCAGAAACATAGCTCCTGTTGCAGAAGCGCGTTCGACAAAGGATAGCGTGTGGGCTCTCATTGGGACGCGTGTGAGGCAGGGGAGGTGGCGGACGCGGACGCTGCGATCCGCCGGGTGATGGTAAGAGTTTCCCTTTTCTGATTGGGTTCCTTTTTCGTTTCTTTTTTTCTGTTTCCCTTTTTATTTTTTGTTCTCCTGTTTGTATTGCATAAAAAGTTCGCCGCACAATACGTTATTAAGAAAATGTTCACCATATATTATGAAAAAGTTCACCATGCATTATAAAAATGTTCATCGTGTATCAAAACATTTTTCATTGTATTTTCCAAAAAAGTTAAATGTGTATTTAAAATTTGTTCACCGTATATTACAAATAAGTTGCATTTAAAAGATGGTCATGCTATATTATAAAAAAGGTTCAGCGTGCATTTTTTTTTAAAAAAATACATTGATATTGGGTGAGTGTCCTATTTCGTTTTCAGAATTTTCCAAACACTTTTAAAATGTGCTACCGGAATTCCGTGCACCGGTGCACCATATATTCTCCACCTTTTCTGGATGTGAGTTTATTTTATTTCAAAAAGAAAACATGACACTGTTTTGCTTGTGTGTAGCTCCACCACCTGTGTTAAGTGAAGCTCCCAAAGAGTCAGACTTGAGGCATAGTTGATGAGTGACTATTTCTCTGTAACTTTGGCACCTTTCTGTCGACATTTAGAGCTCCACTCACTCCTTATACCTCTTGCACTTCTACCAGTTTCAACAATAAGATGGGATTGGTTTCGAACAGAAATCGCAAGTTCTCGAGCAAGGAAGGCGAATGTGCGCTGCTGTTCATCGGGAAAGCCGAGCAGCCCCACTGCCCCAGTGCAGTGGCAACGGACTGTTGTTCAGCAGCTTCAAGTACATCAACGGCCCTCTCTGGAGAGATCAAGATGGTGAAGCACAGGTTCAAGCGTATGAAATGGGTACTCTGATGTACTCCCTCCGTCCCAAAATTCTTGTCTTAGATTTGTCTACATACGGATGTATCAAAATTCTTGTCTTAGATTTGTCTACATACGGTACATACGGATGTATGACGGAGGGAGTATTCACCGTTCGACATGAACAGAACAGCTACCAGACCATTTACTAAGATACAGCATCATTCTGGAAGAATGTCCTTTGTGTGATGTAACAGTTATGTTTGCTCCTGATAGCACACACGGTAATGACAGTGAAAAAGCATACAACAAAACCTTTCTCAGTAACAACTGCTACTCATTGAGTAACTTATTTCTCAGCACGACACACACATGACACATCTAAACTACAGTTTCAAACACAAACAAAAAGTACTGGTACAGGACGGCCCGCAACACAAATTCATTGTTTTCAAGATGCCTACAACAGGAAGTCCCTGGGGTCCGTGACATATCCCGTCAAAGCTGAGGCCGCTGCAGTGAAGGGAGAAGCTAGGTAGATCTGCCCTTCCTTGTGTCCCATCCTGCCCGGGAAGTTCCTGTTCGTCGTTGATACACAGACCTGCACCCAAAAACCCAAAATCCCAAATACATGACTTTATGATCACCAAAATAATCTGTCAACAAAACCGAGTGGCAGCACACTTGATATTTCTCTTAACACACCAAGAAGGCCTTCTACCTTAATAAGTACTCCCTCCGTCCCAAAATAAGTGTCTCAACTTTGTACTAACTTTGTACTACACTTATTTTGGGACAGAGGGAGTACATGAAAAAGGGTATTCTACAGCAGTTGCAGTTGTAGGTTTCCTGAACAATCTAGCATGTGATATCTCATGCAAGTAAGTGTGTCCCCAGTCAGAAGGATGTGGTAGTAAGACCTGCTAAGTAGGGGATCAAAACTAATGAGGGAGCACTTTGTTTAGTATTTTTTGTTCACTATGCTTGAGAATGGCAGCCTGGAGCAAACTGGTGGCTTCGACTAGCAATTTTATACCGTAACTGAAACCCTAGGAGAGATGGCAGCCAGGAGCCAGCTAGCCAACAATGTGGGGATTTGACAGTTTGGGGATGTTGTTTTTTAGGACAGCAGACATTTATCAGTATTCATTATTCAAGGTCAAATGTATTATCTAGAAAATTAACAGACCTTAACACTTCAGAAAACACAGAAGTCCCCCTTCTACATTCATATCAAGTGGCATATCTACTGTATAGAAATACATTTGGAAATATTAGAAGATACTTGCCGTAGGTTCATTCATCCGTGCATATGTATCACGAGGACCACCCAAACAAGCACCACAATTAGGACTAGCTGGTGTATCACAACCAGCCTCTTCAAATATCTGGGAGCATGTTTTGCCACCAGAACCTGGTACGGGGAGGCTATACACGTCCATCCACACCTGCAAGATTTCACATTCTTTTTAGTAACACAAACTGGAAGATGATTGCATCCGTATATTTAATCACAAATTGTCACCTTTTGCGTCGCAGGGACGAGAAAAGTGGGAACCTTAACCTTCTTGCCCTGTATTAAGGAAACAATTTGTAGCAAGTCAAGTAATCATGGATTTGTGTGATTTAATTACTGCAATATGTCACAGATGCATATTTAGGATTGAGCACAAAGAACTACATGAATAGGATAGCCCAAAATGCTTTGCATACTGGTAAATAAGTTACAGTATTAATGATAGTACTTTATGTCGCTCAGCCATACAAGTCAGTCAAGTTGAAATTCTTACTGTGAGGCAGATGCCTAAATTCTAATAATGATTCAAACAATGACATTACTTTTCTCTATAAATGGTCCTTGGTCACAACTCCATATAAAGTTCAACCAAAGCGCAACTTAATTTGATCCTTGTACATTTGTCCCAGAACATGCCAACCCATATGGCCTTCAAAGTTCTACATAATCTAAACATAACTATATGAAACCACTAATGCCCTTTGTGCATTGATGGTTGTCCATGTATGCGGGACCAATTAGCTGAACCCAAACCTGGCCCACATTGGGCTCTTTCAGTAAAAGAAGAACAATATGCGTGTCCCTTTTTTTTAGATTAACAATATGTGTGTCCTTAACCCAAACAATACCAGTTAGTCCTAAAACTAGATCCAATCGAATTCGAAGTGCATACTGAACCTGTCCTGATAACAATACTAGCCTATTCATTAACACTGCAGGATAAGCTTATGTAGCCCACTGCCAGGCCTAATTACAGAAAACCTACAACACTTCCTATTTTAATAACTACTCTGTTGAGTTCATAGTATACAGAGGGAAGACAACATACAAAACTTATAAGAAACAAACAAGTAGAAAACCATTGACATAATCATACTCTGCAAGTTCCAAAATACATAGCCGATACCTCTGTATGCCAAAATGAATAAAAAGAAAACATAATCCTGACTATATATCACCAAGCTACAAGAAGATGGTTTGAAGCTTCTTACCGAAGCTAAGAACACCTTTGCAGCAGCAATAAAGTCCTCGGTCTTACCACCAGTGCAAGAACCAATATAGACTCGGTCAATCTTGACATCTTTGCATTCTCTTGCTAGAGCACGGTTGTCAGGGGAATGTGGCTGCACATTAATGGATACTACATCATTATACAAGAGAACTAACAAAAATAATACAGAGAATGCAAAAGAGTAGAATAGTTAACAAACCTTCGCTACTACTGGCTCTAATTTAGATACATCAAACCGGTAGTCACTGTAAAATCTGAAATCAAAAAAGTCAATCAAATATTAGAACAACAGACATCAAAAGCTTGCACATATGCCAATATGCCATAACACCAATCATAACATGACATAAAGACCATTTGATGACGAATCTAGAAGGAAAAAACACAAACGCGACAACAGCATTCAAATTCTCAGACGCAACACATCAGAAAATATGGGCAATATTTGTGAATGTCAGCTTGTATGGCTTCTGCCACACAGGAAGGATAGCTTATAACTGCACAAGGACATTCTAAATTTCCCAAAGGATATCGCCTACTGAGAAGCACTACA
Organism: Thinopyrum elongatum; assembly: GCA_011799875.1. Lineage (NCBI taxonomy): Eukaryota > Viridiplantae > Streptophyta > Magnoliopsida > Poales > Poaceae > Thinopyrum > Thinopyrum elongatum. The sequence goes on along the minus strand of CM022302.1, from coordinate 93,688,535 downwards.
GGTTAGCCAATTATGTCCAAGCCTAACAGGTTCCACATTATTGTGATCAGCTGAAGAAACCAATGTTCAGGATATTGGTAACTGTTACCATATCGGTCGGGTGCTGAGTAGGGATTAATCGGCGAATCGGCCATTTAACTGAATTTGTCGGTAACCCATATCTATATATCCTAGGCTATATAGCAACATGCAATGTACTAAGTGTCTAAATATGCAATCCTAGGCTACATAGCAATAAGAAAAATTGTTGCCTTGATGTTCTGATGATGTTGCAGCCCATCTGGAAGGCCATGAACCTGAACATTGAAAAGTAGGGAGGGAACAGGCCAGTTTTGTGCCAAAAAATGCCTAGCGGTTAACTGGCTCAGCCGATAATCCGGCCTGAGAGCTGATAAATCGGCTTGTCAGACAAATTAACTGGACCTCAAGTTAATGGCACTAATAGCACGTTCTCGTATCGGGAGGGGTCCGAATAGCAGTTAACTGACCATATCGGCAGTTAACTGACCGATATTTGGAACTGTGGAAGAACTAGTGAAGAACCACTTATTTAAAATTTATTGTAAGTGCCCTGCACAAAGTATTTCAAGACCCCTACTCTTTGTATAATTAATCAATATGCAAACTTTGGTTGCAATCAATGGCATTGTTTACTGGAAACTTTGTTCATCTTGACTTTGGACCAACCTTTTTGTGCATAATAAAATGTAAAAGAGACAACCTTACTATTGATTATGTTCGAAGTTAACTAGTGATGGTTTTTATGAGAAATATAGTTTTAATTAAATTGTCTAGATTTATATACATATCTCAAGACGAGAAGAGCAAGGAGAGACTGCAATCACCTGGCCTGAGCATCACTATAGACAGGCTCATATTCGACCGATGTCTTCCCCTGCAGTGTAGAGGATGGCAGATGATGTCACAATTATCATGATATAAAAATATTGTTAGCTAGTAGCTGTAAATTGTTTCCCCCAGTGGTTATCTCAAACTTTGAGGGGGAAAAAAGGACATTGCCTCGGTCCTACTATTAACATTCAGATGGTAGTTCAATACCTCAAGGTACTTAAATGTAGTTTCATCAGCAGGCACAACACCATTCTTTCCACCAGCTTCGATAACCATGTTGCACAGTGTCATTCGTTCTTCCATCTAGCAAGTGTGTGAAAACACTAAGCTCAATTTTACATTAAATGACAACTGATTAACCAAGTTATGAACATGGAACATACAGTTAGACTTTCTATTGTTGATCCAACAAACTCCATCGATCTGTATGTTGCACCAGATACAGATATCTCACCAATAATCTGTACACAGATATGACCAAGGATGAGACATTTCGGTTACAATGAGATATTCCTGACGAAAAAAATAAATTTTAGCATAACCAAGACTATTTTGTTGGCTTACTTGTAAAATCAGATCCTTAGCGAGTAGATAAGGTGGCATTTCTCCATCTAATACAAACCTGATGGTTGGGGGCACCTGAAAATAAGATTAAACAGATCAAAACACCATTTTTCCATAGGGAACACACTGTATGCAGGAAAGAAATAGAGAAAAGTTTCTCCACGATATGAAAAGAGATGGCATGTTCAAAAACCAACACACTAAAAATAAACAGAATGTGAGAAGCATACAGGATGCAAAAATGGAAAAGAGATCGATAACTGTTGTTTGAATGGTGCTAATCGGATACTACACCTAAATACCTAATACCTCTGCATTGCATGGAGTATTTTTTTATGGTCCAGCATATAATTTATAAACAAAAAGGAACTTATAGTTACTTCTATCAAATGCACATCTTAAGTTTCCATATTTGTGCAATAAACTGTAGTAGTATAATATGATATAATAATGCACATAATGTGAGAAACAAATGAAGAAACCCTGACACATCACTGAGATACAGAACCAAAGATTGCTCAGACTGAGAAAGATATGTCGCATCTGTTTTCATGGTAAGACTATTTTCAAATTCTATCCGGAAGTAATTTAACATGCTTGCATACCTTGAGAAGAGCCTTCCCAGTTCCCATCACAAAACCTGCATCAGTGTTTCCAATTCCAGTTGCAAACTGACCAAAGGCTCCAGCATTGCAGGTATGAGAATCAGTGCCAAGGAGAACCTACACATTAACATGAACCTGCTTAAGCATGTATACCAAACTCACAAGCTTCCAATACTTGGTGTGGTCAGTAAAAATACCTCGCCTGGTCGGCAGTGACCTTCTTGGGCGAGCGCAATGTGGCAAACACCTTTGTAGTCTGGATTTGCCTACAACCCAAGAGTTCAAAGCTTTTTTAAGTACGCAAATCTTGCTTTTACTTGCATGAACCTCAATCAGGAAGCTGTAAATGGAATGAATCAGCAAGGGATATACTCTGAAGTCGCTGAGGTCCTTGATGTCGTAAAAGTACTTAATCTTCTGCTCCTCGCAGAAGTCCCTGAGGATGTCGACATTCCGGTTGGCCCGCTCGTCGCTGGTGAAGATGTAGTGGTCGGGGATGATGACGACCTTCTCGCGGTCCCACACCTTGGCGTCCTCCCCGAACTCCTGCTTGAAGATCCCGATGGTGCCGGGGCCGCAGACGTCGTGCGTCATGAGCACGTCCACGTCCACCCACACGTTCTCCCCGGGCTCGAGGCTCGCGCGCTCCGACGCCCGCGCCAGGATCTTCTCCGTCGTCGTCATGGGGCTCTTCACCGAGCCGGTGGACGCGGGGGAGCGCGGCGCGCGGGTCGGCGTCGCGACCGCGCGGACGCGCCCGGTCCGCGCGCGCCGGCTACTGGCGCTCGCGCGCTGCTGCTGCGGCGCCGCCGCGGCGAGCTCCTTCTGCGGCGGGGAGAGCACGGGGACGGAGGGATCAGCTGGGTGAGAAGCTTGAGGGGGGCAAGGAGAGGAGAGGAGAGGGGAGGGGAGAGGAAGGAAACCTTGTGCGCGAAGGCGGCGGAGGTGGCCTTGGCGGCGGCGGAGATGGAGGCCATGGCGGCGCGCGCGGTCGAACACCTTGAGGTCAATAGAGGGATTGGGGGGTAGGGCGGCCGTGGCGAGCACGAGTCGGGCGTGTGGGCGAAGGGGGGTCACAGGCGGAAGGTAATATAAGGGTGTGTGAGGTTACGTGTTCGATTTGAACCGTCCGATTGAGGTTGGACGGTGGTGCGTGAGTTCTACCTGTGGAGTTTCAGCAAAAAGCCAAGAGACGTATGAGTTTTGGACATATTTTTTTAGGTGTGGCTATGTGTCAGTCGACTGAGATTTAACAAGTCTTAGTCAAGCGACATACATGTAAGAAGGAAAAAAGAATTTTTTGCATGGATCTCAATATAAGGATCCCACGAATATAGCATCGAATGAGACATAGCCAAGTCTCAATCGACTGAGATTTAGTAAGACGGTTTTTTTATTGACTAGGTACTGTAGGGCAAAGTCCCGCTAATTTGTTAAGCATAAGAGGTCCAAAACAAACAATACAAAGGTTATGAAAGAACATATGGGGTTGGGGGTAGAGGGCTAATTACAAGTTAGGAGACTGACCTATACAAATATCTACAAAATTAGGGTAGAGAGGAAATCCAAGCCAAGAGGAAAGGCTTCAAAGATGATTTAAACCTATTTCAGACCTTTTTTTTCACCGGAATCTAGCTTTTTCCCTTTTTTTAGTTGGCACTGAAAATCCAACCGCCTCACCTAAAGTTGCTTCGCTCCAATTCTTTGAGAAATGCACCGAAAACTTAAATAAGAGCGAGTTCGGTGTGGTGCTTAAGGCGTAGGATGGTGGCAACTAGGAATGCAAAGCGATGTTCCCCAAGGGACGGTGGCATGGTATCGTGGAAAGGGGAGCAGCCAATTCAAGCGAGCACTCGGTTAATGAGTGTGGGAGGAGATGTTCGAGTTTTCAGTCGCTCAAGTGAGATCGGTGGTGAAGGATGACATTTAGTAACGAAATATGGCTTTTTATACTACATGTAGGTATTGTGGTTTTATCGGTGGCGTAATTGTGCATATGCAGGTTTTCTTTTTCTCTTTGTAGAGAATTTATAGCTATGGTTATTAAGTTTTTTTAATGGTCCCGGGGCGAGTAAATGGCCACCTGAATATATTCAATCGAGTTGCCTAGAGACTTCACAGCTCCATATAAGATAGGTTCAAATGAACCAGAGTACACGAAGAAACACAAGAGAGAAAAGACACGACACGACCCCAAAAAACACACACGCTCACACAGCCGAACCCCAGAAACCGTCAAAGAAAAGCATAGAGGGAGAAGAATGGCCGCTCGATGTCGTGGGGTTATATCAACTATAATTATTAAGTTAATGGTAACTCAGAGCAGTTTTCTGCAGTAAATTATATAGGTATTCACCTTTCTCTTGTGATATTTTTACATGTAAACCCTAGAGTTTTATATTATAGATATCTAAACCAATAAGGATTCTGGCCAACTCGCTCCCACGGTGATCCCCGATGTCATGCACTCGGGACCATCAGATCGTCCTCGTTTCGAGCCTAGGCCGTCAGATCTTCACCTCTAGTAAATCTGATATTCACCCATCGGTAAGTTATTCTAGAGTATGACTTGTGGGCTCGTTTCTGGCGTCTATCGACTGGGTGAGACGTCGCGCAGGTGCGAAAGGATTTTGGCCAATCCTCTCCTCGCGCGTGGCGTGCTTCCAATGGGTCGTGGAACCCTAGACCCCTTTCCCCAATCTCACGGCCGCCTCCATCCTCCCGTGCTCCACCCCGAGCTTGCCTGGGCTTTGCCTCCTCCTCCTCCACCATCCGTCCTCTTCTCCCTCTCTTCCTCCTCCTCGTGTGCGCTGCGTGCGCGTCGCTCGCTGCACCAAAGCGCACAGCCGCACAAACCCTAGCCGGCTAGTAACCATACAACCAAACGTAGAAAATGCCACCCAATTCTTCACAAAGTTTTATCGGGCAAACTCCAGAAGCTCCCCGTCGTTGAAGGCGAATGACTTACTTGGATGAGGATTAAATTTGTAGTATCACCCAGCCTAACAAAATACCAAGATAATGCGAATTAATACCAAACACAGGTTGCATTTTATTCTTCGGCCTGTGTTTAGGCTTTTTTGCAAAAAAAAAAGTATTTTATTCTCCAGCCATGGTACAAAAGAGAACGAAATACGCTTTTTTTCAGCTTTGGAATTTCCTAGCGTCACACCGAGAAGCCAGGAGCAAAGAACCAAAGATTCATACGTGGTGAGCGAAGCTCCATTTGGAGCTTTTTTTATTAGAGTTTTATTATAAGATAGGCTCCCTTGGCCCCTACGTTCGCAGATTTGCTAACTTGACCCCTACGCCTTCTCAAGCAAGGTCTGACCCTTAATTACACTGCCGTCTTATTCGTGTCAGTGCGCCACTGCCCACTGGCTGGCCACTCACACGCCCACGTGCAGATCGACACACACTGGTGTGGGAGCTGGGGCAGCTCGTGCGCGCACGGATCCCTCCCGGGGGTGATGTTTGTCCAACGGTGGAGATGGAGTGAGATTGGCTCCTCCGTAAGAGCATCTACAACGCACCTCTCAAACTCGCCTCATACGTTCGGGCAGGCCGCCCGGTCACTGTCCGGTCATGATTTTTTGACCCAAACGGGCCCCTCAAATGGCCCTCAAACGACCGGGCTGATCGGCACCCCTCATATCCAGCCCAAATATGGGCGGATATAGGGCGTCCGGGCACGCCCGCCACGTCGGACCCGATAGCCCGACCTCACCGCAAATTGCACCAAATCCACCAAACCCTTCCTCCTCCTTCCGTCGCCCTCCAACCATTCCCGCGCCCGGACCCTCGCCGGCCTCCACCCTTGCTCGCAATCGTCACCTCCGGCCCCGATCCACCGCCGGAGATGTCGTCCAGCCCGACCCACCCACCGCGACGGAGACGCAGTCCACCTCGTCCGTCGGCGGCGTGATTTCGTTCGCGGCGACTTGCAAGGCGGAGAACGTCGCCCGCAAGTTGCAGCGACGCCGACAGCGAGAGAGGGAGGCGGCGGCGTCGCAGGGAGGTTCGGACGTGGTGGAGCAGCTGTCTCCTCCGCCGCGCCTGGATCCCCGCACCCCTTTTCTCCGAGCGCCTACGCGGATTACTCTGTCCGACCCCGTTGGGACAGACGATGATTCGATCGCCGGCTGGGCCATTCCGGAGAGCCAGCGATCCGAGGCCATCCGTCACGCTCGGACATTGATCTCATTTTGCCATGTCCGGTTTGTTGAACTATGATTTGCTATGCTTTGTTTCGAACTTGGGCATTCGAACAGTTTGTACCGTATGATCGGCGTGCATGGATTGCATGGATTTGAGGTTCGGAATTTGTGGTATGTGGATGTGCGGCGCAATATTTGTGGGGTGCCCGGTCAGTGCCCGCGGATGCGTCCGCGAGCGTTTGAGAGGCCGGATTTGCCAAGTCTGGCTGTAGATGCTCTAACCATGAGCTTGATACGTCTCCAACGTATCTACAATTTTTTGATTGTTTCATGCTGTTATATTATCATTCTTGAATGTTTTACAATCATTTTATAGTAATTTTATATCATTTTTTGGGACTAACCTATTGACATCGTGCCAGTTGCTGTTTTTTGCTTATTTTTTACTTCGCATAATATCAGTACCGAACGGAGTCCAAACGCAGCGAAACTTTTTTGAGATTTTTTTGGACCAGAAGACAACTTGGGAGCCAAAGAAGCATCTGGGGGAGGCCCGTGGGGCCCACGATACACCAGGGCGCGCCAGAGGCCCCTGGCGCGCCCTGATGTATAGTGGGGCCCACGAAGATCTCCTCCACCACCTCTCAGCTCTATAAATCCCCAAATATTCCAGAAACCCTAGGGGAGCAGACAAAACACAATTCCAGCCGCCACAAGTTCTAGAACCACGAGATCCAATCTAGAGCCCTATTCCGGCACACTGTCGGAGGGGAGCACGATCACGGAGGGGTTCATCATCCTCATTGGTGCTCCTTCGATGATGCGTGAGTAGTTCATCATAGACCTACGGGTCCGTAGGCAGTAGCTAGATGGCTTTCTCTCTCTTTTTGATTCTCAATACAATGTTCTCCTCGATGTTCTTGGAGATCTATTTGATGTAATGACTTTTTGCGGTGTGTTTGTTGGGATCCGATGAAATTCGAGTTTATGATCAGATCTATCCATGAATATTATTTGAGTTTCTTTGATCTCTTATATGTATGATTGTTATAGCCCCGTATTTCTTCTCCTAATCTTTGGTTTAGTTAGGCTAACAAGATTGATTTTTCTTGCAATGGGAAGAGGTGCTTTGTGATGGGTTCAATCTTGCGGTGTCCTCACCCAGTGGCAGAAGGGATAGCGAGACACACATGTATTGTTGCTATTAAGGATAAAAAGATGGGGTCTATTCCTACATGAATAGATCTTGTCAACATCATGTCATCGTTCTTATTGCATTACTCCGTTTCTCCATGAACTTAATAATGGAAATATGCCCTAGAGGCAATAATAAAATGGTTATTATTATATTTCTTTAATCATGATAAAGGTTTATTATTCATGCTAGAATTGTATTGACCGGAAACTTAAATACATGTGTGGATAAATAAACAAATACTGTGTCCCTAGTGAGCCTCTACTAGACTAGCTCGTTGATCAAAGTTGGTTAAGGTTTCGTAACCATAGACATGAGTTGTCACTTGATAATGGGATCACATCATTAGGAGAATGATGTGATGGACAAGACCCAACCGTTAGCATAGCATATGATCGTTCAGTTTATTGCTACTGCTTTCTTAATGTCAAATACATGTTTCTTCGACCATGAGATCATGCAACTCCTGGGTACCGGAGGAATACCTTGTGTGCTATCAAATGTCACAACGTAACTGGGTGATCATAAAGATGCTCTACAGGTAACTCCGAAGGTGTCTGTTGAGTTGGCGTGAATCGAGATTGGGATTTGTCACTCCGTATGATTGAGAGGTATCTCTGGGCCCTCTTGGTAATACACATCACAAGAAGCTTGCAAGCAAAGTGACTAAGGAGTTAGTTGCAAGATGATGTATTACGGAATGAGTAAAGAGACTTGCCGGTAACGAGATTGAACTGGGTATAGAGATACCAATGATCGAATCTCGGGCAAGTAACATACCAACAGACAAAGGGAATTACGTATGTTGTCATAAAGGTTCAACCGATAAAGATCTTCGTAGAATATGTAGGAACCAATATGGGCATCCAGGTCCCGCTATTGGTTATTGACCGGAGAAGCATCTCGGTCATGTCTACATCATTCTCGAACCCGTAGGGTCCGCATGCTTAACGTTCATTGACGATATAGTATTATATGAGTTATGTATGTTGGTGACCGAATGTTGTTCGGAGTCCCAGATGACATCACGGACATGACAAGGAGCTCCGGAATGGTCCGAAGGTAAAGATTTATATATGGGATAATAGTGTTTGGTCTTCGGAAGGGTTCCGGAATTCACCAGAAGGGGTTTCGGATGTTTCCCGAAATGTTCTGGTGCGAGAACACTTTATTTGGGCCAAGGGGTAAAGCCCACGAGGTTTTTGGAAAGTGCAAAAGGAAGTTTTGCGGAGGCCAGGGGCCAGACCCTGGCGTCTGGTCCTGGAGTCCGAGAAGGACTCTTGCCTTTTGGGCAAAACCAACTTTGAGGAGGCTTTTACTCCAGGTTTCGACCCCAGGGCTCAACATATAAATAGAGGGGCAGGGCTAGCACCCAAGAGACATCAAGATACAACAAGCCGTGTGCCGGCAACCCCGCCCCTCTAGTTTATCCTCCATCATAGTTTCCGTTGTGCTTGGCGAAGCCCTGCGGAGATTGTTCTTCACCACCACCGTCACCATGCCGTCGTGCTGCCGGAACTCATCTACTACTTCACCCTTCTTGCTGGATCGAGAAGGTGAGGATGTCATCGAGTTGAATGTGTGCTGAACGCGAAGGTGCCGTACGTTCGGTACTTGATCGGGACGGATCGTGAAGGTGTACGACTACATGAACCGCGTTGATAAACGCTTCTGCTTAGCGATCTTCAAGGGTATGAAGATGCTCTCCCCCTCTCGTAGCTATGCATCTCCATGGATAGATCTTGCGTGTGCGTAGAATTTTTTTGTTTTCCATGCAACGTTCCCCAACAGTGGCATCCGAGCCAGGTCTATGCGTAGATGATATGCACGAGTAGAACACAAAGAAGTTGTGGGCGGTGAGGTTCATACTGCTTACCACCAATTTCTTATTTTGATTCGGCGGCATTGTGGGATGAAGCGGCCCGGACCAACCTTACATGTCCACGCACATGAGACTGGTTCCACCGACTGACATTCAACTTGTTTTGCATAAAGGTGGCTGGCGGGTGTCTGTTTCTCCTACTTTAGTTGAATCGAATTTGACTACGACCGGTCCTTGAAGAAGGTTAAAACAGCAAACTTGATAATCACCATTGTGGTTTTTGCGTAGGTAAAAACGGTTCTTGCTAGAAGCCCGTAGCAGCCACGTAAAACTTGCAACAACAAAGTAGAGGACGTCTAACTTGTTTTTGCAGGGTATGTTGTGATGTGATATGGTCAAGACGTGATGTGATATACGTTGTTGTATGAGATGATCATGTTTTGTACTATCGACAACCGGCAGGAGCCTTAGGGTTGTCTCTTAATTATTGTATGAAATGCAAGCGCCATGTAATTGTTTTACTTTATCGCTATGCGTTAGCAATAGTTGTAGAAGCAATAGTTGGCGAGACGACCCCGACGCAACGATGGAGATTAAGGTGTCGAGCCAGTGACGATGGAGATCATGACGTTGCTTTGGAGATGGAGATCAAAAGCACAAGATGATGATGGCCATATCATGTCACATATTTTGATTGCATGTGATGTTTATCCTTTATGCATCTTATTTTGCTTAGAACGATGATAGCATTATAAGATGATCCCTTCACTTAATTTCAAGATAAAAGTGTTCTCCCTGAGTATGCACCGTTGCTACAGTTCGTCGTTTCGAGACACCTCGTGATGATCGGGTGTGATAGACTCTACATTCACATACAACGGGCGTAAGCCAGTTTTACACACGCGGAATACTTGGGTTAAACTTGACAAGCCTAGCATGTACAGACATGGTCTCAGAACACTGGAGACCGAAAGGTCGAACATGAGTCATATAGTAGATATGATCAACATGAAGATCGGACATGGGTTAGTTGATTTGGATCATGTATCACTTAGACAACTTGAGGGATGTTGATTTAAGTGGGAGTTCATTAGTAATTTGATTAATTGAACTAAAATTTATCATGAACATAGTCAAAATGTCTTTGCAAATTATGTTGTAGATCAATAGCTCGCGATGTAGCTCCCCTGTTTTTCAGATACGTTCCTAGAGAAAACTAAGTTGAAAGATGATGGTAGCAATAAAGCGGACTGGGTCTATGATCTGATGATTATCCTCATTGCTGCATAGAAGAATTATGTCCTTGATGCACCGCTAGGTGACAGACCTGCTGCAGGAGCTGATGCAGACGTTATGAACGTTTGGCAAGCTCGATCTGATGACTACTTGATAGTTTAGTGCGCCATGCTTTACGGCTTAGTATCGGGGCTCCAAAGACGTTTTGAATGCCATGGAACATATGAGATGTGCCAAGAGCTGAAATTGGTATTTCAGGCTCATGCCCGTGTTGAGAGGTGTGAGACCTCTGACAAGTACTTTGACTACAAGATGGAGGAGAATAGGTCAGCCAGTGAGCATGTGCTCAGAATGTCTGGGTACTAGAATCGCTTGAATCAAGTGGGAGTTAATCTTCTAGATAAGATAGTGATTGACAGAATTCTTCAGTCACTATCACCAAGCTACTAACGCTTCATGATGAACTATAATATGCAAGGGATGACGAAAACAATTCCCGAGCTCTTCGCGATGCTGAAATCGGCGGAGGTAGAAATCAAGAAAGAGCATCAAGTGTTGATGTTAACAAGACCACTAGTTTCAAGAAAAAGGGTAAGGGAAAGAGAGGGAACTTCAAGAAAAACAGCAAGCAAGTTGCCGCTCCCGTGAAGAAGCCCAAAGCTGGACCCAAGCCTGAAACTGAGTGCTTCTACTTCAAAGGGAATGGTCACTAGAAACGGAACTGCCCCAAATACTTGGCGGATAAGAAGGATGGCAAAATGAACAAAGGTATATTTGATATACATGTTATTGACGTGTTCCTTGCTAGTGCTCGTAGTAGCGCCTGGGTATTTGATACCGGTTCAGTTGCTAAGATTAGTGACTCGAAACAGGAGTTGCAGAATAAATGGAGACTAGTTAAGGGCGAGGTGACGATGTGTGTTGGAAGTGTTTCCAAGATTGATATGATCACCATCGCACACTCCCTCTACCTTCGGGATTAGTGTTGAGCCTAAATAAATGTTATTTGGTGTGTGCATTGAGCATGAACATGATTAGATCGTGTTTATTGCAATACGGTTATTCATTTAAGTCAGAGAATAATTGTTGTTTTGTTTACATGAATAAAACCTTCTATGGTCATACACCCAATGTGGTTTATTGAATCTCGATCGTAGTGATACACATATTCATAATATTGATGCCAAAAGATACAAAGTTGATAATGATAGTGCAACATACTTGTGGCACTGCCGTTTAGGTCATATTGGTGTAAAGCGCATGAAGAAACTCCATGCGGATGGACTTTTGGAATCACTTGATTATGAATCATTTGATACTTGCGAACCATGCCTCATGGGTAAGATGACTAAAACTCCGTTCTTCGGAACGGAGCGAGCTAATGACTTATTGGAAATAATACATACCGATGTATACGGTCCGATGAGTGTTGAAGCACGCGGTGGGTATCGTTATTTTCTCACCTTCACAGATGATTTGAGTAGGTATGGGTATATCTACTTGATGATACACAAGTCTGAAACGTTTGAAAAGTTCAAAGAATTTCATAATCAAGTGGAGAATCATCGTAACAAGAAAATAAAGTTTCTACGATCAGATCGCAGAGGCGGATATTTGAGTTACGAGTTTGGCCTTCATTTAAAACAATATAGAATAGTTTCACAACTCACGCCACCTGGAACACCACAGCGTAATGGTGTGTCCGAACATCGTAACTGTACTTTATTAGATATGGTGCGTTTTATGATGTCTCTTACCGATTTGCCACTATCGTTTTGGGGTTATGCATTAGAGACAACCGCATTCACGTTAAAATAGGGCACCATCTAAATCCGTTGAGATGACACCGTATGAACTATGATTTGGCAAGAAACCTAAGCTGTCGTTTCTTAAAGTTTGGGGATGCGACACTTATGTCAAAAGGCTTCAGCCTGATAAGCTCGAACCCAAATCGGAGAAGTGCTTCTTCATAGGATACCCTAAAGAAACTATTGGGTACACCTTCTACCACATATCCGAAGGCAATATCTTTGTTGCTAAGAACGGGTCATTTCTAGAGAAGGAGTTTCTCTCGAAAGAAGTGAGTGGGAGGAAAGTAGAACTTGATGAGGTAATTGTACCTTCTCTCGAATTGGAAAGTAGCACATCAAAGAAAATCGTTCATGTGATGCCTACACCAACTAGAGAGGAAGCTAATGATGATGATCATGAAACTTCATATCAAGTTACTACTGAACCTCGTAGGTCGACCAGAGCATGTTCCACACCAGAGTGGTACGGTAATCCTGTCCTGGAAGTCATGTTATTAGACCATGGTGAACCTACGAACTATGAAGAAGCTATGATGAGCCCAGATTCTGATAAATGGCTTGAGGCCATGAAATCTGAGATAGGATCCATGTATGAGAACAAAGTGTGGACTTTGGTGGGTTTGCCCGATGATCAGCAAGCCATAGAGAATAAATGGATCTTCAAGAAGAAGACTGACGCTGATGGTAAATGTTACTATCTACAAAGCTCGACTTGTCATAAAAGGTTTTCGACGAGTTCAAGGGGTTGACTACGATGAGACTTTCTCACCCGTAGCAATGCTTAAGTCTGTCCGAATCATGTTAGCAATTGCCGCATTTTATGATTATGAAATCTGGCAAATGGACGTCAAAACTGCATTCCTTAATGGATTTCTTAAAGAAGAGTTGTATATGATGCAACCATAAGGTTTTGTCGATCCTAAAGGTGCTAACAAAGTGTGCAAGCTCCAGCGATCCATCTGTGGACTGGTGCAAGCATCTCGGAGTTGGAATATACGCTTTGATGAGGTGATCAAAGCATATGGTTTTATACAGACTTACGGTGAAGCCTGTATTTACAAGAAAGTGAGTGGAAGCTCTGTAGCATTTCTAATATTATATGTGGATGACATATTGCTGATTGGAAATGATATAGAATTTCTGGATAGCATAAAAGGATACTTGAATAAGATTTTTTCAGTGAAAGACCTCGGTGAAGCTGCTTACATATTGGGCATCAAGATCTATAGAGATAGATCAAGATGCTTGATAAGACTTTCAATGAGTACATACATTGACAAGATTTTGAAGGAGTTCAAAATGGTTCAGTCAAAGAAGGAGTTCTTGCCTGTGTTGTAAGGTGTGAAGTTGAGTAAAGACTCAAAAGCTCGACCACGGCAGAAGATAGAGAGAGAATGAAAGTCATTCCCTATGCCTCAGCCATAGGTTCTATAATGTATGCCATGCTGTGTACCGGACCTGATGTGTGCCTTGCCATAAGTTTGGCAGGGAGGTACAATAGTGATCCAGGAGTGGATCACTGGACAGCGGTCAAAATTATCCTTAGGTACCTAAAGAGGACTAAGGAAATGTTTCTCGGTTATGGAGGTGATAAAGAGTTCATCGTAAAGGGTTACGTCGATGCAAGCTTTGACATTGATCCGGATGACTCTGAGTCTCAATCTGGATACGTATTGAACGTGGGAGAAATTAGCTAGGGTAGCTCTATGCAGAGCATTGTAGACATAGATATTTGCAAAGTACACACGGATTTGAATGTTGCAGACCCGTTGACTAAAAATCTATCTCACAAGCAAAACATAATCACACCTTAGAACTCTTTGGGTGTTAATCACATGGCGATGTGAACTAGATTGTTGACTCTAGTGAACTCTTTGGGTGTTAATCACATGGCGATGTGAACTAGATTATTGACTCTAGTGCAAGTGGGAGACTGATGGAAATATGCCCTAGAGGCAATAATAAAATGGTTATTATTATATTTCCTTAATCACGATAAAGGTTTATTATTCATGCTAGAATTGTATTGACCGGAAACTTAAATACATGTGTGGATAAATAAACAAATATTGTGTCCCTAGTGAGCCTCTACTAGACTAGTTCGTTGATCAAAGATGGTTAAGGTTTCCTAACCATAGACATGAGTTGTCACTTCATAACGGGATCACATCATTAGGAGAATGATGTGATGGACAAGACCCAACCGTTGGCATAGCATATGATCGTTCAGTTTATTGCTGCTGCTTTCTTAATGTCAAATACATGTTTCTTCGACCATGAGATCATGCAACTCCTGGATACTGGAGGAATACCTTGTGCGCTATCAAACGTCACAACATAACTGGGTGATCATAAAGATGCTCTACAGGTATCTCCGAAGGTGTCTGTTGAGTTGGCGTGAATCAAGATTGGGATTTGTCACTCCGTATGACAGAGAGGTATCTCTGGGCCATCTCGGTAATACACATCACAAGAAGCTTGCAAGCAAAGTGACTAAGGAGTTAGTTGCAAGATGACGTATTACGGAACGAGTAAAGAGACTTGCCGGTAATGAGATTGAACTGGGTATAGAGATACCTACGATCGAATTTCGGGTAAGTAACATACCGACAGACAAAGGGAATTACGTATGTTGTCATAAAGGTTCGACCGATAAAGATCTTCGTAGAATATGTAGGAACCAATATGGGCATCCAGATCCCGCTATTGGTTATTGACCGGAGAAGCGTCTCGGTCATGTCTACATCATTCTCGAACCCGTAGGGTCCGCACATTTAACGTTCGTTGACGATATAGTATTATATGAGTTATGTATGTTGGTGACCGAATGTTGTTCGGAGTCCCGGATGATATCACGATCATGACGAGGAGCTCCAGAATGCTCCGGAGGTAAATATTTATATATGGGATAATAGTGTTTGGTCTTTGAAAGGGTTTCGAAATTCACCGGAAGGGGTTTTCAGATGTTTCCCGAAATGTTTTGGTGCGAGAACACTTTATTTGGGCCAAGGGGTAAAGCCCACGAGGTTTTTGGAAAGTGCAAAAGGAAATTTTGCGGAGGCCAGGGGCCAGACGCCAGGGACCCTGGCGTCTGGTCCTGGAGTCCGAGAAGGATTCTTGCCTTTCGGGTAAAACCGACTTTGACGAGGTTTTTACTCCAAGTTTCGACCCCAGGGCTCAACATATAAATAGAGGGGCAGGGCTAGCACCCAATAGACATCAAGATACACCAAGCCGTGTGCCGGCAACCCCGCCCCTCAATTTTATCCTCCGTCATAGTTTCCGTTGTGCTTGGCGAAGCCCTGCGGAGATTGTTCTGCACCACCACCATCACCACGCCGTCGTGCTGTCGGAACTCATCTACTACTTCTCCCCTCTTGTTGGATCGAGAAGGCGAGGACGTCATCGAGCTGAACGTGTGCTGAACACGAAGGTGCCATACGTTTGGTACTTGGTCGGGACGGATCGTGAAGGTGTACGACTACATCAACCACGTTGATAAACACTTCCGCTTAGCGATCTTCAAGGGTATGAAGATGCTCTCCCCCTCTCGTAGCTATGCATCTCCATGGACAGATCTTGCGTGTGCGTAGAATTTTTTTTGTTTTCCATGCAACGTTCCCCAACACTTAATACACTAGATGCATGCTGGATAGCTGTCGATGTGTGGAGTAATAGTAGTAGATGCAGAATCGTTTCAGTCTACTAATCTTGGACGTGATGCCTATATACATTGCCTTGAATATCGTCATAATTATTTGTTCTTCTATCAATTGCCCAACAGTAATTTGTTTACCCATCGTATGCTATTTTCTCGAGAGAAGCCACTAGTGAAATCTATGGCCCCCGGGTCTATCTTTTATCATACTGCTTTCCGATATATCTTTTATCGTTTTGTTTTCAGATCTATTATTCCAAAAACCCAAAAATACCTTGCTGCATTTTTTATTTGCATCTTTTATTTCATATTTTATTCAGATCTATTTATCCAAACTCATACCATTTAATCTATCTTTTACCGAGGAGGGATTGACAACCCCTCTTACGCATTGGGTTGTGAGGCTTTGTTCTTTGTGTGCAGGTACCGTTTACATAGTGTTGCTTGGTTCTCCTACTGGTTTGATAACTTTGGTTTCATAACTGAGGGAAATACTTGCCGTAGCTGTGCTGCATCATCCCTTCCACCTTGGGGAAATACCAACGCAGTTCTAAGCCACGTCAAAGGAAATTTCTGGCGCAGTTGCCGGGGAGACATCATCAACATCTATCAGGTTCCTAATCACAAATCTCATCTCCTTGCAATTTACATTATTTGCCATTTGCCTCTCGTTTTCATCTCCCCCACTTCTAAAATGTTTTTACAAAAACACAAAAATATTTGCCTTTTTATTTGCCTCCTTTTCGTTTGCCTTTTTGTTCGTTTGCTATCTTTGCTTGTTTGCCATGTGTCTTCTATTTGCTTGCATCTTCGCTTGCTAAAAGTCTATTGATATGGATCCTCATCCACTTGCTAATCTTTTCAAAAGATCCACTTATGATGAACCAATTGCTAGTGAGTTGAGTGCACTTGATTATCTCTATGAAGTTTTGCTTGAAAATTATGAATCTGAATATTGTGATGAAGTGTTGAAAGAAGAAATTGATAAAGAGATTCATGATAGCTCTTTCAATGAAAAGCATGATTGCAATGATGTTACTATAAATTCTATTAATGTCAATTGTGCTAATAATACGCAAAACTACAAGCTTGGGGATGATGATATTGTTATGTCCTCTAGTTATTGCAATGATCATGATTGGGGTGATAATGCTTCTTATGATTTTGAACATTTATTTGAGCCTCATGATGAATATGTTATTGATAATAATGTTTGGAATAATATTGAAGTGGGTTTGGAAGAGTGTCAACTTTAGGTAAAAAGAATCCCACATATTCGGAGAGTGATCAAGCTTATGAAATTTTTGATGAAAGTGGGTTTGGAGAGGTCATGACTTTAGTTAATGTTAATCCCATTATCTTGGAAGATTATAAGACTTTTATGCATGTGGATCATGAAAGAAAATTTTTATATGATAGCTATATTGTTGAATTTGATTATGATCTTACATGTAATTATTATGAGAGAGGAAAATATGGTTGTAGAAATTTTCATGTTACTAAATTACCTCTCTTCATGTTGAGATTGCTATTGTTCATTTCTCCTTCCTTGCATATGCTAGGTTCTTCTTGTCTTGATGATTTGTTCTCTTATAAAATGCATATGCATAGTAAGTATGTTTGACTTAAATGTGTTTGTCACATGATTTATGATGCTCTCTTTGTGTTTCAGTTATTATATTTCATGTGAGCATCAATAAAAT
This sequence comes from Thinopyrum elongatum, assembly GCA_011799875.1. Lineage (NCBI taxonomy): Eukaryota > Viridiplantae > Streptophyta > Magnoliopsida > Poales > Poaceae > Thinopyrum > Thinopyrum elongatum. Next base: position 93,670,932 of record CM022302.1, on the reverse strand, counting down.
CTCAAGCCTATCTTAATGGCTATAAAGAAAGAGCTTCTTGGGAGGCAACCCAATGAATAAAATAAATTTTTCACTTTTTCTTCCTGTTCTTGAGTGTTTACACAATTATGCTACTGTTATGATTGTGTTTTTTATGTTTTAATTAGTAGTTGTGCCAAGTAAAGCCTTTGAGATCATGTTGGGTGATAGTTGATTTGATCTTGTTAGAAAACAGAAACTTTTGTGCCCAGTAGCAGAATTTTTAAAATTCACAGAAGAGACGAAAACTTCTGCATTTTTTTCACACGATTGATATACAAATTGCTTACGTTTTCCGAAATTTCCAGGATTTTTTCAGTTACATAAGTATGAGATCAATTCGTATCTTTACAGACTGTTCTGTTTTTGATAGATTCTGTTTTCGTTGCATTGTGTGCTTATTTTGATGAATCGATGGTTTGTATTGAGGGGTATAAGCCATGGTAAAGTTAGAATATAGTAGGTATAATGCAATAACAAAATTTGAATGGGTTTGCAATAGTACTGAAAGTAAAGATTGGTTTTCATATACTGACGGATCTCACGAAGGTTTTGTTGAGTTTTGTGTGATTGAAGTTTTCAAGTTTTGGGTGAGATCACGATGGATGAAGGAATAAGGAGTGTCAAGAGCCTAAGCTTGGGGATGACCCATGGCATCCCAAGGTAATATTCAAGGAGAACCAAGCAACTAAGCTTGGGGATGCCCCGGAAGGCATCCCCTCTTTCTTCTAACAACCATCGGTAATTTTACTTGGAGGTATATTTTTATTCGTCACATATCATGAGTTTTGCTTGGAGTGTCTTGTATTATATGAGTCTTTGCTTGTTTTGCTTTTTAGTTTGTCACAAGTATCCTTGCTGGACACACCTATTTGAGAGAGCCGAAATTATGCTATGATTTGTGAGAATTGCTCTATGTGCTTCACTTAAAAAAAAATTGAGCTATGGAATTGCTCTAGTGCTTCAGTTATATCTTTTTGAGCACGGTGTGCTTTAATTTTTGAAGAAATACTCTCATGCTTCACTTAGATTTATTAGAGAGTTAGTAAATTTTTTTTGAAGAAATTCTCTCATGCTTCACTTATATTATTTTGAGAGATGAAAATCTTTATGCTCATGTTCTTCACTTAAATTTGATTGAGCTTGTCAAAAGCAATTGCAACATATGAAACTAGTCCCAAAGTGATAGATATTCAAGAGGGATATAATAAAAACTTTCATGAAGATCATTGGACAAAATAAACTTGATTCTTTGTAATAGTTTTGAGATATGATGATAGTAATATGTGAGTCATGTTGGTAGTAATTATGCTTTAGTAAGAATATTGGCGTTAAGGTTTATGATTCCCTATGCAAGCACGAAAGTTAATAGTTGTGCAATGAAATTACATCCTTGGTGCATTATTCGGTGTTAGTTATGCTTAAGGCTCGTTTATGAGAATTTTCGTTTCTTGGTTGGTCGCTTCTCAGTCTATTTGCTAGCCTCCACTTGTACTAAGTAGAAATACTACTTGTGCATCCAAAATCCTTAAACCAGTTTTGCCATATGAGTCCACCATACCTACCTATATGTGGTATTTTCGTGCTGTTCCAAGTAAATTTGTATGTGCCAACTCTAATTTTCAAAATGAATTTCCTTTTTGTGTGCCTGTACCGCTCATGAAGCGGGAGGGGGTGGCCAATATTTTTCCATGCTAGATGTGTTATTCTCAAGATGAGTGTTTATGCACTTGTCATTGCACGAGAGTGTGGCAGTAACAGGGATGCCCAGTCCCGAAATAAAAAATAAATTTACTTTATGTTGTCAAATAATAAATTCCTTGGAAAGTGTTGGTATGGAAGGCACCCGTGGATACGGCTAGCCATGGATTGTGAAAGAATGGTGGAAAAAGGAATAAACTTTATTTTATGTTTGGGAACCGCCTATGATGTATCTAGCATGGAAAGTATTGGGAATTACTCGGTCATTTTCGTTGACGGGAAAATCATGCCTCTCAAAATATTTTATCTCTCAATTTAAGCTTTGAGCTCTGGCACCTCTACAAATCTGTACTTCCCTCTGCGAAGGGCCTATCTATTTACTTTATGCAATTTTTATTTGAGTCTCCATCTTCTCTTACAAAGCACCAACTAAGGGGCACTATGATCATACTTGTGCATTGGATGTAGCTAATATTCGAGTGTGTTTCATGAATGGATCAATGATTGAGCATAATGGGCTAGGGATAACTTTCTTTAGTGTTGATATTTTGAAAGACATGGTTGCTTGTTGATATGCTTGAGTATTGAAATCTTCATGTCAAATATAGACTATTGCTTTGAACCATCTAAAAGTCCAAATGTCCATGCTACAAAAGAAAAAAAATGTGATGAACATGTTAGGCAGCATTCCACATCAAAAATTCTGTTTTTATCATTTACCTACTCGAGTACGAGCAGGAATTAAGCTTGGGGATGCTGATACGTCTCCAACGTATCTATAATTTTTTATTGTTCCATGCTGTTATATTATCATTCTTGGATGTTTTGCAATCATTTTATAGCAACTTTATATCATTTTTTGGGACTAACCTATTGACATAGTGCCCAGTGCCAGTTGCTGTTTTTTGCTTGTTTTTTTACTTCGCAGAATATCAGTACCAAACGGAGTCCAAACACAGCAAAACATTTTGGAGATTTTTTTGGACCAGAAGACAACTTGGGAGCCAAGGAAGCACCTGGGGCGAGGTCCATGGGACCCACAATACACCAGGGCGCGCCAGAGGCCCCTGGCGCGCCCTGATGTATCGTGGGGCCCATGGAGGTCTCCTCCATCGCCTCTCAGCTCTATAAATCCCCAAATATTCCAGAAATCCTAGGGGAGCAGACGAAACACAATTTCAGCTGCCGCAAGTTCCAGAACCACGAGATCCAATCTAGAGCTCTATTCCGGCACTCTGCCGGAGGGGAACACAAACACGGAGGGGTTCATCATCCTCATTGGTGCTCCTCCGATGATGCGTGAGTAGTTCACCATAGACCTACGGGTCCATAGGCAGTAGCTAGATGGCTTTATCTCTCTTTTTGATTCTCAATACAATGTTCTCCTCGATGTTCTTGGAGATCTATTTGATGTAATGACTTTTTGCGGTGTGTTTGTTGGGATCCGATGAAGTTCGAGTTTATGATCAGATCTATCCATGAATATTATTTGAGTTTCTTTGATCTCTTATATGCATGATTGTTATAGCCTCGTATTTCTTCTCCTAATCTTTGGTTTAGTTAGGCCAACAAGATTGATTTTTCTTGCAATGGGAAGAGGTGCTTTGTGATGGGTTCAATCTTGCGGTGTCCTCACCCAGTGACAGAAGGGGTAGTGAGGCACGCATGTATTGTTGCTATTAAGGATAAAAAGATGGGGTCTATTCCTACATGAATAGATCTTGTCAACATCATGTCATCGTTCTTATTGCATTACTCCGTTTCTCCATGAACTTAGTACACTAGATGCATGCTGGATAGCGGTCGATGTGTGGAGTAATAGTAGTAGATGCAGAATCGTTTCGGTCTACTAATCTTGGATGTGATGCCTATATACATGATCATTGCCTTGGATATCGTCATAATTATTTGTTCTTCTATCAATTGCACAACAGTAATTTGTTTACCCATCGTATGCTATTTTCTCGAGAGAAGCCAGTAGTGAAATCTACCGCCCCGGGTCTATCTTTTATCATATTGCTTTCCGATCTATCTTTTATCGTTTTGTTTTCAGAACTATTATTCCAAAAACCCAAAAATACCTTGCTGCACTTTTTATTTCGTGTTTTATTTAGATCTATTTATCCAAACTCATACCATTTAATCTATCTTTTACCGAGGAGGGATTGACAACCCCTCTTACGCGTTGGGTTGCGAGGCTTTGTTCTTTGTGTGCAGGTACCGTTTACATACTGTTGCTTGGTTCTCCTACTGGTTCGATAACCTTGGTTTCATAACTGAGGGAAATACTTGCCGTAGATGTGCTACATCATCCCTTCCACCTTGGGGAAATACCAACGCAGTTCTAAGCCACGTCAGAGCTCAGGTGCACGGCCGGATATGAATGTCTTGGATTCAGGTGAGCAGTAGAGCTACCGAGTAGATGAATGAAATTCTGATGCCGCCCTACACAGTTGTAGAAGTGAGAAAAGGCCTATTCTCCATTGGGGACTTCAAGTTGCCTGGTCCAGATGGCCTTCATGTCGTTTTTTACAAGAGGTTTTGGTTGATGCTCGGCGATGACTTGGTTTTGAAGGTCCTGCAGGCGGTGAATAGTCGAGTAATGCTACAAGGATGGAATAATACCACAATTGTCATGATCCCTAAAGTACAAACTCCAGAAAGGGTAACACAATTTAGACCCATCATCGTGTGCAATGTGGTCTACAAAGTGATATCTAAAATGATACTACACTGATGATTGTTACTATATGACTCAGGACATTAATCATGTTTTGTTCGCTCAGTGTAATAGGGAGAGCAATCAAGTTTCCCATGAAATAGCTAAGTTAGCTAGATTTTCTACCCCCGATACTTGGATGAAATCACCTCCAGTTGAGGAGAAAGGTAACATCAGTTTCAATAGGTTGTGCACGGGCTCTAGTAATTGGTCTACTTGGCGAGGGGGTCCCCAACCCGGTCCTTGCAGTGCGGGTGCTCCCCGGGCTTGCGCTGTAGCTCCTGTCCCCATCGGCGCTGAGTCGCCTTCTTCTTTTTTTCCTTTCTTGCTGCTTGACCCAGCAATGTGAAGGTGGACCCCAATCCCCCTCGTGCCCATCTCGCTCATGTTGACACGCTCGCAAATCTCGCTGGGCCTTGTCCCACTGATCGCATTCCTGCCGTCACTCCACCTCCGGATCCAGTGGCTCCATGGGGCTCTTGGAGGTGCGGCGCTCATCGCGGGAGCCCATAACCCCCACCTCGGTGAAGGATCTGGAGAGAGGGGGCAGAAATGGAGTGGGAACGATACGAAGGGCGAGATGAGCCAACCGCCTCACTGATTTGGTAGCAAGAAACCCTCAAGCTTCTACGAATTGCTTGGGGTTAGTTCTTCCGGTGGATGCGACTGACGAAGAAAGTAATCAAATCCTGATCTATAGCACCAACTAGTTCATATACGATTGATGAAACATGTTGATCATGATGTACTTCCTTTTCTTTAGCATTCCCCTTTCATGTAATAAATTTGGTTGTAAACCTCTTTAGAGTGCCCAGAACCTTTTCTTAAAACAAAACACCCAGAACTTTATTCATTGGAAATAACAGCTACTCCCTCTGTAAAGACATATAAGAGCATCTAGATCACTACTTTAGTGATCTAAACACTCTTATATTTCTTTACAGAGGGAGTACATAGTTTATGAGGAAGGGTACAATTTTAATTAGAGGTTCCTCAAACCAATCCAACGTCAAGGAAAGTCTTGCCACTAGCAAGCTCATAAGCAACTTTATTTGCTTATCTATTACAATGTTTGAGCCAAGCTATTAGTAAAATCACAAACAAAATGATAGCAATTGTCGAAAATCGCCGCCGCCCCCAAAGAGTGACCGCTCTTCTTCATCATGTCAATGACCTCCAGGTTGTTAGAATTAATAATGAGTCGGTTGCATCCTACCCTTTGCGCAAGGGCAAGACCAAATCTAAGCGCCAAAACTCCAGCCGCCAAGACATCTGCACAGTCGTCGATCTTCCTATTCCCTCCAGCGATATAGTTTCCTTTATGATCCCTCAAGATCGCCCCTGTCGTACCCCTAAGCAAGTCTTGATCGAAATAAGCATCAATGTTAAGATTGACAAAACCCATAGGGGGCGGATCCACTCCTCTCTTCTCATGGTAGCCTTTGGATAGGACGTGGTAACATAGTTTGCCGTTATAGCATGAATCCCCATAGTAACTTGAAAAGCATCTTGAACTACCCCTTCATAACCCAATTTATGCCTTAGCCGCCATAAATACCAGGTCGTAATGGCGATCATTTCCCGAGCATTCAGAAGACCCAAACTGGACAAATCCTGGTTTGGCAATAGAAGTAAGAATTCCAACACCGCCTCACAAGCGCGCTCAACCTCACATGCTCTATTAATAATTTCCTCCATTCCTAGCCTTTTCTAAACATCCCTGTGACGCCCCCGGCTTAATCGTGCACTAATCATACACGCAAATGCGCACGATCAAGCCTAAGGACTCACTTGACGATATCACAACACAACTCTAAAACATAAATAAAGTCATACAAGCTTAATATTACAAGCCAGGGCCTCGAGGGCTCGAATACATAGCTCGATGGCATACAAGCGTCAGCGGAAGCATTAGATATCTGAGTACAGATATATTACAGAGAGAGAGGGAGATAGGCCTTCACAGAGGCGGGGTAAAATAAAAGCTACGATCGAAAGGCGTAGGCCTCCTGCCCTGGACCCTCCGATCCTACTCCTGGTCGTCAGGTGGCACCTCGTAGTAGTAGTACTCGCCAGGCGGGTAGTAGTAGTGGTCGTCGACTGCGGCGTTTGGCTCAGGGGCTCCGTCGTCTGGTGGCATCAAAGAAATATATGGGGGAAAAAGAAAATAAAGCAAACATGAGTACTCATCCGAAGTACTCAGCAAGCAAGGATCTACACTACATATGCAACATTTTCAAAAGGGGGCTGTATATGTGGAATGGGCTGCAGAAATGCCAGAATAGAAGGGGAAAGCCTAGTCCTATCGAAGACTAGCATCTTCAGCATCTTCTGCAGTCTTTCAGCATGAGAAGAGAGCAGCATACCATAAAGTAAAGCAACTGTAGTAGTATCATCAACCTCAGCCTGAGATCCTTTCTCGACTCCCAACGAGAAAGCAATCCCAGAGCCATACTATCCAGTTCTCATTACATGTTCTAGTTGTACCGATCGGGATACAACTCCGAGTGTCCGTTACCGTAGGACAGGCTATCGATAGAAGTTTCTTCCCTGCAGGGGTGCACCAACTTACCCACCACGCTCGCTTAACTCCGGCCGGACACACTTTCTGGGTCATGCCCGGCCTCGGCTAAGCAACACGCCGCAACCCGACCGAATACCTAACAGAGAGGTCAGCACGCCGGACTAACCTATGCGCCCAGGGGTCTTGGGCCTTCGCCCCAGGAACTCCTGCACGTTGCGTACGCGGCTGAAAGCAGGCCTAGCAACCCCTTATACAAGCGCGGTTGCGTTCCCAGTCCAATTCAGCACGCGCCGCTCAGTCGCTGACGTCTATTAAGCTCCGGCTGAAGTATACGACGCAGAACGCCCATACTATGCCCACGTGATGGTTAGTGCTATCGGGCCAGAGGCCCCTCGGATCAAATATCCAAACCGTAGTGTCCTAGTGGCTTGCGGTAACGAGCAGAGACTCACGAAAGATGTGACCCCGTCGCCCCGTCTCGAGGACTTGCTGCAAGGGCTAAGAATGCCCGGCCGCGCCTCGTGGAATATGTCACGGGTACCTATCCAACACTTGCGGGTACCCCTTAGGGTCGACCCGCCTTCTCAAGTATCAATAACATTCGTTAAATAAGACAACCGTGGGGCTACCATATCAAGGGGAATCCTGAGGAATCACCCTCGATGGAATTCCCGCTCGATGGTTTGCACGGCGACGTCGGTGTCGGGGGTGGTGTAGGAGGAATCACCCTCGCTTACCACGACCAGACAACCAACCTACAAGGTCATCATCGGAAGTGCTGACGAGGTATCACCCTCGGCACTTGACGTTAACCCAGTAGTGTCGAGCATTAGAGGGGGGAAAGTGTCGTGCGGTGTCGGGGTCTGATCTTCGATCCCGTAGAACGGGTCTTCTGATATCCAGCAGGGCAGTCGGGATCAAGTGGGGGTCTCTGTCGTGTCTCTACCCAGGCTATGCTAAGCAGTCTTGGATAACCAACAAGGTAGCAAGGCAGGTTACAATAAGCAGGCTATGCAACAGATATAGGAAAACAGTAGCAGTATCATCTAATGCAAGCATAAGAGGGGAGAGAATAGGCGATATCGGAATGCTCAAAATGGGGGTGCTTGCCTGTTTGCTCTGGGGCAAGGGCAAGGTCTTCAGGGGTGTCGTCGGGGACGTAGTCGTACTCCGGAGCTGCGTCTGCGTCTGGAGCTACGTCTGCGTCGGGGTCTATCGAGAGAAAAGAGGGGGAGGAAACAGGTAAACAATATGCAAACATACGCCACACATCGCGTGCTATGCTATGATGCAGTGCAGGGCTGCCTGAATATGCATCTAAGTCAATTTAGTTGTTTTACGATTTTCTGGAATTTATTTACCGGTGCGTGTGCACTATTCATCTACCAGATTCGGGTCCGGAGTTACGAGTTCTTATACGTAGGAGGTTCCGATGAAGAAACAGACGGCACGATCAGACTCGGCTCGTCGTTCTGAGCAAGTTTCATGTATAAACTTTTTCGATCTGAGCTACGGTTTAAAAGATATGAATTTTCAAAGATTATTTGAATTTTTGGAATTATTTTTATTAACAGAAAAGGAAAAATGACGTCAGCATGATGTCATGCTGACATCAGCGAGTCAACAGCCGGCTGACCCAAGTCAAATATGACATGTGGGTCCAGTGGGACCCACATGTCAGCCTCTGTTTCCTTTAACAGTGTAACTAACTTAATCTAATTTACTAATTAAGCTTCTGGCCCCACATGTCATAGACTGATTAGGGATTTTAGTTTAATTATATTTTCAGAAATCATTTTATTTATTAGAAAAGGCAGTGGGGCCCGTGTGTCAGTGGCTCTGGACCGGCCACGTCAGCGGCGTTGACCAGGTCAACTGGTCAACGGGACCACCCGGACCCACAGTCAGTGTCACAGGGGGCGGGGCCCACTAGCCACATCGGCGGCCGGGCGAGCTTCGGATCTTGGCCACAGGGCATCTCCGGGGCCGCGGTTTGGTGTTTTCGAACGAGGACTCGACGGCGGATCGAGTGGCGGTGGTAGTAGCGTCGGAGGTGGCCGGAAACGTCACCGGCGACGTGCAAGGGCGGCGACGTGTTCGGGAGCTCAGTGGAATCAACGGTGCGGCGCGCAGACGACCGAACAAAGCAGATACGCACACTCTACGCGATGCGGCCGTCCTAACAGACGCGCCCCCGCAACCATAGGGTCACCGGAGAGACGCCGTCGACGAGCTCCGCGGAGCTGCGATTAGGCGCGCGTAGGGAAGGTAGCTAGGCTACGAGACTAGGCCAGCCGGGCTACGGGGAGGACGAGGAGCTCACCGGGGAGGCACAAGGTGGCCCGGTGACGGCTTAGTAGCAGCAGAACGGCGGGAATCGCCGGAGAGGCGCCGGCGACCGAAGCAAAGGGGGCGGAGAAGAACAACGCCTGTGGAGCTCCCCTGCTCCACCAGAGAGCTTCAGGCGACGCGGTCGACCACGGCGGAGGCGAGGGACATCTCGACGAGGCGATGCGAGGCCGGTAGCCGCGAGCACGGCGTCGAGCGGCGGCGGCCGCGTCCGGCTGCTCCCGGATCTGAGGAGGAAGGAGAAGCGAGGCGAGCATGGCTGAAGGAGGAATGACGGGGAGGACCAGGGGGAGTGGACGGGCGCCGTTCTTATCCACTCGCGGCGACCGCGGGCGTCGGGGTCGTCGTCGTGTCGCGCGGCGACCGGAGCGCGGGCGCTCGGCCAGGAAGACGACGACACGTGAGGGAGAGAGACGAGGTGGGCCTGCTGGGCCGCGACTCGGGGCACTGTGCACTAAGGCCCAGTGCACAGTGTCTCGCTTTTAATTTTCTGTTTTTGTTTCTCTTTTTCTTTTAACCTTTTCTGTTTCGATTTAATTAGGGCATTTCCACACTTTTGTAAAATGTGAGAGCTGTCCCCAAATATTGCAATGCAATATTATCTCTCACCAAAAAGTGATTTGGACAAAATTGAAGTTTGTTTGAAATTGATATGATCTTAGATATATCAAATATTATGTTTTTGGAGCTGTTTCATCTTGGTTGTGTCATTTATCCAACTCCAATCATTTTGCTGTTAATTTTAGAAATGTTCCTAGATTATTTCCCATTTAATGAACATTTTTCCAACAGAGTTTGACCAACTTTATATTTCACTTTAGAATTTAAGTTGATTTTCAGATTTGCATTTGAATTGAATTATTAACACATTTGACTTGGCACTGCAAATGATGATGACATGGCATTATTAACAGCTGATCACTGTGGTCATTACAAGGGGGTGTTACAAATTCTCCTCCTCTAAAAGAAATTCTCGTCCCGAGAATTTAGGAGGTAGAAGGAAAGAGTTCGGGATATTCTGCTCGGAGATGATCCTCGCGTTCCCAAGTGGCTTCATCTTCAGTGTGGTTCGACCACTGCACTTTAAGGAACTTGGTTGTCTTCTGACGGGTTCGACGTTCAGCTTCGTCGAGGATGCGGACGGGATGCTCCTTATATGAAAGATCATCTTGTAACTGAAGCATCTCATGGTCCACTGCTCGATGGGGAGATTCCTTGAAGCATTTTCGAAGTTGCGACACGTGGAAGACATCGTGGATATGAGAGAACTGCGGTGGCAACTCCAATTTATAAGCCACCTATCCACGTCTAGCCACGATGCGGAAAGGACCAATATAGCGGGGAGCTAGCTTGCCCTTGATTCCGAAACGACGGGTGCCTTTCATCGGAGTGACGCGAAGGTAAGCTTGATCACCTGGTTGATAAGTCAGACCCCACCATTTGCGATCATAATTGCTCTTCTGACGGTCCTGAGCCGCCTTGAGATTTTCCCGGACAATTCTGACTTGTTCTTCGGCATGCTGAATAATGTCCGGTCCAACAAGAGGTCGTTCCCCAGTTTCTGACCAATTCAGAGGGGTTCGACATTTTCGGCCGTATAGCACTTCGAAGGGGGCCATTTTCAAGCTTGCTTGATAACTGTTGTTATAAGAGAACTCGGCATATGGAAGAGATTCCTCCCATTTCTTACCGAAGGATATAACACAAGCTCGAAGCATGTCTTCAAGCACTTGATTAACACACTCAACTTGGCCTTGGGACTGAGGATGATATGCGGAACTCCAGGTAATATGAGTTCCCATGGCTTCTTGGAAACTTTCCCAGAACTTGGAAGTGAAAAGAACACCACGGTCTGAACTAATTTCCTTCGGAACACCATGGAGAGAAACAATTCTGGCAATGTACAGTTCTGCAAGCTGGCTAGCGGTGATAGTCTCCTTAACAGGTAGGAAATGAGCAACCTTGGAGAGTTGGTCGACGACGACAAGAATGGCATCGTGACCCTTCTGAGATTTAGGAAGACCAGTAATGAAGTCCATCTGCACTTTATCCCACTTCCACAAAGGAATAGGGAGTGGTTGCAGTATTCCAGCAGGTTTCTGATGTTCCGCTTTCACGCGACGACACACGTCACATTCAGCAACATAACGAGCGATATCTTGCTTCATTCTAGACCACCAGTACCTTTGGCGAAGATCGCGATACATCTTAGTACTACCCGGATGGATAGACAGCGGTGTATCATGGGCCTCCTTCATGACTTTATCAGTCATCAGCTCGAAGCGAGGTACTACGATGCGGTCTCTGAAATATAATGTTCCATCTTCAGTAACTGAGAAATCCCGATACTTAGCAAGGTGAAGCTCCTTCTTCATCAAGTCAATTTCAGCATCTTTGGCTTGCGCTTCTTTAACAGCCTTCAGAAGGTCTGGCTGTACCACAAGGTTACTAAGAGAACCCTGGGGAACAATTCGCAGATTCAGCTGAGTCAGTTCTGCGTGAAGACGAGGTTGAGCTTGCCTAACCATGAGGTTGTTGCAATATGACTTGCGACTCAGAGCATCGGCCATTACATTAGCCTTGCCCGGGGTATAAGAAATACCGCAGTCATAATCCGCAATAGCTTCTAACCATCGTTGTTGTCGGAGATTAAGATCCGGTTGAGTGAATAAGTATTTCAGACTTTGGTGATCGGTATAGATTTCACATCGATTACCCAGAAGGTAGTGTCGCCATAACTTCAATGCATACATCACTGCTGCAAGTTCAAGATCATGCACTGGATAATTCTCTTCATGTGGACGCAATTGACGTGAAGCATATGCAACTACTCTCCGCTCTTGCATTAGGACGCAACCTAATCCCTGACGAGAGGCGTCGCAATATATGACAAAGTCCTTGCGAGAATCAGGAGGAGCAAGCACTGGAGCGGAAGTGAGCTTGTCCTTGAGGGTCTGGAAACTTTCCTGACACCTGTCTGTCCACTCAAACTTAACGCCTTTGTGGAGCAGATTAGTCAGGGGCTTGGCGATCTTGGAGAAGTTCTCGACGAATCGGCGACAATAGCTGGCTAAACCGAGAAAGCTTCGGACTTGCTTGGCATTCTTCGGAGGAGTCCAGTCAAGGATAGCCTGAACACGCTCCGGGTTAACGGCAATACCGTCCTTGGAAATCACATGTCCAAGGTAGGTCACTTCAGGAAGCCAGAATTCGCATTTAGAGAACTTGGCATACAGTTTGTGCTCTCGAAGTCTCTCCAGAACAAGACGAAGATGTTCGGCATGTTCTTCCTTATTCTTGGAATAAACCAGAATATCATCCAGATATACCACGACGAACTTGTCGAGGTAGTCCATGAATATATAATTCATTAAGCGGGAGAAGGTAGCGGGAGCATTCGTCAGACCAAATGACATGACGGTGTATTCATACGATCCATAGCTTGTAACGAAGGCGGTCTTTGGAATATCCTCTTCGCGGACACGGATCTGGTGATAACCCAACCTCAAGTCGAGTTTAGAGAACACCGAAGATCCAGCGAGTTGATCATATAAATCATTGATCCGGGGAAGCGGATATTTATTCTGAATGGTTGCCTGATTGATAGGACGATAATCTTGAACCAGACGGTTAGTTCCATCCTTCTTCTTAACAAAGAGAGAAGGTGCTCCCCAAGCAGAGGAACTAGGGCGAATAAAACCATTTCTTAAGGATTTATCAATTTCTTCCTTAAGTTCGATAAGATGGTGCGGAGGCATCTTGTAGGGACGCTTCGCAATCGGAGTGGTGCCAGGCTTCAAGTCGATGACGAACTCGACAGCTCTAGCAGGGGGTATTCCTGGAAGTTCTTCTGGGAAAACATCCGGGAAGTCACAGACAACGGGGATATTCTCAATCCCATCAAGCGGAGAAGCATTCAACGCATTTAAGGCATAAATCTGAGCCTCAGCGTTCTGTGTGATATGAGCTTGATAATTCACTAGCTCATTCGATGGGTGTAGAAGGTGAACAACTTTTGTGGCGCAATTGATTGAGGCGTAGTGAGCCTTCAACCAATCCATTCCCAGAATAAGATCAATCTTAGATGACCTCAGGATAATGGGAAATGCTTGGAATTTCAGCCGATCAATCTCAATAGTAACTTCGGGGCTGAATATGGTGGTTTGACACCGGCCCGCGGGGGTGTTAATTACTAACGGATGGTGTAGTGTTTCACATTTAACATCATGCAAGAGTGCAAATTGTTCTGACATAAATGAATGCGATGCTCCTGAATCAAATAGAACGGATGCTGGTGCTGAATTTACGAGAAGTGTACCCATCACAGTGTCTGGTTGGTCCAGAGCTTCCGACATGTTGACGTGATAGTTCTGCCCACGACCATAAGAAGGTCTGGCATTATAGTTGCGCTGTTGAGGAATACCATGGCCAGTACCACGGCCAGCAGAAGGAAGAGCCAGTTGGTTCTAATTCTGTGAACAGTCTCTAGCTCGGTGACCTGGCTTGCCACACTTGAAGCATAGTCCGCTGTCAGGACGGGGTGCTGGAGCTCGAGGTGCTGGAGCTGGCAGGGGCTGTCTCGGTGGTGGAGGAGGCAGTCGTGGAGCAGCATAAGAGGGCCTGTTTGCAGGTGCTGCTGAACGAAACATGCCTTGAGGAAACCAGATGCGGCGCTTCTGGGAAGACGAGCCCGAAGATGAGCCCGACTCACGAGTGCGTCTGGACGCTTCTTTATGCTTCTTCAGTCCAGTTTCAACCATGATAGCTTTATTCACCAAGGTGGCGAAATCAGGATAATCCTGGACTAGTAGAGCTAACTGTATATCATGATGCAGTCCCTCACGGAACTTTTCCTGCCTTCGCTCATCAGTAGGAATGTCTTCTTCAGCATAGCGAGATAAGTCAAGAAACTCGCGCTGATATACTTCCACGGTCTTGTTGCCCTGAACAAGGCTACGGAACTCGGCCTTCTTCCGAGCTATGACAGCTTGAGGAATGTAGCGGGCACGGAATGCAATCTTGAATTCTGCCCAAGTGACGACAGTACCAGGTGGCAGGGTCTGTCGGTAAGTGGCCCACCACTGGGAAGCGGGACCCTTCAGAAGGTATGTCGCGAAGGTGACATAGTTGACTTGGGCGACACCAGCAGACTCCATCTCATGGGAGATGTCACGCAGCTAGTCATCAGCATCCAATGGGTTGACTGTGTTGCGAAAGAAAGACGGGCTGAGCCGCATAAACTCCGGCAAGGTGATGGAAAATGGTTGCTGATTAGCATCAGGACGAGGGAACTGCTGCATAATTCCCGTCATAAACTGGCGGTTGAGTTCAAACTGTTGCATCATTGCTGCCATGTAATCAGGTGGTGGCGGCGGTGGTGGATTGTTGTCGGCCATCCTGCTAATCCAACAGGGGTAGTTTAGCAGTAGCATTATGCAAGTGTTTAATCATTAAACATGATGTAACTCGACATTATTGAAATGGTGCACAGATGCTAAAAGTAGTCATTAAGACATACAGATCCATACATAGTCGGTTACATTCGGGCAGCATAACGGCGCAAATGAAAAAGCTAGACAAGCTAGGCGGCGCGCAGGCACGCGGTAAAGAAGTACACAACGCGACATAGCTAAGGCTACATCAACGTCGGAGAAAACTAGTGAAACGGGGTAACTGCAAGTGCGGACGACGGACGTTTGTCGCAGAAGGATCCTGCGCTCCATGGGCACTCTGATGCAGAACCCGGTCTCGAGATGAGAGAAGAGGTCCACGTGCAGGCGTGTGACCTCCCACAGCAGGCCAAACGATCCCCGATGGCATCTCAGTCCTGCTCGGGTAAAGAATGTACTCCGGATGTATCCCTGCACGAACAGCTGGTAGCAACTGTGTCATAGCCTCGTAGTAGCGTGCTCTAGTGGCAAACAACTCGACAGCAAGTGCACGAACAGTGCGATCCAGAGCCTGAGCATGGTGGATCAAAACTCGCTGATCGTAGCGACGAGGCTCGTACGGGGCACAAACAGCTGTGTAGTATCCGGTAGCATCTCCAGCAGGGGCATACGGAATATACCGATACTCAGAAGTATCCAAATCAGCACTGAACTGTCCTCGAAGTCGTGCGACAGCAGAGTAAGCAGCATCATGTACTGCCATCTCAATCGTCACACCGATGCCGTGAAAACGGTGAAGCTCAGTGTCAGAGTTATCCTGCTGATCGTAGATGCGAACATCAGCATAGTACTGCTCCTGGTTGAACTCACGATAAACCTCGTAGACCAGGTACTCGGGGCACCAGCGGTATCCCAGCCTGCTCAAGAGGGCGATCAGAACAGCTGGAAACCCAGGGACGTCTCGAGCATAGGTGCGAAGCACGAGCTGCGTCGTAGGACGAGGGGGAAACAGTCGGTCCATCTGAAATAAGAAGTTCAGGATTGTTATAAGACATGAGATATATAATCGATCTCAAAAGGAAAGGTTAAACAAAACAATGGAAAGGAAATGATTATCAGACTAATCAGATCAAAGACAGGGAAATCGCACTGAATCCAGCTCTCCGGGAGGATATGAATTACGTGATCCTAAGTGTCGGCGTTTAGTAATTTTGCAAAACCCGAATAGAAGAGAGGATAGAATCCCAGAGTAAAGATCGAGAAGTAAAAGATGTTAGTACCACCCAGTTGGCGACGTGGGCCCGTAAGCCACACAGCCAAGTTAGTAAAACAGTTTTGGACCACTAGACTCAACTTCGGCCAAGGAATTGGGAAGGGGGATTCCTAGAGGCAGTCGGCTCTGATACCAACCTGTGACGCCCCCGGCTTAATCGTGCACTAATCATACACGCAAATGCGCACGATCAAGCCTAAGGACTCACTTGACGATATCACAACACAACTCTAAAACATAAATAAAGTCATACAAGCTTAATATTACAAGCCAGGGCCTCGAGGGCTCGAATACATAGCTCGATGGCATACAAGCGTCAGCGGAAGCATTAGATATCTGAGTACAGATATATTACAGAGAGAGAGGGAGATAGGCCTTCACAGAGGCGGGGTAAAATAAAAGCTACGATCGAAAGGCGTAGGCCTCCTGCCCTGGACCCTCCGATCCTACTCCTGGTCGTCAGGTGGCACCTCGTAGTAGTAGTACTCGCCAGGCGGGTAGTAGTAGTGGTCGTCGACTGCGGCGTCTGGCTCAGGGGCTCCGTCGTCTGGTGGCATCAAAGAAATATATGGGGGAAAAAGAAAATAAAGCAAACATGAGTACTCATCCGAAGTACTCAGCAAGCAAGGATCTACACTACATATGCAACATTTTCAAAAGGGGGCTGTATATGTGGAATGGGCTGCAGAAATGCCAGAATAGAAGGGGAAAGCCTAGTCCTATCGAAGACTAGCATCTTCAGCATCTTCTGCAGTCTTTCAGCATGAGAAGAGAGCAGCATACCATAAAGTAAAGCAACTGTAGTAGTATCATCAACCTCAGCCTGAGATCCTTTCTCGACTCCCAGCGAGAAAGCAATCCCAGAGCCGTACTATCCAGTTCTCATTACATGTTCTAGTTGT
Source organism: Thinopyrum elongatum (assembly GCA_011799875.1). NCBI lineage: Eukaryota > Viridiplantae > Streptophyta > Magnoliopsida > Poales > Poaceae > Thinopyrum > Thinopyrum elongatum. The sequence continues at coordinate 93,654,056 of CM022302.1, read as the reverse complement.
ACCGATCGGGATACAACTCCGAGTGTCCGTTACCGTAGGACAGGCTATCGATAGAAGTTTCTTCCCTGCAGGGGTGCACCAACTTACCCACCACGCTCGCTTAACTCCGGCCGGACACACTTTCTGGGTCATGCCCGGCCTCGGCTAAGCAACACGCCGCAACCCGACCGAATACCTAACAGAGAGGTCAGCACGCCGGACTAACCTATGCGCCCAGGGGTCTTGGGCCTTCGCCCCAGGAACTCCTGCACGTTGCGTACGCGGCTGAAAGCAGACCTAGCAACCCCTTATACAAGCGCGGTTGCGTTCCCAGTCCAATTCAGCGCGCGCCGCTCAGTCGCTGACGTCTATTAAGCTCCGGCTGAAGTATACGACGCAGAACGCCCATACTATGCCCACGTGATGGTTAGTGCTACCAGGCCAGAGGCCCCTCGGATCAAATATCCAAACCGTAGTGTCCTAGTGGCTTGCGGTAACGAGCAGAGACTCACGAAAGATGTGACCCCGTCGCCCCGTGTCGAGGACTTGCTGCAAGGGCTAAGAATGCCCGGCCGCGCCTCGTGGAATATGTCACGGGTACCTATCCAACACTTGCGGGTACCCCTCAGGGTCGACCCGCCTTCTCAAGTATCAATAACATTCGTTAAATAAGACAACCGTGGGGCTACCATATCAAGGGGAATCCTGAGGAATCACCCTCGATGGAATTCCCGCTCGATGGTTTGCACGGCGACGTCGGTGTCGGGGGTGGTGTAGGAGGAATCACCCTCGCTTACCACGACCGGACAACCAACCTACAAGGTCATCATCGGAAGTGCTGACGAGGTATCACCCTCGGCACTTGACGTTAACCCAGTAGTGTCGAGCATTAGAGGGGGGAAAAGTGTCGTGCGGTGTCGGGGTCTGATCTTCGATCCCGTAGAACGGGTCTTCTGATATCCAGCAGGGCAGTCGGGATCAAGTGGGGGTCTCTGTCGTGTCTCTACCCAGGCTATGCTAAGCAGTCTTGGATAACCAACAAGGTAGCAAGGCAGGTTACAATAAGCAGGCTATGCAACAGATATAGGAAAACAGTAGCAGTATCATCTAATGCAAGCATAAGAGGGGAGAGAATAGGTGATATCGGAATGCTCAAAATGGGGGTGCTTGCCTGTTTGCTCTGGGGCAAGGGCAAGGTCTTCAGGGGTGTCGTCGGGGACGTAGTCGTACTCCGGAGCTGCGTCTGCGTCTGGAGCTACGTCTGCGTCGGGGTCTATCGAGAGAAAAGAGGGGGAGGAAACAGGTAAACAATATGCAAACATACGCCACACATCGCGTGCTATGCTATGATGCAGTGCAGGGCTGCCTGAATATGCATCTAAGTCAATTTAGTTGTTTTACGATTTTCTGGAATTTATTTACCGGTGCGTGTGCACTATTCATCTGCCAGATTCGGGTCCGGAGTTACGAGTTCTTATACGTAGGAGGTTCCGATGAAGAAACAGACGGCACGATCAGACTCGGCTCGTCGTTCTGAGCAAGTTTCATGTATAAACTTTTTCGATCTGAGCTACGGTTTAAAAGATATGAATTTTCAAAGATTATTTGAATTTTTGGAATTATTTTTATTAACAGAAAAGGAAAAATGACGTCAGCATGATGTCATGCTGACATCAGCGAGTCAACAGCCGGCTGACCCAAGTCAAATATGACATGTGGGTCCAGTGGGACCCACATGTCAGCCTCTGTTTCCTTTAACAGTGTAACTAACTTAATCTAATTTACTAATTAAGCTTCTGGCCCCACATGTCATAGACTGATTAGGGATTTTAGTTTAATTATATTTTCAGAAATCATTTTATTTATTAGAAAAGGCAGTGGGGCCCGTGTGTCAGTGGCTCTGGACCGGCCACGTCAGCGGCGTTGACCAGGTCAACTGGTCAACGGGACCACCCGGACCCACAGTCAGTGTCACAGGGGGCGGGGCCCACCAGCCACATCGGCGGCCGGCAGCTGAACGCCGGCGAGTTCGTTTTCGCGGCGGCGCGGCTCGGGCGAGCTTCGGATCTTGGCCACAGGGCATCTCCGGGGCCGCGGTTTGGTGTTTTCGAACGAGGACTCGACGGCGGATCGAGTGGCGGTGGTAGTAGCGTCGGAGGTGGCCGGAAACGTCGCCGGCGACGTGCAAGGGCGGCGACGTGTTCGGGAGCTCAGTGGAATCAACGGTGCGGTGCGCAGACGACCGAACAAAGCAGATACGCGCACTCTACGCGATGCGGCCGTCCTAACAGACGCGCGCCCGCGACCATAGGGTCACCGGAGAGACGCCGTCGACGAGCTCCGCGGAGCTGCGATTAGGCGCGCGTAGGGAAGGTAGCTAGGCTACGAGACTAGGCCAGCCGGGCTACGGGGAGGACGAGGAGCTCACCGGGGAGGCACAAGGTGGCCCGGTGACGGCTTAGTAGCAGCAGAACGGCGGGAATCGCCGGAGAGGCGCCGGCGACCGAAGCAAAGGGGGCGGAGAAGAACGACGCCTGTGGAGCTCCCCTGCTCCACCAGAGAGCTTCAGGCGACGCGGTCGACCACGGCGGAGGCGAGGGACATCTCGACGAGGCGATGCGAGGCCGGTAGCCGCGAGCACGGCGTCGAGCGGCGGCGGCCTCGTCCGGCTGCTCCCGGATCTGAGGAGGAAGGAGAAGCGAGGCGAGCGTGGCTGAAGGAGGAATGACGGGGAGGACCAGGGGGAGTGGACGGGCGCCGTTCTTATCCACTCGCGGCGACCGCGGGCGTCGGGGTCGTCGTCGTGTCGCGCGGCGACCGGAGCGCGGGCGCTCGGCCAGGAAGACGACGACACGTGAGGGAGAGAGACGAGGTGGGCCTGCTGGGCCGCGACTCGGGGCACTGTGCACTAAGGCCCAGTGCACAGTGTCCCGCTTTTAATTTTCTGTTTTTGTTTCTCTTTTTCTTTTAACCTTTTCTGTTTTGATTTAATTAGGGCATTTCCACACTTTTGTAAAATGTGAGAGCTGTCCCCAAATATTGCAATGCAATATTATCTCTCACCAAAAAGTGATTTGGACAAAATTGAAGTTTGTTTGAAATTGATATGATCTTAGATATATCAAATATTATGTTTTTGGAGCTGTTTCATCTTGGTTGTGTCATTTATCCAACTCCAATCATTTTGCTGTTAATTTTAGAAATGTTCCTAGATTATTTCCCATTTAATGAACATTTTTCCAATAGAGTTTGACCAACTTTATATTTCACTTTAGAATTTAAGTTGATTTTCAGATTTGCATTTGAATTGAATTATTAACACATTTGACTTGGCACTGCAAATGATGATGACATGGCATTATTAACAGCTGATCACTGTGGTCATTACAAGGGGGTGTTACAATCCCTAGCTGTATTACATAGAAACAACAAGTGCTTTGTATTTTCTGTACTAGTAGAACAAGAGGGGCATTTGGGCAAAACTTTCAAATGTCTATTAGCATGAGTAACACGACATGAGGGTACCATGCAACGTACGCCAAATAATTTTTTAACCTTTGCCAGGCAAGATAGCTTCCAAATATCACACCAAATGGGATTACGTGTGGATCATTCCATTCCATTTGTATGTTGTAGTTTCCTCCCATGTTGATGATTCCATTCCACAAAATAAGCTGACCAAACTGAAAAAAAACCATGTTGTAGAGTGCCTAGAACCTGGCTTGCCACCTAGGTATATCATATATGCTTGTTTAACTGACGTTGTGTGGTTTTCTTTTCATGAGTAAAAAAAGGTGAAAGCAGGGGCAAACCCATTTTTACTAGAAAAAACAGTTATATTCCCATGTTTCTTTATCCTTTCGAAGCTCGCTCTAAAAATACATTACAAGTTTAATCCGTGTTAAAATTATGTAGTATAACTTTGTTATCAGTTTGGTGTTGGTTTGGACTTTATTAGTCCGACCCTTAGTTGAAAGCCCGGGCGCTGCTTGCTCCTTCGTTCTAAACAAAGATCACATATACTCCCTCCATCCCTAAATGCAAGTCTTTTTAGAGATTTCAACAAGGGACTACATACCGAGCAAAATGAGTGAATCTACACCCTAAGATATGTCTATATACATTCGTATGTTGCATTTCATTTGAAACCTCTAAAAAAACTTATATTTAGTGTTGGAAGGCAATGCAACTCTCAATATTGATCGGGTGCACAACGCACGTATATATATACAAGTGTAGCCCTCAGCCTCATCTATACAAGGAAACTAGAGGCGGGGCCGGTAGGAGATTATCCTAACCATATACATGCGTCAAGGCCTACATAATATGTTCAACACCCCCCGCAGTCGATACGTCGCTTGTGACACATAGACTGGACCGGAACTCCTCAAATGTAGGCGTCAGTAACCCCTTGGTCATGACATCGGCGAACTGCTGAGCGGTGGGGACGTTAAGCACGCGGATGCGTCCAAGAGCCACCTGCTCACGCACGAAGTGGATGTCGAGCTCAATGTGCTTCGTGCGACGATGATGAACGGGGTTGGCGGAGAGGTAGACCGCAAAAACATTGTCATAGTAGACAATGGTGGCCTTCGACATGTCAAGGAGCAACTCCTGGAGGAGCTGCCGGAGCCACGAGCAATCGGCGACGGCATTGGCCACAGCGCGATACTCTGCCTTGGCACTGGAGCGGGATACCGTGGGTTGTCATTTAGACGACCATGATATAAGTGAAGGCCCGAGGTAGACGCAGTAGCCGAAAGTGAAGCCCCGTGTGTCGGGGCAGCCAGCCCAATCAGCATCACTGTAGGCAACGAGGTCGGTCGAGGGCGAGGCCGTCAACGTAAGACCTAGAGCCATAGTGCCGCGGATGTACCGAAGAATCCACTTCACTAGGTTCCAGTGAGCGTCACGAGGAGCGTGCATATGGAGGCACACCTACTGAACAGTGTACTACAGATCAGGCCGAGTAAGCTCAAGTATTGGAGATCGCCGACGATGGAGCGGTAGAACGCGGCATCCGACGCTGGCGAACCGTCAAGAGCAGAAACCTTGGCCTTCGTGTTGATAGGCGTGGGGACAGGCTTGCAGTTAAGCATGCCTGCCCGCTCAAGCAGGTCCTGCGCATACTGCTGCTGATTAAGGAAGAACCTGTCTACACGTCGCACCACCTCAATCCCGAGGAAGTAGTGCAACGGGCCAAGGTCCTTAATGGCGAACTCGACGCTGAGACGTGCAGTGAGCTGGCAAAGAAGCTCGGTCGAGGAGGCCGTCAGGATGATGTCGTCAACGTAGAGGAGCAGGTACGCAGTCGCCTGGCCCTGGTGATATACGAACAGCGAGGCATCGGAGCGAGTAGCTCGAAACCCAAGCTGCTGTAGAAAGGTAGCAATGCACTGGTACCAAGCTCGGGGTGCCTGCTTCAACCCGTACAAGGAGCGGGAGAGCAAGTACACGTGATCAGGATGAGCCGCATCGACGAAACCAGTAGGCTGCTGACGGTAGACCTTCTCGGCAAGATGACCGTGCAGAAAGGCGTTAGAAACACCCATCTGGTGCACCGGCCATGCGCGAGACACGGCAAGCTGAAGGACTGCCCGTATCGTGCCCGATTTCACCACCGGAGCAAAAGTGTTGGTGAAGTCAACTACGGCACGCTGACGAAAACCTCGCACCACGCAACGAGCCTTATATCGCTCAAGGGACCCGTCGAGACGAGTCTAATGATGAAAGACCCACTTGCCACTGATAACGTTGGCATGAGGTGGCTGTGGAACAAGCTGCCAGGTGCGGTTATGCAGGAGCGCATCGAACTCTTCTTGCATCACAGCGAGCTAGTGAGGATCACGGAGAGTGGCTTGAGCTGACGACAGGAGAGGAGACGGCTCAGAAGTCGAGGCAGCGAGGAGATACTCGTCCGCTGAGTAACGCGTGCTGGGGCAATGGATGCCTGCCCGAGCACGGGTCACCATGCTTGGCGGCGGGGCCGGCGGATCCATCGAGGGCGAAGGCGAAGAAGAGCCCGTCAGGATCATGGCCAAGGCCGTCGAGGAGCCAGGATCAGTTGCGGGCGCCGCGCTAACTGATGGGGCTACATACTCGACGGGTGAGGGGGCGCCGAAGGCGCCGTGGCCACAGAGCCGGCCGCCGGAGATGACGCCGGCGACGGGTGGGCCGGACCAACCGAAGAGCTGGGCACGGCGGTCGTAGGCATCGAGCCCGACGCTTGGGACCCCGTGGAGACTGCGGGCCTGGACGATGAGGGGCCCCCCGAGGAGACTCGACCCGCGGGGGGGGGGGGGGGGGGGCACTCGAAGCCGGGAGGAGGCCCTAGCGCCGCGCGGGAGCGACCACCACGAGGAGCTCCGAAGGTCGAGGGTGGTGGCGGCGAGACGTCCGTTGGCGGTACCTGGTGAAACGGAAAAACCCTCTCATCAAAGTAAACATGTCGTGAGGTGAAAACTCGGTGGGAAACTGGATCATATCATCGGTAGCCTTTGGTTTTTGGTGGGTATCCGAGAAATATGCATGCCACAGAATGAGGAGCGAGTTTATGAGGGGTGGTGGAGGCGATGCTAGGATAACAGAGACACCCAAAAACACGAAGATTATCATAAGAGGGGGCGGTACCGAAGAGAAGATGATGTGGTGCAAAGTTCCCACGAGCACGACATGGATGAATATTGAGAAGGAGAGAGGCGGTGGCTAAGGCGTCCGGCCAAAACCGGGGCAGGATGTTAGCGTGGAAGAGGAGGGTGCGCACGCAATCGTTAAGAGTGCCAAGAATCCGTTCAACGCGACCATTTTGTTGTGAGGTGTACTGGCATGTAAGACGAAGGATCGTGCCATGTGTGACAAGGAGGGTGCGAACCCCAATGTAATCAAACTCCTTCCCGTTGTCGGTCTGGAACACATGAATGGGACGCCCAAACTGCGTAGCGACATAGGAGTATAAAGTGGTAAGAACAGAGAGTGCATCGGATTTTCTCCGCAACGGGAAGGTCCACACATAATGCGAAAAATCATCTAGAATAACAAGATAATAGAGATAGCCCGTATTACTAGTAACTGGAGATGTCCATAAGTCACTATGAATCAACACAAATGGATACGACGCCACCGATGAGGACGCACTAAACGAAAGACGAACGTGCTTGCCCAAACGATAAGCACGACAAGTATGATCATCGGTTTTATTACACGTGAAGGAAAAACTCCTAAGAATATGACGAAGAGTGGCGGAGTTCGGATGTCCCAGTCGAGCATGCCAAAGGTCTACTGTAACACCCCATATGTAAAACTTCCATATTTGGCAATGTATCCAACCTTATCATGATCAATCCCAAGTGGTTTCCTCCTTGTTGGTTTCATTTTGGGGTTTTGCTTTGTTTCATATTGCATTGTATTGCCATTCTTGTCATATTTCATTTTGCCATTAATTGTTGCATCGTGGCCTCATCATATGTTGCATTGTGCTTGGTGTTATTTTGCATATTCTCATCATCTTGTGCATCTTCATGTTGTGAGCATATTGCATTGAGGCATGTTCTTTGGGTTCCAAGCTTCATCACTTTCCCCCTCATCACCACCTCTCCTTCTCTTTTATTTGACTTTTGCAAGTGCACCTCTACCCTCCTTCATTAATGTCCAACTTTTCCCCAATATTCTAGCACCATGCCCTAAACCTCTCTCCCAAGTTTCAACTTATTTGGACTTGTTTTGGTTAGGTTTTAAAATGGCTCAAGTTTGAATTAAACTCAAACTTGAATTATTTTACTTCCTTTAAAAATCTCCAAACCAATTTTGTTAAATAGTGCACATTTCCAGGAGCTTAGGAATATTGTTATATCTCTCACAACCCTCTCCTTTTCCCCTGATCTTTTCCTTTTTGTTTTCTGTCTAAAGAAATGGAAAAGGTAAAGAAAGCAGCAGCAGCAGTGCCACCCAGCAGCAGCAGCGCTCACCTGGGCCTCGGCCTCCCAGGCCGGCCCAGCTGGCGCCAACCGCAGCCCAGCTCCAGCCCGCGCGCACGACCCTCTCTCCCTTTCTCACCCATGCACCCGCTCGCCCCCGCTAGCGCGCGTCCACGTGGCCAAGCCGGCCCCATTCGCCAGCGACCCTGGCTACGCCCACACCCACCTTTCTTCCTCCTTGGTCCCCCTCTCGCGCACGCACATGCCCATGGCCACGGCCACGGCATGCTTCAACCCGTCGACCTAGCCTCTTATAAACCCCCCTCTCCTTGTCCCTCGAACCCTCTAGGGTTCCCTCTCCCTCTCCTCTCCGCAGCCACCCGCGTAGACCACCAGATCCGTCGCGCCACCCCGTCCAGAGCGCACCTGAGAGCACAGCCTCGTCGCCGGCGTGCTCTCCGGCCACCTCCACCCCAGCGATCGTGTCTGTCTTCCTCCCCGACGTCGTCTTCATCCACGACGTCGACTACGGTGCCCCGGACTACAAGTTCCTCGACGTCCTCTGCTTCCATCTCCTTCTCGGTCAGGACCGCGCTGAGGTTCAGAGCTCGACTGCGTCGCTGTAGGCTCGTCTCCGTCGACGTCTTTGCGTCCTAGGGTGAGCTAGGTATACCTACCTCCCCTCCATCCTCTTCCTGCCGCGTTTAGATCACCGGAGTCACCACTAGATCCATGCCATCATCGTGCCCTCGCTGCTCCGGCGAATCTCTGAAACTTTCAGTGAGACGCTGCTGTGCTTCGTCCAGATCTTGTCGCCGCTCGTCTCGCTCGGGCCCTGCTTCGTTTCACCTCGCCCCGCGCGCATGCCCGCTCCCGCGCAAGCCCGTCCTTGCCTCGCGTCGCAGCCGTCGCTCGCCGCGAACGCCACGGCCCCGAGCAGAGTTACGCTCGAGCTCGAGCGCCCCGCTCCCCTGTTGAACGCCCGCTCCCGCACGCGTTCCCCTCTCAAACCCCGCACACCCGCTGCTGTCTCTAAACACCCACCGTCGCCGTCGTTGATCGCCGGCGCGTCCGTGTCTCATCTGCTGCACGGGAGAAGGAGTCCCAAGACCGCCCTTGAGATAGCTCAAGTCGAGTCGAGCCCCTTCCTAACCAGCACACCGAGCCAGCCCAGCTGGTCGAGCCGAGTCAGTTCCACCCAGGCGACCCGGGTTCGAATCCCCTTGGGCGCATAAAACCCCCCTTTTTTTTGTTGTTTTAATTGTTGTATCACTGACAGCTAGGCCCCACCTGTCCTACGCACACCCCACCTGTCAGCCTCTCTCAGGGAATATTCCATCAGGCAGAGAGCATCTTTCCATTTCGGGCTAGTCCATATCTGGACATTTCCTATTAGGGAAACTTGCCATTTCTGTTAATTTCCATTTAGGGCAGTATTTCACTTATATCATTTGTGATGATTTTTCTACAGTAACCTAGACATATTATATATGTTTTTGGGGTAGAAAAATCCCACCAATCCAGTGGTGGCATTATTTTCTGCATTTGAGCAAGTTCATGACCATGTCATTTTACATCATATTGCTGTTTTGTCTTTTATGTGTATATTCATGCATATATGCTATGGGGTAGTTTTGCACATGAACATGCTCTTTGACATGCCTACTTCATTCTAGATTTTGTTTCATGCCATGACATGCTTTATATTGAGTGCCACAAGCTTGTAAAGATGCTATCATGATTCTGTTTCTGCCATGCCATGAATTCTGCTAAGTCTGCAAAACTGTTAACATTTGCATTTTTGCCATGCTGTTATAAACATGTTATAGGGAGTTCTAGCAGTAGCTCAGTGTTCATGTTTTGTAGAGCTTCACCTGTACTTAAGTGCCATGTCTTTTGTTTTTATGTTGGAGTGCTGTAGCATAGTTTGATGTTGCATCCAATGTGCCATGTTGCTGTTAAATCGCAGATTTTGCATTGTATCTTGTTTTGCTCGTCATTTGCAAACCGTGCATCTGTTTCCGGTGATCTTCATATCGATTTCATCCAAAATCTCCCAATCTATCCAGTGGCATGCTTGGTTTGCCAAGATAGTGCCATGTCCATCTTTCCCCTCCGGAGCACCCATATGCATTGCACATCATATCTTGCATTCCATGCCATGTCTTGCATCATGTTGCTTGCGCATTGCACCATGATTGATTGTTGTTCCGTTGCTTGTATTCTTGCTTTGGGTAGAGCCGGGAGACGAGTTTGAGTATGAGGACCCTGTCGAGTACGTTCACGAGGATCCAGCTTTCGACACCGTTGAGAACATTGCAGGCAAGATGATCATTACCCCCGATATCACTTCTATCTTTGCTTGCTAGTTGTTCGTTCTATCGTTATGTCACGCTACCTACCACTTGTTTATCAAGCCTCCCTTATTGCCATGTCAAGCCTCTAACCCACCTTCCTAGCAAACCGTTGTTTGTCTATGTTTTCGCTTTTGCTCAGCCCCTCTTATAGCGTTGCTAGTTGCAGGTGCAGTGCAGGTTGTTTCATGTTGGGACATGGATATGTTGGGATATCACAATATCTCTTATTTAATTAATGCATCTATATACTTGGTAAAGGGTGAAAGGCTTGGCCTTTTGCTTGGTGTTTTGTTCCACTCTTGCCGCCTTAGTTTCCATCATACCGGTGTTATGTTCCTTGAATTTTGCGTTCCTAACACGGTCGGGGTGTTATGGGCCCCCCTTGTTTCTTCGTCTAAAGTAAAGCTTTCCCGAGGAGATCCAACTTTGGTTTTACCATTTGCCTAATAACAACTAAAACTTGCATAGGGAGTAATTAACCCGAGGATACTTAATCAACCCCCGGGCCAGTGCTCGACATGAGTGTTGGTCCACCTACCTAGCAGTCGGCGGTGCCACCTCGGGGCAACTCGAGGTCTTTTGGCTATCGTCCACTTTGCATAGACGGATGAGTCCGTAGATAGAGAGCGCGCGGCTCTGGACACGAATCTGACTCACCGGGAGATCTCCTTGGGATAGTTTTCCTTTCTTCGAAGAGCTTGTGCACCGGGATTCCGAGGCTACTCGGGTTGTCCCGCAATGGAGGATTGTCTCCGCGGATCGTGAGCTTGTCATGGGCTAAGTTGGGACACCCCTGCAGGGTTTAAACTTTCGAGAGCCGTGACCGCGGTTATGTGGCAGATGAGAGCTTTTTAATATCCGGTTGTAGTGAACTCGAAACCAAACTCAATTAAAACACACCAACCGCGTGCGTAACCGTGATGGTCTCTTTTCGATGAGGTTCGGGAAGAGAACACGGTGGGGTTATGTTTGAACGTAAGTAGTTCAGGATCACTTCTTGATCATTACTAGATTACGACCGTTTGTGTAGCTTCTCATCTTATTCTTACATTCGTAAGTTAGCCACCAAACAATGCTTAGTGCCTGCTGCAACTCCACCATATGTCCATACCTTACCTTAAGCTTTGTTAGTCTTGATACCGTGGGTGATATGATTGCTGAGTCCCCGTGGCTCACAGAATACTACAAACACAGTTGCAGGTACCGACGAGTCTGATGCAGGTGACGCCACTGAGCTCAAGTGGGAGTTCGACGAAGACCGTGGTCGTTACTATGTTTCCTTTCCGGATGATCGGTAGTGGTGCCCAGTAGGGTCGATCGGGACTTAGCTTGGGTGGTTTTCTTTTATTCGTTTGATTTCGTCCGTAGCCGGACTCTGTGTTCATCTTGAATGATTGTATAACTTGATGATTTTGTGTGACATTGTGGCGATTGTAAGCCAAAGCTCGTATTCTATCTATTCAGTACATGAGATGAGCAAAGATACAACCACTCTTGCGACCATACCAATATGCGCTTATGCCCCAAGTCGTGCCTCGACACGTATGGAGTATAGTCGCATATTGGGTGTTACAAGTTGGTAATCAGAGCCATCCCGACTTAGGAGCCCCTGCTTGATCGAACCGCTGACGTTGTTAAGTCTAGAACAAAACTATTTTGAGTCTTAGGAATATATATATATCGGAGAGTAGGATTCTTTTTACTCCTCAACCCCTTCGTCGCTCTGGTGAGGACTCCTGACGTAGATGTTTTGACTTCCCTCTCCTCATTTTTCACTAAAATTTTTATTTTTAGGATCACGCAGGTATCTTGGGATCGTTCCGATATTACTGTGACGAGAACATTGTTCTTGGTGCCTCCTGACATTTAGGGGTTGTGGCAGTGTCCCGGGGAGTTGAGCTCCGAGGTGTTGTCGTCACAATTTTATCGTTGCAGTTCTGGTATACCTGAGCTCGCCGACATCGAAAATCTCTTCTATGCAGTTAGTGGTGAGATAACCTCGACGCCACCCAGTACTGGGGAGGGAGTTCGGGAGTATTGCCACACCTAGTATAGCAGATGCTTTTCGAAGGTCTGAGGTACACGATTTTCGGAGGTTTCTTGGTTATGTGTTGACGGATGGATACAGTTGGAGCGTAGGGCTTGTTAGTTAGTTGTGTGATATATATTGTGCCTCCCTGTATCCCCAACACCAGATTGCATAACCAGAAAGTTTCGGGAGTTAATAGGTGGGAATTCAAGTAGTACCCAGGAATTCTTTCCGACAAATGTATGAGTTGAGATTGGGGTCCAACGTCTAGTGGTTCGTTTTTCACGGTCGATTTATAGTGGTCGCGAGGTGTCTTAAAGAATCCTTGGCTATGCCGATTCGGGGACGTCTTGTTTGTCATTCGTGACGTCCGCTGTACGTCGTGCCCGTGGGGCCTCATCGCGAACACGTTGGGCGAAATCTCTGTCATATGTTTGTATCCAGCTGATACCGTGCTTTGTTAATCCAATCATTCCAAGTGGCTTCTCATTCAAATGGTTGTATCATATTAACTTTGGAATGCATTCGTTCAATCTCTCTGTTCGGATGCTTATTGTGAAGACTGTATTGCAAATATCCAGCCTTTGATTCAGCTTATCTATCATTTCTATGGTGGTTCTAACGGATGTCATCTTCTTCAGGATGGCTCCCCCAACGCGTCTGAACCCGGACCGTAACGAAGGAGAGCAGTCGAATCCTCCGCCACCTCCTCCGCCTCCAGAGGCATGGCAAGCTTTGATGGCGGCCACCAACGCCAATACTCAGATGCTGATTCAGCTCATGCAAGAGCGCAGCCAAGGCCAAGGCAACCAAGGAAATCAAGGCCAAGGCAACAACAATCAGCCCCAGTTTGCTACCCTCAATCAGTTTCTCGCAAATCAGCCAAAGTCTTTCAGCGCTTGTGTTGAGGCCATGGACGCTGATGATTGGCTCGTGGACATCAACAAGCATTTTGAGTGCAGCAATGTCAGGCCTGAGGACTACGTCAAGTTCGCCTCCTTCCAGCTCAAGGACCAGGCAGCTGATTGGTATCGGCAGTACAAAGATTCCAGAGGGGGTCGAGTGATTACCTGGACTGACTTCTGCCGGGACTTTCGAGCTCATCAGATTCCAACAAGTGTTGTCGAGAGCAAGCGTGAGGAATTCTGCAATCTCAAGCAAGGAAGCATGTCCGTGTATCAATACAATGTCAAGTTTCAGAATCTTGCTCGCTTCGCAAGGCAAGACGTTCCTGATGAAAAGAGCATGATTTATCACTTCAGGGGTGGCCTCAGAGAGGATCTGCAGTTAGCTCTTGTTCTTGTTGAGCCTACTCAGTTTGATCAGTTCTATAACATGGCTCTCAAGCAAGAAGCTGCCCAGCTCAGGTGTGAAGCTTCCAAGAAAAGGCTCAGGGACGCAGTCCAGTCTTCCTCTTCCTCTCAGGTGGCAGCTAAGCAACAGAAGTTTTGGCTTCCTCCACCTCCTCCGTTTCGTCAGCCCTACCAGCAGAAGCACTCAGGTGGTCGTGGATCTTCCCACCCACCCAACCCAAGCTATCAGAACAAGTCTCAGTCTCAGTCTCAGGCTCCAAGGACAGGCGGTCCTCCTCCTCCACCTTTTCGTCCACTTTCAGAGGTCACTTGTCACAAGTGTGGTATGAAAGGGCACTACTCCAACAAGTGCACCAACCAGAGGCGCCTTCCACCTCCTCCTCCTGTCAGGTCAGCAAGCAATGCAGTTGTCAAGCACAACCCCAAGTATGCAAAGGTGAACATGTTGAATGCAGCTCAAGCGGAGGAATCTACCGATGTCATCATGGGTAACCTCGCAGTTAACTCTTTTCCGGCAAAATTATTATTTGATACTGGTGCATCCCATTGTTTCATGTCAAGACCGTTTTTTGCCAAGCATGGGTTCGTAACTAAAGATTTGCTCAAGCTGTTATCTATTGTTTCTCCGGGAAAGATTATGAACTCTAGCATGGTGGTTCTGGATGTCACCATCGAGATGGGCGACTATTCTTTTCTGGCTAATCCAATGGTCCTAGGGAATTCTGATATTGATCTCATTCTTGGAATGGATTGGCTTTATAAGCACAAGGCTTCTCTTGATTGTGCTGCAAAGGAAGTCAAATTGACGCATCCGTCTGAAGATGTGATCATCTTTGCCGCTCATGATGAAACCATTCGATTGTTCTCTCTCAATGAGAAAGGCGAGATCAACGCCATTTCTCAGATTCCAGTTGTCTGTGAGTATCAAGATGTCTTTCCTGAAGAGCTTCCGGGTATGCCTCCTCACCGGCCAGTCGAGTTCGTTATTGACCTTGAGCCCGGTACAAAACCCGTTTGCAAACGCCCATACAAGCTTGGGCCAGAAGAGCTGAAAGAATTGAAGAAACAACTTGATGAACAAGAACGTCTGGGTTTGATCAGACCAAGTTCGTCTCCTTGGGGTTGTGGTGTTCTCTTTGTCCAGAAGAAAGATGGCACGGACCGACTTTACGTCGATTACCACCCATTGAACAAGATGACAATCAAGAATAAATACCCACTTCCCAATATCAATGAATTGTTCGAGCAACTCATAGGTGCAAAGGTGTTTTCCAAGCTTGACCTCCGTATGGGGTATCACCAGATTCGCATTCGTGAAGAAGATATCACTAAGACAGCTTTCAGAACGAGCTTTGGTTCTTATGAATATACTGTCATGTCTTTCGGGCTTGCAAATGCCCCTCCAACATTCTCTCGTATGATGAACTTCATCTTCAACCCCTACACCAACGAATTCGTCTTGGTGTATCTCGACGATATCCTGGTTTTCTCCAAGAATAAAAAGGATCATGCTAAACATTTGCGATTGGTGCTCGACAAGCTCAGAGAGTATCAATTCTACGCAAAGTTCTCCAAATGTGAGTTTTGGCTTGATGAAGTTCTTTACCTTGGTCACATCATCTCTGCCAAGGGCATTTCTGTCAATCTGGAGAAGGTTGCTTCAATTGTTAACTGGGAGCCTCCACAGAACGTCAAGCAGCTCCGCAGTTTCCTTGGTCTTGCAAGCTATTGCCGAAGGTTTGTTGAGAACTTCTCGAAGATCGCTAAGCCTCTTTCCAACCTCCTCCAGAAGAATGTCAAGTACTCCTGGACTCCTGAGTGTGACGTTGCCTTCAATACTCTCAAAGAGAAACTCGTCACAGCTCCGGTCCTTACTCCTCCTGATGAGTCCAAGCCCTACCAAGTTTTCTATGATGCTTCATTGCAAGGTCTCGGTGCTGTCCTGATGCAAGAAAGGAAAGTTGTGGCCTATACTTCTCGGCAGTTGAAGCCAAATGAGAGGAACTACCCCACTCACAATCTTGAGTTGGCGGCAGTTGTCCATGCATTAATCACTTGGAGACATCTCTTGTTGGGAAGGCAAGTGGACATTTTCACCGATCGCAAGAGCCTCAAATATATCTTCACTCAGCCCAACCTCAACCTCAGGCAAACTCGTTGGGTCAAAATGATCCAAGAGTACAATCCAAGCATTGAATACACTCCAGGCAAGGCTAATGTGATTGCAGATGCGTTGTGCAGAAAGGCATATTGCAATAGCTTAATTCTCAAGCCATTCCAACCTGATCTTTGTGAAGCTTTCCGCAAACTTAACCTCCAAGTTGTTCCTCAAGGTTTTCTTGCCAACCTTCAAGTCACTCCAACTTTGGAAGACCAAATCCGTGAGGCACAACTCCTTGATACCATGGTGAAGAAGGTGAAACACGGTGTTGCCAAGGGCCTTCCCAAATACAAGTGCTATCGCATTGATGACAAGGACACCTTATTCTTCGAGGACCGGCTAGTGGTTCCTAAGGGTGATCTAAGGAAGGTCATAATGAACGAAGCGCACAATTCTCTTCTTTCCATCCATCTAGGCAGTTCGAAGATGTACCATGACCTCAAGCAGTCATATTGGTGGACTCGCATGAAGCGAGAGATTGCTCAATTCGTGAATGAATGTGATGTCTGTCGGAGGGTGAAAGCAGAACATCAACGACCAGCTGGTCTCCTCCAACCTCTTGCTATTCCAGAATGGAAGTTTGATCATATCGAGATGGACTTTGTCACTGGCTTTCCCAAGTCCAAGCGTGGGAATGATGCTATCTTCGTTGTCATTGACAAGCTTACAAAAGTGGCTCATTTCCTACCAGTCAAAGAATCTATCACGGCAGCTCAGTTGGCAGAGCTATACACCTCCAGAATTGTCTCGTTGCACGGGATTCCTCAATTGATCTCCTCAGATCGCGGAAGCATCTTCACTTCCAAGTTCTGGGACTCCTTCCAGAAGGCCATGGGCACCAACATTCGTTTCAGCACGGCCTTTCATCCTCAAACGAGTGGCCAAGTTGAAAGAGTTAATCAAATCCTTGAAGACATGCTAAGAGCTTGTGTCATCTCCTTCGGTATGAAGTGGGAAGATTGCCTCCCATATGCTGAGTTCTCCTACAACAACAGCTTCCAAGCAAGTTCGGGCAAGGCCCCTTTCGAAATTCTCTATGGCAGAAAGTGCCGCACTCCTCTCAATTGGTCCGAGACTGGTGAACGCCAACTTCTTGGCAACGACTTGATCACAGAAGCTGAAGAAATGTGTAAAGTCATTCGTGAAAATCTCAAAGCCGCGCAATCGCGCCAGAAGAGTTACTATGATAGCAAGCACCGTGACTTGGCTTTTGAGATTGGAGACCATGTCTATCTCCGAGTCTCTCCAATGAAAGGCACTCAACGCTTCGGTATCAAAGGGAAGCTTGCCCCAAGATATGTGGGTCCTTTCAAGATCTTTGGCAAAAGAGGCGACCTCGCCTATCAACTTGAGCTCCCTTCCAACTTCTCAAATGTGCACGATGTGTTTCACGTGTCACAGCTTCGCAAGTGCTTCAAGATGCCCGAGCGCACTATCAACTTCGAAGAGATTGACCTCCAAGAGGACTTGTCTTATCATGAGCATCCCGTTGCCATTCTTGAAGAAACCGAGCGCAAAACTCGCAACAAGTCGATCAAATTCCTCAAAGTTAAGTGGTCTCACCATTCCGACCGAGAAGCTACTTGGGAGCGCGAGGATCACCTCCGTTCCGAATATCCGGAGTTCTTTCAGTCCTAGATCTCGGGACGAGATCCTCTTGTAGTGGAGGAGAGTTGTAACACCCCATATGTAAAACTTCCATATTTGGCAATGTATCCAACCTTATCATGATCAATCCCAAGTGGTTTCCTCCTTGTTGGTTTCATTTTGGGGTTTTGCTTTGTTTCATATTGCATTGTATTGTCATTCTTGTCATATTTCATTTTGCCATTAATTGTTGCATCGTGGCCTCATCATATGTTGCATTGTGCTTGGTGTTATTTTGCATATTCTCATCATCTTGTGCATCTTCATGTTGTGAGCATATTGCATTGAGGCATGTTCTTTAGGTTCCAAGCTTCATCACTTTCCCCCTCATCACCACCTCTCCTTCTCTTTTATTTCACTTTTGCAAGTGCACCTCTACCCTCCTTCATTAATGTCCAACTTTTCCCCAATATTCTAGCACCATGCCCTAAACCTCTCTCCCAAGTTTCAACTTATTTGGACTTGTTTTGGTTAGGTTTTAAAATGGCTCAAGTTTGAATTAAACTCAAACTTGAATTATTTTACTTCCTTTAAAAATCTCCAAACCAATTTTTTTAAATAGTGCACATTTCCAGGAGCTTAGGAATATTGTTATATCTCTCACAACCCTCTCCTTTTCCCCTGATCTTTTCCTTTTTGTTTTCTGTCTGAAGAAATGGAAAAGGTAAAGAAAGCAGCAGCAGCAGTGCCACCCAGCAGCAGCAGCGCTCACCTGGGCCTCGGCCTCCCAGGCCGGCCCAGCTGGCGCCAACCGCAGCCCAGCTCCAGCCCGCGCGCACGACCCTCTCTCCCTTTCTCACCCATGCACCCGCTCGCCCCCGCTAGCGTGCGTCCATGTGGCCAAGCCGGCCCCATTCGCCAGCGACCCTGGCTACGCCCACACCCACCTTTCTTCCTCCTCGGTCCCCCTCTCGCGCACGCACATGGCCATGGCCACGGCCACGGCGTGCTTCAACCCGTCGACCTAGCCTCTTATAAACCCACCTCTCCTTGTCCCTCGAACCCTCTAGGGTTCCCTCTCCCTCTCCTCTCCGCCGCCACCCGCGTAGACCACCAGATCCGTCGCGCCACCCCGTCCAGAGCGCACCTGAGAGCACGGCCTCGTCGCCGGCGTGCTCTCCGGCCACCTCCACCCCAGCGATCGTGTCCGTCTTCCTCCCCGACGTCGTCTTCATCCACGACGTCGACTACGGTGCCCCGGACTACAAGTTCCTCGACGTCCTCTGCTTCCATCTCCTTCTCGGTCAGGACCGCACCGAGGTTCAGAGCTCGACTGCGTCGCTGTAGGCTCGTCTCCGTTGACGTCTTCGTGTCCTAGGGTGAGCTAGGTATACCTACCTCCCCTCCATCCTCTTCCTGTCGCGTTTAGATCACCGGAGTCTGCACTAGATCCATGCCATCGTCGTGCCCTCGCTGCTCTGGCGAATCTCTGAAACTTTCAGCGAGACACTGCCGTGCTCCGTCCAGATCTTGTCGCCGCTCGTCTCGCTCGGGCCCTGCTTCGTTTCACCTCGCCCCGCGCGCATGCCCGCTCCCGCGCAAGCCCGTCCTTGCCTCGCGTCGCTGCCGTCGCTCGCCGCGAACGCCACGGCCCCGAGCAGAGTTACGCTCGAGCTCGAGCGCCCCGCTCCCCTGTTGAACGCCCGCTCCCGCACGCGTTCCCCTCTCAAACCCCGCACACCCGCTGCTGTCTCTAGACACCCACCGTCGCCGTCGTTGATCGCCGGCGCGTCCGTGTCTCCTCTGCTGCACGGGAGAAGGAGTCCCAAGCCCGTCCTTGAGATAGCTCAAGTTGAGTCGAGCCCCTTCCTAACCAGCACACCGAGCCAGCCCAGCTGGTCGAGCCGAGTCAGTTCCACCCAGGCGACCCGGGTTCGAATCCCCTTGGGCGCATAAAACCCCCCTTTTTTTGTTGTTTTAATTGTTGTATCACTGACAGCTAGGCCCCACCTGTCCTACGCACACCCCACCTGTCAGCCTCTCTCAGGGAATATTCCATCAGGCAGAGAGCATCTTTCCATTTCGGGCTAGTCCATATCTGGACATTTCCTATTAGGGAAACTTGCCATTTCTGTTAATTTTCATTTAGGGCAGTATTTCACTTATAGCATTTGTGATGATTTTTCTACAGTAACCTAGACATATTATATATGTTTTTGGGGTAGAAAAATCCCACCAATCCAGTGTTGGCATTATTTTCTGCATTTGAGCAAGTTCATGACCATGTCATTTTACATCATATTGTTGCTTTGTCTTTTATGTGTATATTCATGCATATATGCTATGGGGTAGTTTTGCACATGAACATGCTCTTTGACATGCCTACTTCATGCTAGATTTTGTTTCATGCCATGACATGCTTTATATTGAGTGACACAAGCTTGTAAAGATGCTATCATGATTCTGTTTCTGCCATGCCATGAATTCTGCTAAGTCTGCAAAACTGTTAACATTTGCATTTTTGCCATGCTGTTATAAACATGTTCTAGGGAGTTCTAGCAGTAGCTCAGTGTTCATGTTTTGTAGAGCTTCACCTGTACTTAAGTGCCATGTCTTTTGTTTTTATGTTGGAGTGCTGTAGCATAGTTTGATGTTGCATCCAATGTGCCATGTTGCTGTTAAATCGCAGATTTTGCATTGTATCTTGTTTTGCTCGTCATTTGCAAACCGTGCATCTGTTTCCGGTGATCTTCATATCGATTTCATCCAAAATCTTCCAATCTATCCAGTGGAATGCTTGGTTTGCCAAGATAGTGCCATGTCCATCTTTCCCCTCCGGAGCACCCATATGCATTGCACATCATATCTTGCATTCCATGCCATATCTTGCATCATGTTGCTTGCGCATTGCACCGTGATTGATTGTTGTTCCGTTGCTTGTGTTCTTGCTTTGGGTAGAGCCGGGAGACGAGTTTGAGTACGAGGACCCTGTCGAGTACGTTCACGAGGAGCCAGCTTTCGACACCGTTGAGAACATTGCAGGCAAGATGATCATTACCCCCGATATCACTTCTATCTTTGCTTGCTAGTTGTTCGTTCTATCGTTATGTCGCGCTACCTACCACTTGTTTATCAAGCCTCCCTTATTGCCATGTCAAGCCTCTAACCCACCTTCCTAGCAAACCGTTGTTTGGCTATGTTTTCGCTTTTGCTCAGCCCCTCTTATAGCGTTGCTAGTTGCAGGTGCAGTGCAGGTTGTTTCATGTTGGGACATGGATATGTTGGGATATCACAATATCTCTTATTTAATTAATGCATCTATATACTTGGTAAAGGGTGGAAGGCTTGGCCTTTTGCTTGGTGTTTTGTTCCACTCTTGCCGCCTTAGTTTCCGTCATACCGGTGTTATGTTCCTTGAATTTTGCGTTCCTAACACGGTCGGGGTGTTATGGGCCCCCCTTGTTTCTTCGTCTAAAGTAAAGCTTTCCCGAGGAGATCCAACTTTGGTTTTACCATTTGCCTAATAACAACTAAAACTTGCATAGGGAGTAATTAACCCGAGGATACTTAATCAACCCCCGGGCCAGTGCTCGACATGAGTGTTGGTCCACCTACCTAGCAGTCGGCGGTGCCACCTCGGGGCAACTCGAGGTCTTTTGGCTATCGTCCACTTTGCATAGACGGATGAGTCCATAGATAGAGAGCGCGCGGCTCTGGACACGGATCTGACTCACCGGGAGATCTCCTTGGGATAGTTTTCCTTTCTTCGAAGAGCTTGTGCACCGGGATTCCGAGGCTACTCGGGTTGTCCCGCGATGGAGGATTGTCTCCGCGGATCGTGAGCTTGTCATGGGCTAAGTTGGGACACCCCTGCAGGGTTTAAACTTTCGAGAGCCGTGCCCGCGGTTATGTGGCAGACGGGAGCTTTTTAATATCCGGTTGTAGTGAACTCGAAACCAAACTCAATTAAAACACACCAACCGCGTGCGTAACCGTGATGGTCTCTTTTCGATGAGGTTCGGTCAGAGAACACGGTGGGGTTATGTTTGAACGTAAGTAGTTCAGGATCACTTCTTGATCATTACTAGATTACGACCGTTTGCGTAGCTTCTCATCTTATTCTTACATTCGTAAGTTAGCCACCAAACAATGCTTAGTGCCTGCTGCAACTCCACCATATGTCCATACCTTACCTTAAGCTTTGTTAGTCTTGATACCGTGGGTGATATGATTGCTGAGTCCCCGTGGCTCACAGAATACTACAAACACAGTTGCAGGTACCGACGAGTCTGATGCAGGTGACGCCACTGAGCTCAAGTGGGAGTTCGACGAAGACCGTGGTCGTTACTATGTTTCCTTTCCGGATGATCGGTAGTGGTGCCCAGTAGGGTCGATCGGGACTTAGCTTGGGTGGTTGTCTTTTATTCGTTTGATTTCGTCCGTAGCCGGACTCTGTGTTCATCTTGAATGATTGTATAACTTGATGATTTTGTGTGACATTGTGGCGATTGTAAGCCAAAGCTCGTATTCTATCTATTCAGTACATGAGATGAGCAAAGATACAACCACTCTTGCGACCATACCAATATGCGCTTATGCCCCAAGTCGTGCCTCGACACGTATGGAGTATAGTCGCATATTGGGTGTTACATCTACGCTGACCCGGAGCCGGCGCGGCGTACAATGCCTGGTGGGTGATGTCGCTTGAACTACGTCGGTATTTCCCCAAAGAGGAAGGGATGATGTAGCAAAACTACGGTAGGTATTTCCCTCAGTGATGAAACCAAGGTTATTGAACCAGTAGGAGAACCAAGCAACACTATGTAAACGGTACCTGCACAAAACGAACAAATACTTGCAACCCGACGCGTAAGAGGGGTTATCAATCGCTCCCGGGTAAAAGATAGATAATTTTGTGGTAGACTGGATTAATAGCTCTCGATTAAAACACGAATAAAGTAAATAATAAAAAAAGTACATCAAGGTATTTTTGGGTTTTTAAAATAATAGATCTGAAAACAAAAGCGAATAAATATAGATCTCAAGGCAAATATGATAAAGAAGAGACCCGGAGGCCGTAGATTTCACTAGTGGCTTCTCTCGAGAAAATAGCATACGGTGGGTAAACAAATTACTGTTGGGCAATTGATAGAACCTCAAATAATTATGACGATATCCAGGCAATGATCATTATATAGGCATCACGTCCAAGATTAGTAGACCGACTCCTGCCTGCATCTACTACTATTACTCCACACATCGATCGCTATCCAGCATGCATCTAGTGTATTAAGTTCATAGAGAAACGGAGTAATGCAATAAGAACGATGACATGATGTAGACAAGATCTATTCATGTAGGAATAGACCCCCATCTTGTTATCCTTAATAGCAACGATCAATACGTGTCTTGCTGCCCCTTCTGTCACTAGGAAAGAACACCGCACGACCGAACCCATCACAAAGCACCTCTTCCCATGGCAAGAAAAATTGATCTAGTTGGCCTAACTAAACCAAAGATTCAAAGAAGAAATATGAGGCTATTGTTGGGGAACATGCAATATCAAAAAATTTCCTACGCTCATGCAAGATCTATCTAGGAGATGCATAGCAACGAGAGGGGGAGAGTGTGTCTACGTACCCTCATAGATCGAAAGCGGAAGCGTTTGACAACGCGGTTGATGTAGTCGTACACCTTCACGATCCGTCCCGATCAAGTACCGAACGTACGGCACCTCTGCGTTCAACACACGTTCAGCTCGATGACGTCCTCGCCTTCTTGATCCAACAAGACGGGCGAAGTAGTAGATGAGTTCCGGCAGCACGACGGCGTGGTGACGGTGTTGGTGAAGAACAATCTCCGCAGGGCTTCGCCAAGCACGACGGAAACTATGACGGAGGATAAACTAGAGGGGACGGGGTTGCCAGCACACGACTTGGTGTTTCTTGATGTGTCTTGGGTGCTAGCCCTGCCCCTCTATTTATATGTTGACCCCTGGGGTCGAAACTTGGAGTAAAAGCCTCCTCAAAGTCGGTTTTGCCCGAAAGGCAAGAGTCCTACTCGGACTCCAGGACCAAACGCCACAATTCTTGGCGTCTAGCCCAGATGCCATGGGCCTCGGCGTCTGGCCCAGGGCCAGACGCCAAGGTCTCCGGTGTTTGGCCCCCTAGCCTCCGCAAAACTCCTTTTGCTCCGACTTATCGCCCCGTGGGCCTGACCCCTTGGCCTAACCATATCATCCAATATATGAATCTTTACCTCCGGACCATTCCGGAGCTCCTCGTCATGTCCGTGATCTCATCCGGGACTCCGAACAACATTCGGTCACCAACATACATAACTCATATAGTACTATATCGTCAATGAACGTTAAGCGTGCGGACCCTACGGGTTCGAGAACTATGTAGACATGACTGAGACACCTCTCTAGTCAATAACCAATAGCGGAACTTGGATGCCCATATTGGCTCCTACATATTCTACGAAGATCTTTATCGGTCGAACCGTTATGACAACATACGTTGTTTCCTTTGTCATCGGTATGTTACTTGCCCGAGATTCGATCGTCGGTATCTTCATACCTAGTTCAATCTCGTTACCGGCAAGTCTCTTTACTCGTTCCGTAATACATCATCCCGCAACTAACTCATTAGTCACTTTGCTTGCAAGGCTTCTTATGATGTGCATTACCGAGAGGGCCCAGAGATACCTCTCCGATACTCGAAGTGACAAATCCTAATCTCGATCTATGCCAACCCAACAAACACCTTCGGAGATACCTGTAGAGCATCTTTATAATCACCCAGTTACGTTGTGACGTTTGATAGCACACAAGGTATTCCTCCGGTATCTGGGAGTTGCATAATCTCATAGTCAGAGGAATATGTATAAGTCATGAAGAAAGCAATAGCAATAAAACTTGACGATCATTATGCTAAGCTAACGGATGGGTCTTGTCCATCACATCATTCTCCTAATGATGTGATCCCGTTCATCAAATGACAACACATGTCTATGGTTAGGAAACTTAACCATCTTTGATTAACGAGCTAGTCTAGTAGAGGCATACTAGGGACACAATGTTTTGTCTATGTATTCACACATGTATCAAGTTTCCGGTTAATACAATTCTAGCATGAATGATAAACATTTATCATGATATAAGGAAATATAAAATAACAACTTTATTATTGCCTCTAGGGCATATTTCCTTCAGTCTCCCACTTGCACTAGAGTCAATAATCTAGTTCACATCGCCATGTGATTTAACACCAATAGTTCACATCACCATGTGATTAACACCCATAGTTCACATCGCCATGCGACCAACACCCAAAGGGTTTACTAGAGTCAATAATCTAGTTCACATCGCCATGTGATTAACACCCAAAGAGTACTAAGGTGTGATCATGTTTTGCTTGTGAGAGAAGTTTAGTTAACGGGTCTGCCACATTCAGATCCGTATGTATTTTGCAAATTTCTATGTCTACAATGCTCTGCATGGAGCTACTCTAGCTAATTGCTCCCACTTTCAATATGTATCCAGATTGAGACTCAGAGTCATCCAGATCAGTGTTAAAGCTTGCATCGACGTAACTCTTTACGATGAACTCTTTATCACCTCCATAACCGAGAAATATTTCCTTAGTCCTCTAAGGATAATTTTGACCGCTGTCCAGTGATCTACTCCTGGATCACTATTGTACCCCTTTGCCAAACTCATGGCAAGGTGCACAATAGGTCTGGTATACAGCATGGCATACTTTATAGAACCTATGACTGAGGCATAGGGAATGACTTTCATTCTCTCTCTATCTTCTGCCGTGGTCATGCTTTGAGTCTTACTCAACTTTATACCTTGAATACAGGCAAGAACTATTTCTTTGACTGATCCCTTTTTGAACTCCTTCAAAATTTTGTCAAGGTATGTGCTTTGTGAAAGTCCTATTAAGCGTCTCGATCTATCCCTATAGATCTTGATGCTCAATACTTAAGCAGCTTCACCGAGGTCTTTTTATTGAAAAACTCTTATTCAAGTATCCTTTTATGCTATCCAGAAATTCTATATCGTTTCCAATCAATAATATGTCATCCACATATAATATTAGAAACGCTACAGAGCTCCCACTCACTTTCTTGTAAATACAGGCTTCTCCAAAAGTCTGTATAAAACCATATGCTTTGATCACTTCATCAAAGCGTATATTCCAACTCCGAGATGCTTGCACCAGTCCATAAATGGATCGCTGGAGCTTGCATACTTTGTTAGCACCTTTAGGATCGACAAAACCTTCTGGTTGCATCATATACAACTCTTCTTTGAGAAATCCATTAAGGAATGCAGTTTTGACATCCATTTGCCAGATTTCATAATCATAAAATGCGGCAATTGCTAACATGATTCGGACAGACTTAAGCATCACTACGGGTGAGAAGGTCTCATCGTAGTCAACTCCTTGAACTTGTCGAAAACCTTTCACAACAAGTCGAGCATTGTTGACAATAACATTACCATCAGCGTCAGTCTTCCTCTTGAAAATCCATTTATTCTCTATGGCTTGGCGATCATCGGGCAAGTCAACCAAAGTCCATACTTTGTTCTCATACATGGATCCCATCTCAGATTTCATGGCCTCAAGCCATTTTGCGGAATCTGGGCTCATCATAGCTTCTTCATAGTTCGTAGGTTCATCATGGTCTAGTAACATGACTTCCAGAACAGGATTACCGTACCACTCTGGTGCGGAACGTACTCTGGTTGACCTACGAGGTTTGGTAGTAACTTGATCCAAAGTTTCATGATTATCATCATTAACTTCCTCACTAATTGGTGTAGGTATCACTGGAACTAATTTCTGTGATGAACTACTTTCCAATTCGGGAGAAGGTACAATTACCTCATCAAGTTCTACTTTCCTCCCACTCACTTCTTTCGAGAGAAACTCCTTCTCTAGAAAGGATCCATTCTTAGCAACAAAGATTTTGCCTTCGAATCTGTGATAGAAGGTGTACCCAACAGTTTCTTTTGGATATCCTATGAAGATGCACTTCTCCGATTTGGGTTTGAGCTTATCAGGCTGAAGCTTTTTCACATAAGCATCGCAACCCCAAACTTTAAGAAACGATAGCTTAGGTTTCTTGCCAAACCACAGTTCATACGGTGTCGTCTCAACGGATTTAGATGGTGCCCTATTTAACATGAATGCAGCTGTCTCTAATGCATAACCCCAAAACGATAGTGGTAAATCGGTAAGAGACATCATAGATCGCACCATATCTAATAAAGTACGGTTACGACGTTCGGACACACCATTATGCTGTGGTGTTCCAGGTGGCATGAGTTGTGAAACTATTCCACATTGTTTTAAATGAGGCCAAACTCGCAACTCAAATATTCGCCTCCGCGATCAGATCGTAGAAACTTTATTTTCTTGTTACAATGATTTTCTACTTCACTCTGAAATTCTTTGAACTTTTCAAATGTTTCAGACTTATGTTTCATCAAGTAGATATACCCATATCTGCTCAAATCATCTGTGAAGGTTAGAAAATAACGATACCCGCCGCGAGCCTCAACACTCATCGGACCGCATACATCGGTATGTATTATTTCCAATAAGTCATTGGCTTGCTCCATTGTTCTGGAGAACGGAGTTTTAGTCATCTTACCCATGAGGCATGGTTCGCAAGTATCAAATGATTCATAATCAAGTGATTCCAAAAGCCCACTTGCATGGAGTTTCTTCATGCGCTTTACACCAATATGACCTAAACGGCAGTGCCACAAATATGTTGCACTATCATTATCAACTTTGCATCTTTTGGCATCAATATTATGAATATGTGTATCACTACGATCGAGATTCAATAAACCATTTATATTGAGTGTATGACCATAGAAGGTTTTATTCATGTAAACAGAACAACAATTATTCTCTGACTTAAATGAATAACCGTATCGCAATAAACATGATCCAATCATATTCATGCTCAACGCAAACACCAAATAACATTTATTTAGGTCCAACACTAATCCCGAAGGTAGAGGGAGTGTGCGATGGTGATCTTATCAACCTTGGAATCACTTCCAACACACATCGTCACCTCGTCATTAACTAGTCTCTGTTCATTTTGCAACTCCTGCTTTGAGTTACTAAAGTTAGCAACTGAACCAGTATCAAATACCTAGGGGCTACTATGAACACTAGTAAAATACACATCAATAACATGTATATCAAATATACCTTTGTTCACTTTGCCATCCTTCTTATCCGCCAAGTATTTTGGGGCAGTTCCGTTTCCAGTAACCATTTCCTTTGCAGTATAAGCACTCAGTTTCAGGCTTGGGTCCAGCTTTGGGCTTCTTCATGGGAGTGACAACTTGCTTGTCATTCTTCTCGAAGTTCCCTTTCTTTCCCTCGCCCTTTTTCTTGAAACTAGTGGTCTTGTCAACCATCAACACTTGATGCTTTTTCTTGATTTCTACCTTCGCCGATTTCAGTATCATGAAGAGCTCAGGAATCGTTTTCGTCATCCCTTGCATATTATAGTTCATCACGAAGTTCTAGTAACTTGGTGATAGTGACTAGAGAACTCGGTCAATCACTGTCTTATCTAGAAGATTAACTCCCACTTGATTCAAGCGATTGTAGTACCCAGACATTCTGAGCACATGCTGACTAGCTGAGCTATTCTCCTCCATTTTGTAGGCAAAGTACTTGTCAGAGGTCTCATACCTCTTAACACGGGCATGAGTCTGAAATATCATTTTTAGCTCTTGGAACATCTCATATGCTCCGTGACGTTCAAAACGTTTTTGAAGTCCCGCTTCTAAGCCGTAAATCATGGCGCACTAAACTATCAAGTAGTCATCATATCGAGCTTGCTAAACGTTCATAACGTTTGCATCTGCTCCTGCAATAGATCTGTCACCTAGCGGTGCATCAAGGACATAATTCTTCTGTGCAGCAATGAGGTTAGTCCTCAGATCACGGAACCAGTCCGCATCATTGCTACTATCATCTTTCAACTTAGTTTTCTCTAGGAACATATCAAAATAAAACAGGGGAGCTATACGCGAGCTATTGATCTACAACATAGATATGCAAAAACTATCAGGACTAAGTTCATGATAAATTAAAGTTCAATTAATCATATTACTTAAGAACTCCCACTTAGATAGACATCCCTCTAGTCATCTAAATGATCACGTGATCCATATCAACTAAACCATGTCCGATCATCACGTGAGATGGAGTAGTTTTCAATGGTGAACATCTCTATGTTGATCATATCTACTATATGATTCATGTTCGACCTTTCGGTCTCAGTGTTCCGAGGCCATATCTGCATATGCTAGGCTCGTCAAGTTTAACCCGAGTATTCTGCACGTGCAAAACTGGCTTGCACCCGTTGTATGTGAACGTAGAGCTTATCACACCCGATCATCACATGGTGTCTCGGCACGATGAACTGTCGCAACGGTGCATACTCAGGGAGAACACTTATACCTTGAAATTTAGTGAGGGATCATCTTATAATGCTACCACCGTACTAAGCAAAATAAGATGCATAGAAGATAAACATCACATACAATCAAAATATGTGACATGATATGGCCATCATCATCTTGTGACTTTGATCTCCATCTCCAAAGCACCGTCATGATCTCCATCATCACCGGCTTGACACCTTGATCTCCATCGTAGCGTCGTTGTCGTCTCGCCAACTATTGCTTCTACGACTATCGCTACCGCATAGTGATAAAGTAAAGCAATTACATGGCGATTGCATTTCATACAATAAAGCGACAACCATAAGGCTCCTGCCAGTTGCCGATAACTTTTACAAAACATGATCACCTCATACAATAACGTATATCACATCATGTCTTGACCATATCACATCACAGCATGCCCTGCAAAAACAAGTTAGACGTCCTCTACTTTGTTGTTGCAAGTTTTACGTGGCTGCTACGGGCTTCTAGCAAGAACCGTTCTTACCTACGCATCAAAACCACAACGATTTTTCGTCAAGTGTGCTGTTTTAACCTTCAACAAGGACCGTCCGTAGTCAAACTCGATTCAACTAAAGTTGGAGAAACAGACACCCGCCAGCCACCTGTGTGCAAAGCACGTCGGTAGAACCAGTCTCATGAACGCGGTCATGTAATGTCGGTCCGGGCCGCTTCTTCCAACAATACCGCCGAATCAAAGTAAGACGTTGGTGGTAAGCAGTATGACTATTATCGCCCACAACTCTTTGTGTTCTACTCATGCATATCATCTACACATAGACCTGGCTCTGATACCACTGTTGGGGAACGTGCAATATCAAAAAAAAAATCCTACGCTCACGCAAGATCTATCTAGGAGATGCATAGCAACGAGAGGGGGAGAGTGTGTCTACGTACCCTCGTAGATCGAAAGCGGAAGCGTTTGACAATGCGGTTGATGTAGTCGTACACCTTCACGATCCGTCCCGATCAAGTATCGAACGTACGGCACTTCCGCATTCAGCACACGTTCAGCTCGATGACGTCCTCGCCTTCTTGATCCAGCAAGACGGGCGAAGTAGTAGATGAGTTCCGGCAGCACGACGGCGTGGTGACGGTGTTGGTGAAGAACAATCTCCGCAGGGCTTTGCCAAGCACAATGGAAACTATGACGGAGGATAAACTAGAGGGGACGGGGTTGCCGGCACACGGCTTGGTGTTTCTTGATGTGTCTTGGGTGCTAGCCCTGCCCCTCTATTTATATGTTGAGCCCTGGGGTCGAAACTTGGAGTAAAAGCCTCCTCAAAGTCGGTTTTGCCCGAAAGGCAAGAGTCCTACTCGGACTCCAGGACCAAAGGCCACAATCATTGGCGTTTGGCCTAGACGCCATGGGCCTTGGCATCTGGCCCAGGGCCAGACGCCAAGGTCTCTGGCGTTTGGCCCCCTGGCCTCCGCAAAACTCCTTTTGCTCCGACTTATCGCCCCGTGGGCCTGACCCCTTGGCCTAACCATATCATCCAATATATGAATCTTTACCTCCAGACCATTCCGGAGCTCCTCGTCATGTCCGTGATCTCATCCGGGACTCCAAACAACATTCGGTCACCAACATACATAACTCATATAGTACTATATCGTCAACAAACGTTAAGCGTGCGGACCCTACGGGTTCGAGAACTATGTAGACATGACCGAGACACCTCTCTAGTCAATAACCAATAGCGGAACCTGGATGCCCATATTGGCTCCTACATATTCTACGAAGATCTTTATCGGTCGAACCGTTATGACAACATACGTTATTCCCTTTGTCATCGGTATGTTACTTGCCCGAGATTCGATCGTCGGTATCTTCATACCTAGTTCAATCTCGTTACCGGCAAGTCTCTTTACTCATTCCGTAATACATCATCCCGCAACTAACTCATTAGTCACTTTGCTTGCAAGGCTTCTTATGATGTGCATTACCGAGAGGGCCCAGAGATACCTCTCCGATACTCGAAGTGACAAATCCTAATCTCGATCTATGCCAACCCAACAAACACCTTCGGAGATACCTGTAGAGCATCTTTATAATCACCCAGTTACGTTGTGACGTTTGATAGCACACAAGGTATTCCTCCGGTATCCGGGAGTTGCATAATCTCATAGTCAGAGGAATATGTATAAGTCATGAAGAAAGCAATAGCAATAAAACTTAACGATCATTATGCTAAGCTAACGGATGGGTCTTGTCCATCACATCATTCTCCTAATGATGTGATCCCGTTCATCAAATGACAACACATGTCTATGGTTAGGAAACTTAACCATCTTTGATTAACGAGCTAGTCTAGTAGAGGCATACTAGGGACACAATGTTTTGTCTATGTATTCACACATGTATCAAGTTTCCGGTTAATACAATTCTAGCATGAATAATAAACATTTATCATGATATAAGGAAATATAAAATAACAACTTTATTATTGCCTCTAGGGCATATTTCCTTCAGCTATAAGTAATCATGCATATAAGAGATCAAAGAAACTCAAATAACTTTCATGGATAAATAGATCTGATCATAAACTCAAAGTTCATCGGATCCCAACAAACACACCGCAAAAAAGAGTTACATCAAATAGATCTCCAAGAGACCATTGTATTGAGAATCAAAAGAGAGAGAGAAAGCCATCTAGCTACTACCTACGGACCCGTAGGTCTACAATGAACTAATCACGCATCATCGGAGAGGCACCAATAAGGATGATGAACCCCTCCGTGATGGTGTCTAGATTGGATCTGGTGGTTCTGGAACTTGCGGCGGCTGGAATTATGTTTTGTCGACTCCCCTAGGGTTTTTGGATTTCCAGGGTATTTATAGTGCAAAGAGGCGGTGCGGGAGGCGGCCAAGGTGGGCACAACCCACCAGGGCGTGCCTGGGCCCCCAGGCACGCCCAGGTGGGTTGTGCTCCCCTCGGAGCCCCCTTCTGGTACCTCTTTGGCCCAACAGGTGTCTTCTGGTCCAGAAAAATTCTCCAAAAAGTTTTGCTGCGTTTGGACTTCATTTGGTATTGATTTTTTGCGAAGTAAAAAACAAGCAAAAAACAGCAACTGGCACTGGGCACTATGTCAATAGGTTAGTCCCAAAAAATGATAAAAAGTTGCTATAAAATGATGGTAAAACATCCAAGAATGATAATATAACAGCATGGAACAATAAAAAATTATAGATACGTTGGAGACGTATCAGCATCCCCAAGCTTAATTCCTGCTCGTCCTCGAGTAGGTAAATGATAAAAACAGAATTTTTGATGTGGAATGCTGCCTAACATGTGTTGGGGAACGGAGCATGAAATTCAAAAATTTTCCTACGCTCACGCAAGATCTATCCATGGAGATGCATCGCTACGAGGGGGAGAGTGTGTCTACATACCCTTGTAGACCGTTAGTGGAAGCGTCTCACAACGCGGTTGATGTAGTCGAACAATCCTTCGAGCTCCACCGATCAAGTGTCGAACGTACGGCACCTCCGAGTTCTAACACACGTTCAGCTCGGTGACGTCCCTCGCCTTCTAGATCCAGCTAGTCGTCGAGGTAGTAGATGAGTTCCGTCAGCACGACGGCATGGCGACGGTGATGGTGTAGAGATTCCGGCAGGGCTTCGCCTAAGCACTCCGAAAATATGACGGTGGCTCTAAACGGTGGAGGGGGGCGCCGCACACGGCTTTGATCAAGTCAATTGTGTGTCTATAGGGGGCGCCCCCCTCCCGTATATAAAGGAGGGAGGGCCGGCCCCCCTAGGGGTGGCGCACCAAGAGGGGGGGGAGTCCTACTAGGAGTGGGACTCCCACCCCTAGTAGGACTCCTCCTACTTGGGGGGAAAGAGGAGGGAGAGAGGGAGTAGGAGAGGGGGTGCGGCCCCCCCACCCCTAGTCCAATTCGGACCCAAAGGGGGGGCTGGCGCAGGCAGCCCATGGCTGCCCCCCTCTCTTTCCCGTAGGCCCACTAAGGCCCAAAACTTCCTCCCGGTAAATTCCCGTAACTCCCCGGTACTCCGAAAAATACCCGAGTCACTCGGAACCTTTCCGACGTCCGAATATAGCCTTCCAATATATCGATCTTTACCTCTTGGACATTCCGAGACTGATCGTTATGTCCATGATCTCATCCGGGACTCCGAACAACTTCGGTCACCAATCACTTAACTCATATAACACTATTACGTCATCGAACCTTAAGTGTGCCGACCCTACGGGTTCGGGAATGATGTAGACATGACCGAGACGACTCTCCGGTCAATAACCAACAGCGAGACCTGGATGCCCATATTGGTTCCTACATATTCCACGAAGATCTTTATCGGTGAACCTCCTATGTCAACATACGTTGTTCCCTTTGTCCGTCGGTATGTTACTTGCCCGAGATTCGATCGTCGGTATCCCGATACCTAGTTCAATCTCGTTACCGGCAAGTCTCTTTACTCGTTCCGTAATACATCATCTTGCAACTAACTCCTTAGTCACGGTGCTTGCAAGGCTTCTGTGATGCTGTATTACCGAGAGGGCCCAGAGATACCTTTCCGATAGTCGGAATGACAAATCCCAATCTCGATCCATGCCAACTCCACAAACACTTTCGGAGATACCTGTAGTGCACCTTTATAATCACCCAGTTACGTTGTGACGTTTGATACACCCTAAGTATTCCTACGGTTTCCGGGAGTTGCATGATCTCATGGTCAGAGGAACGTGTATTTAACATAGTGAAAGCAATAGCATAAAACTGAACGATCACATGCTATGCTAACGGTTGGGTCATGTCCATCACATCATTCTCCTAATGATGTGATCCCGTTATCAAATGACAACTCATGTCCATAGTCAGGAAACCTTGACCATCTTTTGATCAACGAGCTAGTCAAGTAGAGGCCTACTAGGGACTTAGTATTTGTTTATTATTCACACACATGTATTTAGTTTCCGGTCAATACAATTCTAGCATGAACAATAAACTATTATCATGAACGGGGAAATATGATAATAATAATCACTTTATTAATTGCCTCTAGGGCATATTTCCAACAGTCTCCCACTTGCACTAGAGTCAATTACATTGTAATGAATCTCACACCCATCGCAGTTTGGTGCTGATCATGTTTTGCTCGTGGAAGAGGTTTAGTCAACGGGTCTGCCACATTCAGATCCGTGTGTACTTTGCAAATCTCTATGTCTCCATCCTTGATCAAATTCCGAATGGAGTTGAAGCGGCGCTTTATATGCTTAGTTCTCTTGTGAAACCTGGGCTCCTTTGCGATGGCAATTGCTCCAGTGTTGTCACACAAGATAGTCATTGGACCCGATGCACTAGGTATGACACCTAGATCGGATATGAACTCCTTCATCCAGACTCCTTCGTGTGCTGCTTCGGAAGCAGCTATGTATTCCGCTTCACATGTAGATCCCGCCACAACACTCTACTTGGAACTGCACCAACTAACTGCACCACCATTAAGAATAAATACGTATCCAGATTGTGACTTAGAGTCATCTGGATCTGTGTCAAAACTAGCATCGACGTAACCCTTTACGACGAGCTCTTTGTCACTTCCATAAACGAGAAACATTTCCTTGGTCCTTTTCAGGTACTTCAGGATATTCTTGACCGCTGTCCAGTGATCTACTCCTGGATCACTTTGGTACCTCCCCACCAAGCTTATTGCGAGACATACATCAGGTCTGGTACACAGCATGGCATACATAATAGAGCCTATGGCTGAAGCATAGGGGATGACACTCATCTTCTCTTTATCTTCTGCCGTGGTCGGGCTTTGAGTCTTACTCAATCTCGTACCTTGCACTACAGGCAAGAACCCTTTCTTTGACTGATCCATTTTGAACTTCTTCAAAATCTTGTCAAGGTACGTGCTTTGTGAAAGTCCAATGAGGCGTCTTGATCTATCTCTATAGATCTTGATGCCTAATATGTAAGCAGCTTCTTCGAGATCCTTCATTGAAAAACTCTTGTTCAAATAACCCTTTATACTTTCCAGAAATTCTATGTCATTTCCCATCAATAATATGTCATCCACATATAATATGAGAAATGCCACAGAGCTCCCACTCACTTTCTTGTAAATACAAGCTTCTCCATAAGTTTGTATAAACCCAAACGCTTTGATCACTTCATCAAAGCGAGTATTCCAGCTCCGAGATGCTTGCACCAGTCCATAGATGGATCGCTGGAGCTTTCATACTTTGTTAGCACCTTTTGGATCGGCAAAACCTTCCGGCTGCATCATATACAATTCTTCCTTAAGGAATCCATTAAGGAATGCCGTTTTGACGTCCATTTGCCAGATTTCATAATCATAAAACGCGGCAATAGCTAACATAATTCTGACAGACTTAAGCATCGCTATGGGTGAGAAAGTCTCATCGTAGTCAACTCCTTGAACTTGGTGATAACCTTTAGCAACAAGTCGAGCTTTATAGACGGTGACATTACCATCAGCGTCCGTCTTCTTCTTAAAAATCCATTTATTTTCAATAGCCCGCCGTTCATCAGGCAAGTCTACCAAAGTCCACACTTTGTTCTCATACATGGATCCTATCTCGGATTTCATGGCCTCGAGCCATTTCTCGGAATCCGGGCTCGCCATAGCTTCTTCATAGTTCGAAGGTTCACCGTTGTCCAACAACATAACCTCCAAGACTGGATTTCCGTACCACTCTGGTGCGGAACGTGTCCTGGTTGACCTTCGAAGTTCAGTAGTAACTTGCTCTGAAGTATCATGATCAACATCATTATCTTCTTCTCCGGTCTGTGCTGGTGTCGCAGAAATTTCTTCCTGTGGCGTGCTACTATCCGGAGGAGGTACAATTACCTCATCAAGTTCTATTTTCCTCCCACTCACTTCTTTCGAGAGAAACTCCTTCTCTAGAAAGGATCCATTCTTAGCAACGAAAACTTTGCCTTCGGATCTGTGGTAGAAGGTGTACCCAATGGTTTCCTTTGGGTATCCTATGAAGACGCACTTATCCGCTTTGGGTTCGAGCTTATCTGGCTGAGGCCTTTTGACATAAGCATCGCAGCCCCAAACTTTCAGAAACGACAGCTTAGGTTTCTTGCTAAACCACAGTTCATACGGTGTCGTCTCAACGGATTTAGACGGTGCCCTATTTAAAGTGAATGTAGCTGTCTCTAATGCATAACCCCAAAATGATAGTGGCAAATCGGTAAGAGACATCATAGAACGCACCATATCTAATAAAGTACGATTACGACGTTCGGACACACCATTACGCTGTGGTGTTCCAGGTGGCGTAAGCTGTGAAACAATTCCACATTGTCTTAAGTGATTGCCAAACTCGTAACTCAAATATTCTCCTACACGATCAGATCGTAAGAATTTTATTTTCTTGTTACGATGGTTCTCTACTTCACTCTGAAATTCTTTGAACTTTTCAAATGTTTCAGACTTATGCTTCATTAAGTAGACATAACCATATCTACTCAAATCATCAGTGAATGTGAGAACATAACGATATCCACCGCGCGCCTCAACACTCATCGGACCGCATACATTGGTATGTATTATTTCCAACAAGTCTGTTGCTCGCTCCATTGTTCCAGAGAACGGAGTTTTAGTCATCTTGCCAATAAGGCACGGTTCGCATGTTTCAAATGATTCATAATCAAGTGATTCCAAAAGTCCATCAGCATGGAGTTTCTTCATGCGTTTTATACCGATATGACCTAAACGGCAGTGCCACAAATATGTAGTACTATCATTATCAAATTTGCATCTTTTGGCATCAATATTATGGATGTGAGTATTTTCACGATCGAGATTCAACAAGAATAAACCATTCACAAGAGGTGCATGACCATAAAAGATATTATTCATCCAAATAGAACAACCATTATTCTCTGTCTTAAATGAATAACCGTCTCGCAATAAACAAGATCCAGATATAATGTTCATGCTTAACGCAGGCACCCAATAACAATTATTTAGGTTTATAACTAATCCCGAAGGTAGATGTAGAGGTAGCGTCCCGACGGCGATAGCTTCAACACTTGAACCGTTCCCGACGCGCATCGTCACCTCGCCCTTAGCCAATCTTCTCTTGCTCTGCAGCTCCTGTTTTGAGTTACAAATATGAGCAACCGAACCAGTATCAAATACCCAGGTGCCTCTGCGAGCATTGGTTAAGTACACATCAATAACATGTATATCAAATATACCTTTGTTGATGTTGCCAGCCTTCTTATCTGCCAGATACTTGGGGCAGTTCCGCTTCCAGTGACCAGTCCCCTTGCAGTAGAAACACTCAGTCTCGGGTTTGGGTCCAGACTTGGGTTTCTTCCCTTGAGCAGCAACTGATTTGCCGTTCTTCTTGAAGTTCCCCTTCTTTCCCTTGCCCTTCTTGAAACTAGTGCCCTTCTTTACCATCAACACTTGATGCTCTTTCTTGACTTCAACCTCCGCAGCCTTAAGCATAGCGAAGAGCTCGGAAATCGTCTTGTTCATTCCTTGCATATTATAGTTCATCACGAAGCCCTTATAGCTTGGTGGCAGTGATTGGAGAATTCTGTCAATAACCGAGTCATCCGGAAGTTTAACTCCCAGCTGAGTCAAGCGGTTATGCAACCCAGACATCTTGAGTATATGCTCACTGACAGAACTATTCTCCTCCATCTTACAGCTGAAGAACTTATCGGAGACATCATATCTCTCGATCCGGGCATTGGCTTGAAAAACTAGTTTCAGCTCTTGGAATATCTCATATGCTCCATGGTGCTCAAAACGTCTTTGGAGCCCCGGTTCTAAGCCGTAAAGCATGGCACACTGAACTATCGAGTAGTCATCTTTCTTGGACTGCCAGACGTTCATAACATCTGCAGTTGCTCCTACAGGGGGTGCGGCACCTAGCGGTGCATCAAGGACATAAGCCTTCTGTGCAGCAATGAGGATGATCCTCAGATTACGGACCCAGTCCGCATAGTTGCTTCCATCATCTTTCAACTTAGCTTTCTCTAGGAACGCATTAAAATTCAGTGGAACTACAGCGCGGGCGGCCATTGATCTACAACATACAATTGCAAAGTTTAGACTATGTTCATGATAATTGAAGTTCAATTTAATCAAATTACTTAAGAACTCCCACTTAGATTAACATCCCTCAAGTTGTCTAAGTGTAACACGATCCACATCAAACTAAGCCAACTCCGATCATCACGTGAGGTGGATTAGTTCATCAATGGTGAACATCTTTCATGTTGATCATATCTACTATATGACTCATGTTCGACCTTTCGGTCTCTCGTGTTCCGAGGCCATATCTGCATATGCTAGGCTCGTCAAGTTTTAACCCCAAGTATTCCGCATGTGTAAAACTGGCTTACACCCGTTGTATATGAACGATTGCATCTAACACACCCGATCATCACGTGATGTTTAGCAGCATCGATCTTTAGCAACGGTGCATACTGTGGGGTGAACACTTATCTTGAAATTTAGTGAAGGGATCATCTTATAATGCTACCGTCGTCCTAAGCAAAATAAGATGCATAAAAGGATTAACATCACATGCAATTCAATATATGTGACATGATATGGCCATCATCGTCTTGTGCTCTTGATCTCCATCACTGAAGCACCGTCGTGGCCTCCATCGTCACGGGGTTGGCGCCATGATCTCCATCGTAGCGTCGTGACACCTTGATCTCCATCGTAGCGTCGTGGTCGTCTCGCCGACTATTGCTACTACTACTACTGCTAACTCATAGCGGTAAAGTAAAGCAATTACATCGTGTTGGCATTTCATACAATAAAGAGACAACCATATGGCTCCTGCCGGTTGCCTGATAACTTACAAAACATGATCATCTCATACAACAACTTATATCACATCATGTCTTGACCATATCACATCACCGGCATACCCTGCAAAAACAAGTTAGACGTCCTCTACTTTGTTGTTGCAAGTTTTACGTGGCTGCTACGGGTTTGCAAGAACCGTTCTTACCTACGCAAAACCACAACATGGTGTAGTGATTGCTTTTTGATCTTCTAAAAGAACCCTCTTCATTGAAACTGGTTCAACTAAAGTGAGAGAAACTGACACCCGCCAGTCACCTTTACGCAGCTATGTGCGCCAATGGTGAAACCAGTCTCGCGTAAGCGTACGCGTAATGTCGGTCCGGGCCGCTTCATCTCACAATACCGCTGACCGAGTAACAACTAGTAACGGCAAGCAATATGTATACACCCACGCCCACAACTCCTTGTGTTTTACTCGTGCAAAACACATCTACGCATAGACCTGGCTCATGATGCCACTGTTGGGGAACGGAGCATGAAATTCAAAAAATTTCCTATGCTCACGCAAGATCTATCCATGGAGATGCATCGCTACGAGGGGGAGAGTGTGTCTACATACCCTTGTAGACCGTTAGCGGAAGCGTCTCACAACGCGGTTGATGTAGTCGAACAATCCTTCGAGCTCCACCGATCAAGTGTCGAACGTACGGCACCTCCGAGTTCTAACACACGTTCAGCTCGGTGACGTCCCTCGCCTTCTAGATCCAGCTAGTCGTCGAGGTAGTAGATGAGTTCCGTCAGCACGACGGCGTGGCGACGGTGATGGTGTAGAGATTCCGGCAGGGCTTCGCCTAAGCACTCCGAAAATATGACGGTGGCTCTAAACGGTGGAGGGGGGCACCGCACACGGCTTTGATCAAGTCAATTGTGTGTCTATAGGGGGCGCCCCCCTCCCGTATATAAAGGAGGGAGGGCCGGCCCCCCTAGGGGTGGCGCACCAAGAGGGGGGGAGTCCTACTAGGAGTGGGACTCCCACCCCTAGTAGGACTCCTCCTACTAGGGGGGAAAGAGGAGGGAGAGAGGGAGTAGGAGAGGGGGTGCGGCCCCCCCACCCCTAGTCCAATTCGGACCCAAAGGGGGGGCTGGCGCAGGCAGCCCATGGCTGCCCCCCTCTCTTTCCCGTAGGCCCACTAAGGCCCAAAACTTCCTCCCGGTAAATTCCCGTAACTCCCCGGTACTCCGAAAAATACCCGAGTCACTCGGAACCTTTCCGACGTCCGAATATAGCCTTCCAATATATCGATCTTTACCTCTCGGACATTCCGAGACTGATCGTTATGTCCATGATCTCATCCGGGACTCCGAACAACTTCGGTCACCAATCACTTAACTCATATAACACTATTACATCATCGAACCTTAAGTGTGCCGACCCTACGGGTTCGGGAATGATGTAGACATGACCGAGACGACTCTCCGGTCAATAACCAACAGCGAGACCTGGATGCCCATATTGGTTCCTACATATTCCACGAAGATCTTTATCGGTGAACCTCCTATGTCAACATACGTTGTTCCCTTTGTCCGTCGGTATGTTACTTGCCCGAGATTCGATCGTCGGTATCCCGATACCTAGTTCAATCTCGTTACCGGCAAGTCTCTTTACTCGTTCCGTAATACATCATCTTGCAACTAACTCCTTAGTCACGGTGCTTGCAAGGCTTCTGTGATGCTGTATTACCGAGAGGGCCCAGAGATACCTTTCCGATAGTCGGAATGACAAATCCCAATCTCGATCCATGCCAACTCCACAAACACTTTCGGAGATACCTGTAGTGCACCTTTATAATCACCCAGTTACGTTGTGACGTTTGATACACCCTAAGTATTCCTACGGTTTCCGAGAGTTGCATGATCTCATGGTCAGAGGAACGTGTATTTAACATAGTGAAAGCAATAGCATAAAACTGAACGATCACATGCTATGCTAACGGTTGGGTCATGTCCATCACATCATTCTCCTAATGATGTGATCCCGTTATCAAATGACAACTCATGTCCATAGTCAGGAAACCTTGACCATCTTTTGATCAACGAGCTAGTCAAGTAGAGGCCTACTAGGGACTTAGTATTTGTTTATTATTCACACACATGTATTTAGTTTCCGGTCAATACAATTCTAGCATGAACAATAAACTATTATCATGAACGGGGAAATATGATAATAATCACTTTATTAATTGCCTCTAGGGCATATTTCCAACAACATGTTCATCACATATTCTTTTCTTTTGTAGCATGGACATTTGCACTTTTATTTGGTTCAAAGCAATAGTCTAGTTTTGACATGAAAATTTCAATACTCAAGCATATCAACAAGCAACCATGTCTTTCAAAATATCAACACTAAAGCAAGTTATCCCTAGCCCATTATGCTCAATCATTGATCCATTCATGAAACACACTCGCATCATAGCTACATCCAATGCTCAAGTACGATCATAGTGCCCCTTAGTTGGTTCTTTATAAGAGAAGATGGAGACTCAAATAAAAAAAAAATTGCATAAAGTAAATAGAAAGGCCCTTCGTAGAGGGAAGTAGGGATTTGTAGAGGTGCCAGAGCTCAAAGCGAAAAAATAGAGATAAAACATTTTGGGTGGCATGCCTTTCCTGTCAACGAAAATGATCGAGTAGTTCCCAATACTTTCCATGCTAGATATATCATAGGCGGTTCCCAAACAGAAAATGAGGTTTATTCCTTTTTCCACCATACTTTCAGATTCCACGGGTGCTATCCATACCAACAATTTCCAAGGAATTTATTATTTGACAACATAAAATAAATTCATTTTTTACATTTCGGGACTAGGCATCCCTAATACCTTTGCCGTAATCTCGTGCAATGACAAGTGAATAAACACTCATCGTGAGAATAACACATCTAGCATGGAAAAATATCAGCCACCCCCTACCATTTCATGAGCGGTACGAGCACATAAAAAGGAAATTTATTTTGAAAATTAGAGATGGCACATACAAATTTGCTTAGAACGGCACGGAAATACCGTATATAGGTAGGTATGGTGGACTCATATGGCAAAACTGGTTTTAAGGATTTTGGATGCACAAGTAGTATTCCTACTTAGTACAAGTGAAGACTAGCAAAAAGATTGAGAAGCATCCAACCAAGAAACGAAAAATCACATAAGCGAGCATTAAGCATAACTAACACCGAATAATGCACCACAAGTAGGATGTAATTTCATTGCATAAATTGTCTTTCGTGCTTGCATAGGGAATCACAAACCTTAACACCAATATTCTTACTACAGCATAATTACTCACCAACATGACTCACATATCACTATCATCATATCTCAAAACTATTACAAGGAATCAAGTTTATTTTGTCCAATGATCTTCATGAAAGTTTTTATTATATCCCTCTTGAATATCTATCACTTTGGGACTATTTTAATATGTTGCTTTTGATAGCTCAAACAAATCTAAGTGAAGAACATGAGCATAAAATTTTTTGTCTCTCAAAATAATATAAGTGAAGCATGAGAGAATTTCTTCAAAATTGCTAACTCTCAAATAAATCTAAGTGAAGCATGAGAGCATTTCCAACAAATCATAGCATAATTTTGGCTCTCTCAAATAGGTGTGTTCAGCAAGGATACTTGACACAAAAGAAAAAGAAAAACAAGCAAAGATTCATATAATACAGGACGCTCCAAGCAAAACTCATGATATGTGACGAATAAAAATATAACTCCAAGTAAAATACCGATGGTCGTTAGAAGAAAGAGGGGATGCCACTCGGGGCATCCCCAAGCTTAGTTGCTTGTTCATCCTTGAATATTAACTTGGGGTGCCATGGGGCATCCCCAAGCTTAGGCTCTTGCTACTCCTTATTCCTTCATCCATCGTGACCTCACCCAAAACTTGAAAACTTCAATCACACAAAACTTAACAAAACCTTCGTGAGATCCGTTAGTATAAGAAAACCAATCTTTACTTTAGGTACTGTTACAAACCCATTCATATTTTATTTTTGTATTATATCTACTGTATTCTAACTTTACCATGACTTATAGCCCCCGATACAAACCACAGATTCATCAAAATAAGCACACGATGCAAAGGAAACAGAATCTGTCAAAAACAGAACAGTCTGTAAAGACGCGAATTTTACCCATACTTATGTAACTCCAATTTTTTTGAAAAATTAGGATAACGTGGACAATTTGTATACCAATCTTGTGAAAATAATTCAGAAGTTGTCGTCGCTTCTGTGAATTTTGATAATTGTTTTACTGGACGCAAAAGTTTCTGTTTTCTAACAAGATCAAGTCAACTATCACCCAACATGATCCCAAAGGCTTTGCTTGGCCCAGAAACTAATTAAAACATAAAAAAACACAATCATGACAGTGACATAATTATGCAAACACTCAAGAACAGAAAGAAAAAGGCAAAAATAAATTTTAGTCATTGGGTTGCCTCCCAACAAGCGCTATCGTTTTACGCCCCTAGCTAGGCATAAAACATAGATTCAAGTATTGTCATCATTAGTTCTAGATCCATAGGATGCCCTCATGATTGATTCATATGGTGGCTTAATTCTTGTTCTAGGGAAGTATTCCATACCCTTTTTTAGTGAAAATTGGAATTTAATATTGCCTTCTTTCATATCAATCACGGCACCAATA
Organism: Thinopyrum elongatum; assembly: GCA_011799875.1. Classification (NCBI taxonomy): domain Eukaryota; kingdom Viridiplantae; phylum Streptophyta; class Magnoliopsida; order Poales; family Poaceae; genus Thinopyrum; species Thinopyrum elongatum. Next base: position 93,610,700 of record CM022302.1, on the reverse strand, counting down.
GTACGTAAAAATGGTCTACCAAGTATAATTGGACAAGACGGATTGCAATCAATATCAAGAACAATAAAATCTATGGGCACATAATTCCTATTTGCAAGAATAAGAACATCATTAATTCTTCTCAAAGGCTTTTTAATAGTAGAATCCGCCAAGTGCAAATTTAAAGAACGCTCTTCAATATCGGTAAGACCAAGCACATCACATAAAGTTTCGGAATTGTGGAAACACTAGCACCCAAGTCACATAAAGCAAAGCACTCATAATTTTTAATCTTGACTTTAATGGTGGGTTCCCATTCATCATGTAATTTTCCAGGAATTGAAACTTCTAATTCCAATTTTTCTTCCAAAGCTTTCATCATGGCATCTATGATATGTTTAGTAAAAGCCTTATTTTGTTCATAGGCATGAGGTGAATTTATCATGGATTACAACAAAGAAATACATTCAATCAAAGAGCAACTATCATAATTAAAGTCTTTGTAATCCAAAAGAGTGGGCACATCACTAGTTAAAGTTTTGACCTCTCCAAACCCACTTTTATCAATTTTTTCATCAAGATTTTCACCCTCCGAACTATCGGGACGCCTTCTAGCTAAAGTTGACTCTTCTCCAGTCCCTTTATCATCAATTTTAATCTTACTAAACAAGGAATCAATAGAAGAAACACGAATCACTTTAAGATCTTCATCATTTTTATGAAAGCAATCACTAGAAAACGCTCTTTCCAAAAATTCTCTTTTAGCTCTAAGCATAGCGGTTCTTTTCTTATTTTCATCCATAGAAACATATAAAGCTTTAATTGATTCATCAACCTTTGGCACAAAAAATTTCAACTTGAGATTTTCTACATCATGAGAAATTCTATCAATGCTTCTAGACATATCATCAATCTTATTCAACTTTTCTTCTATCGTAGCATTGAAAACCTTTTGAGTATTGATAAATTCTTTAATATTATTCTCAAGATCAGAGGTGTTCCTATTATTATTATAAGAAGGATTACCATAGGAACTACCATCATTATTAGAGGAATTTCCAGGAAAAGGCCTAGGATTAAAATTACCTCTATAAGCATTGTTATTGAAATTGTTTCGCGAGATAAAATTCACATCTACGGCATCACTATTTTGCTCAATCAAAGTAGACAAAGGCACATCATTAAGATCAATAGGAGCATTTTTATTAGCAACTAATTTCATAAGAGCATCAACTTTTTCACTCAACGTGCTAATTTCTTCAACCGAATTAACTTTTTACTAGTAGGTGCCCTTTCGGTATGCTATTGTGAATAATTTGCCATGATATTATCTAGCAATTTAGTAGCTTCACCCAAAGTAATCTCCATAAAAGTACCACCCGCGGCGGAATCTAAAAGATTTCTAGAAACAAAGTTCAATCCCGCATAAAATTTTTGTATGATCATCCACAAATTTAAACCATGAGTTGGACAATTTCTTAGCATCAATTTCATTCTTTCCCAAGATTGTGCAACATGTTCATGCTCAAGTTGCTTAAAATTCATAATTTGGGTTCTAAGCGAAATAATTTTCACGGGCGGAAAATACTTAGTAATGAAAGCATCTTTGCATTTATCCCAAGAATCAATACTATTGCGAGGCAAAGAAGAAAACCAAATTTTTGCACGATCTCGCAAAGAAAACGAAAATAATTTCAACTTCACAATATCATTGTCCACATCTTTTTTTTGCATATCGCATAATTCTACGAATGTGTTAAGATGGGACGTGGCATCCTCATTAGGAGTACCGGAAAATTGATCTTTCATGACAAGATTCAACAAAGCGGCATTAATATCACAAGATTTCGCACTAGTGGCGGGAGGAGCAATCGGAGTACTAATAAAATCATTATTATTGGTATTGGAAAAGTCGCACAACTTGGTATTTTCTTGAGTCATCGTGACTACGCAAACAAGATTGCACAAAAAAACGGATCTGACGAGAAAAAGCGAACGAAAAAGAGGGGCGAGTAAAACGGCAATTTTTTGTGAAGTGGGGGAGATGAAAACGAGAGGCAAATGGCAAATAATGTAAATTGCAAGGAGATGAGATTTGCGATTAGGAACCTGATAGATGTTGATGATGTCTCCCCGACAACGGCGCCAGAAATTCCTTTTGATGTCGCTTGAACTACGTCGGTATTTCCCCAAAGAGGAAGGGATGATGCAGCACAGCTACGGTAGGTATTTCCGTCAGTGATGAAACCAAGGTTATCGAACCAGTAGGAGAACCAAGCAACACTATGTAAATGGTACCTGCACACAAAGAACAAATGCTTGCAACCCGACGCGTAAGAGGGGTTGTCAATCCCTCCCGGGTAAAAGATAGATAATTTTGTGGTAGATTGGATCAATAGCTCTCGATTAAAACGCGAATAAAGTAAATAATAAAAAAAGTGCAGCAAGGTATTTTTGGGGTTTTAGAATAATAGATATGAAAACAAAAGAGAATAAAAATAGATCTCAAGGCAAATATGATAAAGAAGAGACCCGGGGGCCGTAGATTTCACTAGTGGCTTCTCTCGAGAAAATAGCATACGGTGGGTAAACAAATTACTGTTGGGCAATTGATAGAACCTCAAATAATTATGATGATATCCAGGCAATGATCATTATATAGGCATCACGTCCAAGATTAGTAGACCGACTCCTGCCTGCATCTACTACTATTACTCCACACATCAACCGCTATCCAGCATGCATCTTGTGTATTAAGTTCATGGAGAAACGGAGTAATGCAATAAGAACGATGACATGATATAGACAAGATCTATTCATGTAGGAATATACCCCATCTTGTTATCCTTAATAGCAACGATCAATACGTGTCATGCTGCCCCTTCTGTCACTGGGAAAGAACACCGCACGACCGAACCCATCACAAAGCACCTCTTCCCATGGCAAGAAAAATCGATCTAGTTGGCCTAACTAAACCAAAGATTCGAAGAGGAAATACGAGGCCATAAGTAATTGCTACTTCTTGAGCTTGTGTTGGTTTTTCCCTTGAAGAGGAAAGGGTGATGCAGCAAAGTAGAGATAAGTATTTCCCTCAGTTAGGGAACCAAGGTATCAATCCAGTAGGAGGCACAAGCAAGTCTCCAATCTATGCATCTACACAAACAATCAAACACTTTCACCCAACGCGATAAAGGGGTTGTCAATCCCTTCACGGTCAATTGCAATGGTGAGATCTGATAGAGATAGATATAAAAGATTACTAAAACATAAAATAAAATAAAAGTAAATAAACTGCAGCAAGATATTTTTGGTATTTTTGGTTTATAGATCTGAAAATATATAAGGGAAAATAGACCCGGGGGCCTTAGGTTTCACTAGAGGCTTCTCTCTCTTGAAGAAAAATAATACGGTCGGTGAACAAATTACTATCGAGCAATCGATAGAAAAGCGCAAAGTTATGACGATATCCAAGGCAATGATTATGCATATAGGCATCACGTCCGTGTCAAGTAGACCGAAACGATTCTGCATCTACTACTATTACTCCACACATCGACCGACTCCTGCCTGCATCTAGAGTATTAAGTTCAAGAGAACAGAGTAACGCATTAAGTAAGATTACATGATGTAGAGGGATAAACTCAAGCAATATGATGAAAACCCCATCTTTTTATCCTTGATGGCAACAATACAAATACGTGCCTCGCTACCCCTTCTGTCACTGGGTGAGGACACCGCAAGATTGAACCCAAAACTAAGCACCTCTCCCATTGCTAGAAATACCAATCTAGTTGGCCAAACCAAACCGATAATTCGAAGAGAAATACCTAGATATCAAATCATGCATAGAAGAATTCAGAGAAGATTCAAATAATATTCATAGATAATCTGATCATAAATCCACAATTCATCGGATCTCCACAAACATACCGCAAAAGAATATTACATCGGATAGAACTCCAAGAACATCGAGGAGAACATGGTATTGAAGATCATAGAGAGAGAAGAAGCCATCTAGCTACTAGCTATGGACCCGTAGGTCTGAGGTAAACTACTCACGCTTCATCGGAAGGGCAATAGGGTTGATGTAGATGCCCTCCGTGATCGAATCCCCCTTCGGCAGATCACCGGAAAAGGCCCCAAGATGGGATCTCATGGGAACAGAGGCTTGCGGCGGTGGAAAAGTATTTTTGTCGACGCTTCTGATGGTTAGGCCGAAGATTAGGGTTAGAGGAGCTCCGAGGGACCCACAAGGCAGGGGGCGCCCCCCATGGGGCGTGCCCTGCACCCTTGCCGTCGCCTCGGGACTCCTTTTCCTTGGTCTCCAAGTCCTACGTGTGTCTTCTGGTCCAAGAAAAATCATCATAAAGTTTTATTTCGTTTGGACTCCGTTTGATATTCCTTTTCTGCGAAACTAAAAAACAAGGAAAAAACAGAAACTGGCACTGGGCTCTGGGTTAATAGGTTAGTCCCCAAAATAATATAAAATAGCATATTAATGCATATAAAACATCCAAAATAGATAATATAATAGCATGGAACAATCAAACATTATAGATACGTTGGAGACGTATCAAGCATCCCCAAGCTTAATTCCTGCTCGTCCTCGAGTAGGTAAATGATAAAAACAGAATTTTTGATGTGTAATGCTACCTAACATATTTATCCATGTAATTTTCTTTATTGTGGCATGAATATTCAGATCCATAAGATTCAAAACAAAAGTTTAATATTGACATAAAATCAATAATACTTCAAGCATACTAACAAAGCAATCATGTCTTCTCAAAATAACATGGCCAAAGAAAGCTATCCCTACAAAATCATATAGTCTGGCTATGCTCCATCTTCATCACACAAAGTATTAAATCATGCACAACCCCGATGACAAGCCAAGCAATTGTTTCATACTTTTGATGTTCTCAAACTTTTTCAACTTTCACGCAATGCATGACCGTGAGCCATGGATATAGCACTATAGGTGGAATAGAATATGGTGGTTGTGGAGAAGACAAAAGGAAGGAGATAGTCTCACATCAACTAGGTGTATCAACGGGCTATGGAGATGCCCATCAATAGATATCAATGTGAGTGAGTAGGGATTGCCATGCAACAGATGCACTAGAGCTATAAGTGTATGAAAGCTCAAAAAGAAACTAAGTGGGTGTGCATCCAACTCGCTTGCTCACGAAGACCTAGGGCAATTTGAGGAAGCCCATCATTGGAATATACAAGCCAAGTTCTATAATGAAAAATTCCCACTAGTATATGAAAGTGACAATATAGGAGACTCTCTATCATGAAGATCATGGTGCTACTTTGAAGCACAAGTGTGGAAAAAGGATAGTAGCATTGCACCTTCTCTCTTTTCTCTCATTTTTTTATTTTGGGCTCTTTGGCCTCTTTTTTTCCTTTTTTTCTTTCTCTCTTTTTTTATTTTATTTTTCGTCCGAAGTCTCATCCCGACTTGTGGGGGAATCATAGTCTCCATCATCCTTTTCTCACATGGGACAGTGCTCTTATAATGATGATCATCACACTTTTATTTACTTATAACTCAAGAATTACAACTCGATACTAGAACAAATATATGACTCTATATGAATGCCTCCGGCGGTGTACCGGGATGTGCAATGACTCAAGAGTGACATGTATAAAAAATATGAATGGTGGCTTTGCCACAAATACGATGTCAACTACATGATCATGCAAAGCAATATGACAATGATGAAGCGTGTCATAATAAATGGAACGGTTGAAGTTGCATGGCAATATATCTCGGAATGGCTATGGAAATGCCATAATAGGTAGGTATGGTGGTTGTTTTGAGGAAGGTATGTGGTGGGTGTAATGCACCGGCGAAAGTTGCGCGGTACTAGAGAGGCTAGCAATGGTGGAAGGGTGAGAGTGCGTATAATCCATGGACTCAACATTAGTCATAAAGAACTCACATACTTATTGCAAAAGTCTATTAGCTATCGAAACGAAGTACTACACGCATGCTCCTAGGGGGATAGATTGGTAGGAAAAGACCACCGCTCGTCCCCGACCGCCACTCATAAGGAGGACAATCAATAAATAAATCATGCTCCGACTTCATCACATAATGGTTCACCATACGTGCATGCTACGGGAATCACAAACTTTAACACAAGTATTTCTACCAATCCACTATTACTCACTAGCATGACTCTAATATCACCATCTTTATATCTCAAAACAATATGCAAGGAATCAAACTTCTCATAGTATTCAATGCACTTAATATGAAAGTTTTTATTATATCCCTCTTGGATGCCCATCATATTAGGACTAAATTCATAACCTAAGAAAATTACCATGCTGTTTAGAGATTCTCAAAATAATATAAGTGAAGCAAGAGAGTTCAACAATTTCTATAAAATAAAGCCACCGTCATGCTCTAAAAAGATATAAAGTGAAGCACTAGAGCAAATTGCCTAGCTCAAAAGATATAAGTGAAGCACATAGAGTATTCTAATAAATTCATGATTTAAGTGTGTCCCTCTCAAAAGGTGTGTACAACAAGGATGATTGTGGCAAACTAAAAAGAAAAGACTCATATCATACAAGACGCTCCAAGCAAAACACATATCATGTGATGAATAAAAATATAGACTCAAGTAAATTTACCGATGGATTGAAGACGAAAGAGGGGATGCCTTCCGGGGCATCCCCAAGCTTAGGCTCTTGGTTGTCCTTGAATATTACTTTGGGGTGCCTTGGGCATCCCCAAGCTTAGGCTCTTGCCACTCCTTATTCCATAGTCCATCAAATCTTTACCCAAAACTTGAAAACTTCACAACACAAAACTCAACAGAAAACTCATGAGATCCGTTAGTATAAGAAAATAAATCACCACTTTTGGTACTGTTGTGAACTCATCCTTTATTTTTATTGGTGTAATATCTACTGTATTCCAACTTCTCCATGGTTCATACCCCCTGATACTACCCATAGATTCATTAAAATAAGCAAACAACACATAGAAAACAGAATCTATCAAAAACAGAACAGTCTAAGAAAATCTGAATTGTTATAATAATTATGTAACTCCAAAAAATCTAAAAAATTACGGAAATAGAGGCAATTTGTATATCAATCTTTTGTAAAAAATTCAGGATTTTTCCACGCTCCAGTGAATTTAAACAATTCTGTTACCGGACGCAAAAGTTTCTGTTTTTCAGCAAGATCAAATCAACTATCACCGTAAGCCATCCCAAAGTTCTTACTTGGCTCAAACACTAATTAAAATATCAAAACACAATTACTACAGAGGTAATAATGTGTATTTTATTCAAGAACAGAAGCAAAACAAAAAAAGATAAAAATAAAATTGGGTTGCCTCCCAACAAGCTCTATTGTTTAACGCCCCTAGTTAGGCATAATGCAATAGATCTAGGTATTGTCATCTTTGGTATGCAACTCTTTCTTAATCAAATCTTCCAAAACTTTTCTCAGTAAATATATCCTTTCCTTTATTTCCCTTCTAGTAGGTGAACTTAATTCATGAATAGGACTTTGATTAGTGATTTTGACATTCATAAACCCATAATCCGGATCTTCACCGTATATATCATCATATAAAACACATATCTCATTTTTAACGGGTTCCCTAGTCATATTTTCCAACCAATCACCATTAAATCCTACATAAATTCCCCTTGTTATCCAATCAAATTTATCATAAGTCTCAAGATACAAGGTTTGAGTGATTTTCGAGTAGGGAACTCTCCTCCTAGGATTGTCACTGTAAGATTGATAATTTCTAGATTCCAAACTACGCAAAGTTTCTTTATCATGGAGAATTTCTTCAATCGGAGGATGTTCAACATCTTTATTATAGAAAGCAAAAATTTCCCTAGCCTCTTGTATTATAAAATCAAATTCCTGCATAAGGATGATAGTGGCAATCTTTTTAGCTTTAGGATGATTAATATTGGGGAGTTCATAAAACACCTTTTGCAAAGCGGGATGGATGTGCACAAATTTTCTTTCTAATTTTTCAATAAGCATGACAATGGCGTTCGCATAACAATTTGTATCGAGAAGAATAGATCTTTTATCAATAGGCATAGTTCCCGTACAATCAAAGAATTCTTGAATAACACTTTTCCCAATAATAAAAGTTTTTGCTTTATAATTAGGAGGAGTTTCAGTTTCATGATCTAAAGAACAGGATCCAAGTTTTTCCTCAAGATTTATACTAGTAGGACCCTCAAAATTTTCAATGATAACCTCCCCAGATTCAGACATGGCGGCAACAAATCGATCTAGCACACAAGCAAACAAAAAAAGCAAACGAAAAGACGAACGGAAGAAGGGCGAATAAAAAGGCAAATCTTTTTGTATTTTTCTGAAAATTGTTTTAGAAGTGGAGGAGAGGAAAACGAGAGGCAAATGGCAAATAATGTAATGCAAGAGATGAGAGTTTATGATGGGTAGGCTTGATGCAGAACCTCCCCGGAAACGGCGCCAGAAATTTTTCCTACTACTTCTTGAGCTTGCGTTGGTTTTTCCCTTGAAGAGGAAAGGGTGATGCAGCAAAGTAGAGATAAGTATTTCCCTCAGTTAGAGAACCAAGGTATCAATCCAGTAGGAGGCACAAGCAAGTCTCCAATCTATGCACCTACACAAACAATCAAATACTTGCACCCAACGCGATAAAGGGGTTGTCAATCCCTTCACGGTCAATTGCAATGGTGAGATTTGATAGAGATAGATAGAAATGATTATTAAAATGTAAAATAAAATAAAAATAAATAAATTGCAGCAAGATATTTTTGGTATTTTTGGTTTATGGATCTGAAAATATATAAGGGAAAATAGACCCGGGGGCCATAGGTTTCACTAGATGCTTCTCTCTTGAAGGAAAATAATACGGTGGGTGAACAAATTACTATCGAACAATTGATAGAAAAACGCAAAGTTATGACGATATCCAAGGCAATGATTATGCATATAGGCATCACGTCCGTGTCAAGTAGACCGAAATGATTCTGCATCTACTACTATTACTCCACACATCGACCGACTCCTGCCTGCATCTAGAGTATTAAGTTCAAGAGAACAGAGTAACGCATTAAGTAAGATGACATGATGTAGAGGGATAAACTCAAGCAATATGATGAAAAACCCCATCTTTTTATTCTTGATGACAACAATACAAATACGTGCCTTGCTACCCCTTCTGTCACTGGGTGAGGACACCGCAAGATTGAACCCAAAACTAAGCACCTCTCCCATTGCAAGAAATACCAATCTAGTTGGCCAAACCAAACCGATAATTCGAAGAGAAATACAATGATATCAAATCATGCATATAAGAATTCAGAGAAGATTCAAATAATATTCATAGATAATCTGATCATAAATCCACAATTCATCGGATCTCGACAAACATACCGCAAAAGAATATTACATCGGATAGAACTCCAAGAACATCGAGGAGAATATGGTATTGAAGATCATAGAGAGAGAAGAAGCCATCTAGCTACTAGTTATGGACCCGTAGGTCTGAGGTAAACTACTCACGCTTCATCGGAAGGGCAATAGGGTTGATGTAGGTGCCCTCCGTGATCGAATTCCCCTCCGGCAGATCGCCGAAAAAGGCCCCAAGATGGGATCTCACGGGAACAGAGGCTTGCGGCGGCGGAAAAGTATTTTTGTTGACGCTTCTGATGGTTTGGGAATATTTGGGAATTTATCGGCCGAAGATTAGGGTTAGAGGAGCTCCGTGGGACCCACAAGGCAGGGGGCGCCCCCCCTGGGGCGTGCCCTGCACCCTTGCCGTCACCTTGGGACTCCTTTTCCTTGGTCTCCAAGTCCTACGTGTGTCTTCTGGTCCAAGAAAAATCATCGTAAAGTTTTATTTCGTTTGGACTTCGTTTGATATACCTTTTCTGCGAAACTAAAAAACAAGGAAAAAACAGAAACTGGCACTGGGCTCTGGGTTAATACGTTAGTCCCAAAAATAATATAAAATAGCATATTAATGCATATAAAACATCCAAAACAGATAATATAAGAGCATGGAACAATAAAAAATTATAGATACGTTGGAGACGTATCAAGCATCCCCAAACTTAATTCTTGCTCGTCCTCGAGTAGGTAAATGATAAAAACAGAATTTTTGATGTGTAATGCTACCTAACATATTTATCCATGTAGTTTTCTTTATTGTGGCATGAATATTCAGATCCATAAGATTCAAAACAAAAGTTTAATATTGACATAAAAGCAATAATACTTCAAGCATACTAACAAAGCAATCATGTCTTCTCAAAATAACATGGCCAAAGAAAGTTATCCCTACAAAATCATATAGTCTGGCTATGCTCCATCTTCATCACACAAAGTATTAAATCATGCACAACCCCGATGACAAGCCAAGCAATTGTTCTGCTGCTGCTGCTTCTTCCCGCGGCGACCACCGCGGCGGCGGTCGTTGCCAGCCGGCGGCGGCTGGTGAGGGAAGGCCGCGGCCGGCTGCTGCGGCGGCGGTGGGAAGTAGGAGGTCGGCGGGTTGGGGAGCCGCGGCGGCTGCGGGGCGGTTGGGGCGGCGCCACGAGAAGTCCCCGCGGCGAGCGCCGTGTGAGTAGCCCGAGATTTCACCATCTTCACCCTCCTCTCCTCCAGACGAAGGTAGGCCACAACCCTAGGGAAGGTCGGGTACGGAAGGAAGGTGAGGTTGGATGCCGCGTTGCTGAACTCTTCGCCCAGGGCGGCGGTGAGCGTGCTAAGGTGGAGCTCATCGGAGACCTTGTCCTCAAGATCGCGAAGCTCATCAGCGAGTTTCTTAAGGCGCATACAGTAGTCGTCGATAGACGAGTCGTGTTGATGGCAGCCAAAGAACTCCTGCTGAAGAAAGACGCGGCGCTGGAGGGCATTGTCGGTGAAGAGCCCGTTCAGCTTCGCCCACACGGCGTGTGCGTCATCCTCGTCGCACACGATGGTGTGGAAGAGTCCTTCGAGATGGTCTGGTACAGCCATCGGGCGATGGTGGCGTCAATGGTCATCCAGTCGTCATCACCGAACATGAGGGCGGTGTCAACGGAGCCGTCGACGTGATCTTGGAGATGGTATTCGCGGAATACGAGGGAGAAGTAGGTTTTCCAAGCGTAATAGGTGGAGTTGGTGGAGTCAAGGACGATGGGGACACGGCCGAAGATGTCAAGATCGCGGATGAGTTCCACGGGAGGAGGATCGGGACCGGCAAAGGGGTTCGATCTGGCCGAGACAGAGGAGTGGGGGGATTCCATCGGGTGGGAGGGAGGGTTGGGCGCGGCGGCAGAGGGTGCGGCTGCGCGGGACAGAGAGGCGATCGGGTGGGAGGAGGAGGAGCGATCGGGTGGGAGGAGGGTTGGGCGATCGGGTGGGAGGTAGGCGATCGGGTGGGAGAAGTGGGAGAGGTGGGAAAGGCGTGGCGGCGGTGACTAGGCGCGGCGGCGGCGGGAGTGAGGCGGCGGCGACCGCAGAAGGGCTGCGGCTAGGCGAAAGCTAGGGTTAGGATCTGGAAGGGAAAACTGATACCATGTTAAAAGACAATGCAACTCTCGATATTGAACGGGTGCACAACACACGTATAAGTAACAATACTAAATCGAGAGAGGTTTGATTTTTCTTTTTTTTAGGTTTTTTTTACTGCTTACTGTTGGGAATTACGTGGGGTTACGTGGGGTGCTAAGCCAGGTCCCTGTTGATTTTTTTACCCCACCGCTTCCTTCTTCTAGAGAGAGGGAGAGAGAGCGAGAGGGATAGAGAGAAAAGGAGTAAAATGCATCATTGCCCCCTGAACTTGCTGGCTAGGTCCAAAACGGTCCTCAAACTTAGAAAGTGTATCAATACGGTCCTAATACTTGCCAATACGGTGTCAATACGGTCCTCAAACTTGTTGCACCGGTCCTGGCATACGGTCACGCATACGATTCGCGTATACAACAGCGTATTGGGCATGCCACGTCAGGATTTTACATGGCCCCACCTGTAAAGAATTTTTCAAAAATGAAGTGTTGAGCATGGGGGAGAATCGGACCTGCGACCTAGCTGTTGAGGGCAAGCGGCTGTTGAGGGCAAGCGGCTGCAAACGATCGAACCAGCACATACTGCGCTAGTTCCTGTACAAACAGAGGTTCAGTCTTTATAATCTACTGCTGGAGTATAAGATTTCAATTTCCGCCCGTCACCGGCTGGCCACCACGGATCGGCGTTGTCCCGAGCACTCTCTGCCACCGGCGAGACAGTGAAAGAAGGCATGCAGCCGCCGACGGCGACGGCGTCCGCAGTATCTATGGTTTGGTTTGTAGCACATCTTCACCATGCATGCATGAAGTAGATTAGTAGCACGTTCTAGTGCTCCACCGCTTATTCATGAACGTCGTTGAGGCGACGACGTGCACAAGTGTTAGACGGACAAGACGACGACACGACGTACGGGATGTGAATGCCTCCACCGCCTTAGGGTTGACATGATGCTGTTCATATCGGCTTTTGACTACGTTGATGTCGTCAGCCGCTGCGGTGACAGTGGGGGCATTGTCACCGTCGTCAGCGCCGGAGCTGCACAAGATCGTGCTACCATGACGAGCTCCCTGATGAAATGTTACAGCTACTCGAGGATAGCGGGAGAAAATGGGCTATCTAAGCAAAGCTGCAAGCATGGATAGAGGGAAGGAGATTGTGGTTGATCGAAATCACATGCTATACGAATGAAAATGTAGTAATATGTATTCCATAGTGTATTTTCCGTGTATACTCCGTACTGCCTTTGATAGATATACTCCGTACTTCCCGTAAAAAAATACTCAATACTAATTTATAAGATATATTTTTCCTGAATAAATTCCATATTACATTTATAGTTTTATTCAAGCTAGCAAGCTACGAGGAGACATCCGTGGCTTGATTGCCTGTGACCTCTATACGATGCAATGCTGTATTCATGCATGACATCACGTACGCATCACACAGATGTCCAAATCAATCAACACGTTTGGGTTTTAAATAATGAGCAGACACTACAATTACGTTACTACATATACTCAGGCTGCATTGAGAAAGGTTATATAAATGTCGGCCCCAAATTTGACACGGATCTGCATCGCTGTGATGGTTAGAAAGTGCGTACGTTCCAGCCAGCCGGAGCGCTCAGTTTTATTTTTATCTATTTCTTTCCCAGTGGTGACAAGTGGGCTCTGCGCTGATGCGGCACGCCCGGTACGCGCTGCTGTATGCGCGACCGTATGCCAGGACCGCCACAACAAGTTTGAGGACCGTATTGACACGGTATTGGCAAGTACTGGGACTGTATTGATACACTTCCTGAGTTTGAGGACTGATTTGGACCTAGCCTGCAAGTTCAAGGGGCAATTATGCATTTTACTCGAAAAGGGTGCGGCAGGTCAATCAAACGAGAAAGATCTCGACCGGGGTCCCACCACCCACTGCTTACCTCCTAGCTTCGTCTCTCCTTTTCTTCTTTCCTGAGTACCACGACCAATCTATCCTCTTTCCTTCTCTTCATTTTTTCAGAGAGAGCGACTAGAGAGGAACGGAGAGAAAGAGAAGCAGCCGCCGCCGCCTCCATCGGCCCACTCCTCGCTGCCCCTGCCATCCACTTTTTACCGCCACCCTCCGCCGCCGGCCGTTGCTGACGCCTCTCCTTGGCTTTGCTTCCATTCCCCACACATCTCGCCATCTCTACGGCTCCTCGAGAAAAGTGGCCCGCCGCCGCGCGGCGGAGGCGGAGGCCACCAACAGCCAGTGCGCAGGGCGGCTTCCCACAGGACAGCGCTTAGCTGTGCATTCCTCTGTTCGAGCGTGACCCGATTGCTTGGTGGTGGCTCTCTACGCCCATGGCCTATCTGTCCCTTCTCTTGCCATGCCTTCGGTGTGCCATCTGGGGCGTTCCTTGGCGAGCTACCGCCCGGCCGCATCATCCCCTCCTTCCCGGTTGACGGCAGCGGCGGCACTCACGTCTGCGTCATCAGTGTTGCTAAGGGGCGCCTCCCCCTGTTCGACGTTATCTTCTGTTCTTCCTACGGCTGCAAGAACCCTCACTTGGCCTTGGCTATGGCAGATGTGACAGATAAAGCAGGTGGTCATCTTCTCCCCTTTCTCTTTTACCATTAGAGAATTTCAGCCAAGCCTGCTGAGTAACACAAAGCAATTATATGCGTTCGATGGAATGTCTGCAATGCCAACAATATTCTGGGTAAAAAAGAACAAGGGTAACATGCATTGGATGGCTCAATTGTTTCTTGATTTTTGTACTAGGTTCGGTTTATGCTTGCTCTCACCAATACAAATTTTCCCGTAGCTCATGTGTTCAAAGATGGTGATTTCAAGAATCTGTCGAGTTCAACAAATCATGGTTCTGTTTATAGAAACTTAAAGAACAACATACATGTAATTTGTTCTGAATTTGTTTGCTTAATCACTTTATTGTTCCTTACTCTCGATCACCACCGAACAAGACGACACTCAAGTTTGTGGCTGGGTGCACTGCTGATGTACTTGCTGACCTTCCCATGTCAAGTTGTCTTTTTTTCCGTGTTCTTCACATGTGACAACACTAAGTGAACCATTTTGGGCTTCAGTTGCATTCTAAAATGGTGGTCTCTCCTATAGCTAGCTATAAATGTTGGCAGTTTCTTCCCTTTTTCTTTGGTGTTGTTTATTATTGAAAAGAGTATTTTTCTTGGTTTAGTATTAGCTAACATAGTCATGTAAAAATAAACTAAACTGTTCTAATGCCCTCATGTTACTAAAAGGTGCTAATAGTTAGGATAGTTGTAGTTGGTGCACTATTATTATTTGTTAAGTTAGGATGCTTACGTTGTGGTTCTTTGTGTATGTAAGCTGACAAGTAATACATCTCCAGTTTTTCAGTTTCAGCAAAAATTTGCACTGGATTGTGCCGGTTGGGGTGGTCACTTTCTTTGGAAATAAACATATATATTGGAGATGCATGCATTTAGATTTATAAATGTTTAGCCATGATTTCCATAGTGTCTGTTAAATCACAATAATTTTGTTGCTCTGCTGAGCAGGTTTTCTTATACATATATTTATTTTAAAATTTCATAGATGGATGAAATGCTGCTGAGAGACGTTACAAGATATTCCAACAGAGGCATCCTTACCGTCCGCATTACAAGGATATGGGAACATTGGGGTCCTGACGGCAGTGACCTGTTCGGCATAAACTTCATCATGATAGATTCTCAGGTTAAGCTCGATCTGTTATTGGTTCTCTTTGGTGTACGTTTGTCACACTTTACAAAATATATCATATTTACTTCCTTTCTAGGGCAGAACAATGGAAGGCACAATTCCAAGTATGGATCTTCAAGAACAGGATCTCTGAAGAAACAATTTACAAGCTTGGTACTTACCAGGTTCAATATGCTAGGGAAAGATACAAAACTGTAGATCGTCCATGGAGAGTAGTGTTTGCCCAAAAAACTACTGTGGAACCAATTGGTCCTTAGCTGCCAAACTTTCCCAAGTATGGATATACCACCTACAATGTATCACAGTATCAAAGCCGCATTAAACAAATCGTTTTGTTGTCAGGTCAGCATCTCTTAAGTATTGTTTTTATTGTATAATTGTCCACTTCTTACAATTTACAATTTTATCTAACTTGTGCATGTTGGATTAGTTACCAGCATCACAAGAATATTTGCGCCGAGCGGCGGATCGATTGACCGGATATGAGAAAATCACATCACAGATGGACAGTATGTGCCAACTTTTATCATTTTTCATTCCGTGTTCTTATCTCTCCACTGAAATAATGATATTTTTCTTTCCAGAACGTCCGCCGTTGTGACAAGCTACAACGGTGGTCTGCTCAAGAATTAGCAGATGCCCTTGATGCAGACAAGCTACAACCGTGGTCTGCTCAAGAACCCATTATAGTTCTATCTGTTGGCATGTCAGTACATGAATTCAATGTAAGTACTTATCGGCATCTTATATGCATCCTGCACAATTTAGATAAGAAATTAAAATTACCCGTTATATTTTTTGTACAGGAAACTTGGCCTTCAAGTCCTGTCTGGCAACTCAATGGTACATAAATCCATCTATTTCTGCAGCGGCAGCTATTCTAGGAAGTTACACATAGCAGAAATGATCCATCTGTGCAACTAATTTTCAATAGTCCAGCATCTGTGTTGACAAATTTCACAATATCCCAGATCTACTATAAGATCCCATCAAATTGAGATAAGCACCGGCTCATAGGGTCACCGCTAGGCAAATAATACAACAATCACAGAATTATCAGCCGTTGACCTTGGTGGAATCATGGTATTTTGCCATTGCTATCAAAGCTACACTAATGTCTTTCTCCGAGTAACAATATTTGGTTTCTTTCTGAAATAGATTGACCTTATGTGACTTGCAGGACCAGTACTATAAACTGGAAATAAAGATAACTGAAGTTGTAACAAAAGATGATAGTTGGTGGTACATGGGATGTAAGCAATGCTGGAAAAAGCTTTAAAACGACAGATGTTCTAATTGCACTCAGCCAAAGCCTTTCCCAAGGTATTTTGAGCAGATCGTCTATGATTTATTTACTACTAAATCAATAATTGCATAATTTGTGGACTAACACCTGTTAGGACAGCTGCAAGATTTCTCTGTATGGAATAGATGTGAACACACCCGCAGAAGAACCAGACGAGACTAGCTGAGACTGAAGCATCTAAGTAGTCAGCTACATCGCCATTAGCTTCCTTATATGGAGTAAACAAGCACACCATCCGCAACTACATGAAGCTTCTGTCTCTTTTCCGTCTTTCTCTGTCATTTCCTTAGTTGTCATAATGAAAACTCAGTACATTCCAGTGTGTCTTTCTGTACTTATAATAGCCTAACGCTATGTTCCATCTGTATGGTTTCAGACCGTTGCTACTCGATCTGTAATGCCAATATAACTGCCATGTGGAATTTATAAATTGCACAGGCTAACTTACTCCTACCTATCTAATTTGCCAGTTTCAATCCGACGCAAAAAGTTAAGACTGCAAGAAAAGTAATTTGCTTCGACAAGTACAGGTTCATAAAAACAGACATATTAACAAGTTTTACCATGAGCGCGACACACAAAGCTTTTCCACGGGCGCGGTGTGCGCCGCGCCTCTTCGGCACTAGTATATATATACAAGTGTAGCCCTCGGCCTCATCTATACAAAAAAACTAGAGGCAGGGCCGGTAGGAGATTATCCTAACCATATACATGCGTCAAGGCCTACATAATATGTTCAACATTTAGAAACAGAGGAAGTATAATTATATACTAGTGGTGTTGTCGTCCGGGTCAATCAGTCCTTTTAGTTTGTGCGAATCTTATACAAACCGAAAAGGCTGAACAACAAAAACACCTTCGAGAAGTCCTTGGCCAAAGGAGTGAAGAAAACTAGAGGCTGGAATGAAGACCCTTCCATGTGTTGGAATGCCCCTTTCAACTTTCAAGGTCTTCCCCATGACCCAAACCATGCAAGCCGTAGTGAGAAAATGACCACTCGACCAGCAACAGCCAACATTAAGCTAGTAAATTGATCAAGTCCCCTCAATGACCAATGACCCGTTCTTTCCCCGGCACCCGCCCTAGTCTGCTAACCAAGTACGTGCCACGCTGCTTCCTACTACTACTAGTGCGGTGGTTCCCTCACTTATATAACTCGTCTCTGCTCGTACATGCCGTGACACAAAATCTTGCACCCACTTTGCTCAACCTCGTAGCACGAAATCTCAGCGCAATTTCATGCACGTCCTTGCACCGCACTCAGGCGGTCCTACGTTTGCACAACTACCCGGCTACCTGGATCATCGTGAAAGCAAAGACACCGCGATCCACGGCGGCGACCTGCCAGGAGGGATGGACGACGTGCTGTCGCAGATCGGCGAGGCCTTCCGGCTCGCCGGGGAGCTCATGGGTGACCTCCCGGCGACCCAGAACGACCCGGCCTACCTCGCCGCGCGCTGCTACGGCATTGTCCGCGCCTACAACACGGCCATCCGCATGCTGCAGAACTACGGCGTGGGCGCCGTGAGCGTGGCCGCGGGCGCGGGCGCGCAGCGTCCGCTCGACGGCGGCGGGCCGCTGGACCTCCTGCGCCCGCGGAACACGGAGGAAGCAGCCGGCGCCAGCCAGCTTCTCGGGGAGACCGCGACGCGTCTGCAGGAGCCATTCAACATGCTGGCAGGTGCGCGAGCGCCACCGCATACGGCGCGCTCGGCGGCGGACGTCGCGGGCACCTCCGGCGGCCCGATGAGGAGGCTGACGTCGTCCAGGTCTCCGCCGACGGCCCAGCCACGGCAGGGCAGGAGGAGGTACGTGCGTGAGCCCGTACGTACCACGTACGGTACTGTCGTTGGTCGTCGTTAGATTTTGGGGGGTCAACGGTTCAAACACGGGGACCTTTTACCACGTCATGGCTCGGAAGTTTTCGTAGGCCCGCGCGCGCAGCGAATGTTCTCTGCGACAGCGACGCAGGGGCGAATTTCTAGCCAAGTCGTCGGGCGCTATGGGGAAGGTAGACGACACGAGGGTTTACATGGCGACCCGAAGCATGCACTTTTAATTATGTCGGGTATATGGGGAGATTAGTATAAGACTCGGTGAGGATCCAGGACTTATAATTAGTCGTGTTGGCTATTCTTCATGGAGGGAGAAGAAGACCGTGGTCCATTGGGTATTGAGGGAAATTTGACTGAATTGATTATTTTTTAAGCGGCTGTTCAATAGCCGACCCAATAATGCAATGAAAGACCCAGTGAGCTAGTTTGTGCAAGAAATTGTTAATTTACTAGAGTACCTCTCCCCCGTAAAGTAATATAAGAGCGTTTAGAACTTTAGATCAAATATATCTTAACACATGGAGTAATTAATATTAATCAAATAATATGTCGTTTAGGAGGGACAGCGGGCAGAGGGAGACGATGTTGGTGCCGGCACACCGGATGGGTAACACCGAGCTTCCACCGGACGACGGCTACACGTGGCGCAAGTACGGCCAGAAGGACATCCTCGGCTCCAGGTTCCCAAGGTAATCAAATGGCTACTTATCAACTTCCGTCTATGCGGGGCCGATTGACTGATTCACATTTCAAATCAGTTTGCTCCACAATTTTCCGCTTTCTCCACCCCAACGATTACGCTTGGGAGAGCAGCAACAGTAAATATATTCACTGCCCGATTAGTCAGCAACCCCGTAGTTTCACTTTCATGGAAGACTGGACATTTCTGGTAAGAGAGTGTAGTACACACTTCCAGAACTATGAATGCAGATTTCAGTAGTACACTACTTCAACTTAAATTTTGCTCTCAGTTTGACCAAAAAGGAGTACTTAATTACTTAACCCAACACTCGTGCAAACTATGTGCATGTTTCCAAATTAATAGGCTTTGCATAGGATACATGACAATCTGAGTTTGTGATGATCAAACTGCGTGCATATGATCAACAGGAGCTACTACCGGTGCACCCACAAGAACTACTACGGGTGCGACGCCAAGAAGAAGGTGCAGCGCCTGGACGACGATCCCTTCATGTACGTGGTCACGTACTGCGGCAGCCACAGCTGCCTCACCTCCACCACCCCGCTGCTCAACTTTCCCACCGCCACCGCCACCGCCACCGCCACCGCCACCGCTACCAACTCTCCGACAGCCGCGACAGGCTCCGGCCTCGCCTCTGCGGACCACTTCATGGCGCCCACCGAGCAGGCGGCCGTGTCGACATCAATGCACCTCGGCGTTGGCTGGATGTCGGCAAGCTTCCAGGGCGTTGTGGCGGGCTCCAGTGCCGGCGGGGGGAGCAGCGCCGGCATGCAGACGAGCGTGTCCACCGCAGCGAGGGACACGGATTACCCGGCGCTGGACCTCGCGGACGTCATGTTCA
This sequence comes from Thinopyrum elongatum, assembly GCA_011799875.1. Lineage (NCBI taxonomy): Eukaryota > Viridiplantae > Streptophyta > Magnoliopsida > Poales > Poaceae > Thinopyrum > Thinopyrum elongatum. The sequence continues at coordinate 93,590,784 of CM022302.1, read as the reverse complement.
ACTCCGGCGGTAGCGCCGGCATCGGCATGGACGGCATCTTCTCTTCTCATCATCGAAGTGATAGCTAGAAGGACGGCCATATGCAAGGCAGGATCTGGATTATTCGTTCTCATAGTCGATTACGTACGTAGAGAAGTAGCATGATTTATGTCTGGTTGCTCGTCGTTAATTTGATTTACTTATACATAGTTTTCTTTTCCTAATGATTTATTTATACATAGTTGTAGCCTCTGTTAGACTAATTAGCAATTTTTGATGAAGTTTATTCAGATATAAATTACTTTACAGCTGTGCTACAAATATTGATCTTATATGCGGAAGTACACATATGGAACAATGAACTTGCACATCTACGAAATTTACAAGAACAGCAAGCGCATGAAACAAGAGCAGGTGATTAGAACATATAGATGTCTTGGCTGTTTTCCTCCCTTCCCCTGGCATGTCAAAAACTCAATAAAGGCAAGGGCACCAATGCAACATGGCCCCTGGATCCCATGTAAATTTGAAAACTATTATCCTATAAATAAAAGGGCCTCCACTCACTTAGATAAGAGTTTTGCTACACCTAGAGACCAAATATACAAAATAAAAGCTACATGATAAGGTGCCAATATCGAATGCCAAAGAGAAGGGAAGGGGAGGCCCACACTCTGAAATTCAGGGAGGGGATTAGTGAGGATTAGCTAGTCCATATCCCACCAAATCGCCCCCATCCGGGACTTCTAGGCCTCCAACGCAACTCACGAAATTGGGCCAGACTAGTTCAAACGTCTGAAATCCCTTAGGCCGGCCCTAAATTGGTGGCAGCTCCGGGGAACTCTAGACATCGACCACGTTGGACTCTGACACACACCTCCCAACTAAACCCCACTCAAACCCGCATTTTCACAATCATGCCCTTCTGCTCTGCTCTCAATCTCTGCTCATAGAGGCCGCCACTGCCGTCATAAACCTCCCCTAGACGCTGTCAGGCCTTGCAGGACCCCCTGGTCACCACCCAGGCCTTGCCGGGTGCCACCGACGTACTACCTGGGATCTGGTCATCGCCTAGGTACCCTCCGCCGCTACCGACGCCATCCAAGGCACTAGGCCCGGCAAATGTCAAAACAAATGTCATAGTGCAATTTTTTTACACTCTCATTGTTTACTTTGAAGCTAACACAATGGATTCAGATGAGGAGTACTTCTATGATGAGTTCATGGATTCGTTTGCGTCAGGTCATGAAAAAGATGAGGATGAAACAACGACAATGATGGTGATTTTTGAAGAAATGGAGCGTGTAGAGGAACATGTTCTGAACTTCAAGGGTAAAAAAGGACATCGAGTGTTGAATCGGCATCAGGCACGGGGGCATGTTGATATCCCGGATGAGTACTTCGCCCCTGATGTGCTATTCGACCGCTATTTCTGATGTCGATATCGGATGCATCGACCATTCTCCTTGCACATCATGGAAGATGCAAGGGCCTCTAATGATTACTTGAAGCCGAAGAGGATGTCTTTGGCCGCATTGAGTTCTCTGGTCTCTGGATGTGCACGACTGCTATGTGGATGCCTACGTATGGCACAACCACAGACCAATGAGATGAGTACCTCCGGATGTCTAAGAGCACATGCCTCAAAACCATGGTCGGATTTGCTGCTGTAGTGGTCAAGGTGTTTGTACCGGAGTACTTGAGAGGACCAAATGCCGAAGACACAACAAGGCTCAAGGTACTTGGAGAATCAAGAGAGTTTCTAGGCATGGATTACATGCACTGGAGATTGAATACTAGGGCATGGCCATATGCTCAACAAGGGTAATACTAGGGCCATCATAAAAACTCCGCCATCATTCTTGAAGTGGTTGCATCACAAAACCTTTGAATTTGAACTTTTTGTTTGGCATGAGGTCACACAATGGCATCATGTGTTGCAACTGTCTCCATTGTTTGCAAGGTTGTATGCGGACGAAGCTCCTGCGTGCAACTATACCATCAATGGGCAGGAGCACAACATGAGTTACTATCTTTATGATGGTATCTATCCTTTGCGGGTGACCTTTGTCAAGTCCATCTCCGGTCCAATAGATAGAAAAACTAACTTTGGTATAAAACAAGAATGTATTGGTGCAATCGAGTGACCCTGAGTGTTTTGGAGATTCTTGGACAAAAACAATGAGGGACTAATGTGTTTCTTAGTGCGCATAGAGAGAATAGGTCCCTAGAGTACAGAGGAGTTTGCTACAAACTCAAGAGATAGTTATATGCGAAGCAGAGAAGAATGCTAAAGCTATTGAGGAGATTGTGTGTCAGAGACGACCCCCAAAAATATTGCCGAGTCGAGGCAATACGCGTGGAGTCTGAGAGAAATCAACTACAGTGGAGAAGAATGAAGACGAAGAGAAGACATATTTTTTTTCTTTCGTAGCTTTATTTGAGTCATAGGACCACCGTACTATCAAGAGGGGTTTCAAGGATTCAAAACTTGTGTCTACTGATGCTTAACCAAAATATATCCCAAGTGAGTGGAGAGAAATCTCTATGTGCGATGAGTAGCTACTTGTCAGACAAAGATGAAGTTCTTCTGGGCTGTGAGAGAATTGCTCTAGCAGTTAGCGTGTGAGTTTGAAATCTGACCGTTGGGAATGTGTCGGTTGACCATGTGTTGGGCCGTATGCCCTGATTGGTCGTTTCACCCTTGGGATTGCTCCCGCTATAAATAGCCACCCCACACCCACTGTTGTTGTTGGCTACTCTATTTGATTTTCGATAAGTTTGTCTGAGCACCCCTCTCTGAGAAATTTGAGTGAATACGCTAAGAGAAAACCCCAGAGCCAAAACTTAGTTAGTGTTTGAGAATCAAGTAGATCTAAATCGAGAGCTTAGAGCCTATTACTCTTGAGAGCTGCTAACTCCCTAAACGGTTAGGCATCTGTCTGAGTGACCGAGAGTGATTGGTCTCCAAAGACAAAGTCTGTCGAAGGTTTGAATATCGTTGAGAAGGATCTACCACGAGTGAAATCAACTGAAGTTCGAGGAACTTCACGTTGAGGAGAATAGGACGGAGAGAGGTTTGCTCCTATGTTCAATCGCAAGTCCCTCCAACCAGATGTAGCTCTTTGCAGAAGAGTGACCTGGTTTACCAAATTGCTTATCGCCATCGAGCAACACTGGTCATTTCTATTTACAACATTTCTTTCAGTTATCATGTTATGTTTTCTGTCTGTGTTGTTCATTTGTATGTCAGTGCACATTAATGTCTATACTCTGACATGCTTGTCTTCCTATTCCAACTCGTTGTGCTGAAGGTCATATGTTTCTATGTTTGTCCATTATTTATCTTCCACTACCTTGTCATTTTCTTAGCAATGTTCTGATTAGTAATTCGCAGTAGAGTTGCACGTTCCCTTTCTGCAGTAGTTTGTTCTGTAGTGCTGCATCTGTTTAGTTTTATTTTCGTTGTGTTGTGTACTATGTTGAGAGATTTCAAATTTCAATAAAAATTGAATCTCCCATTCACCCTCCACTGGTTGATATACTCCGACCCTACAAAATGTTCTAGAAAGAATGTGAATATGACATTCAGAGTGCTCCAAACCTGTTTTACAGTTGTTCGCGGACCTACTAAGCAATGGGATACAATGATATTGTGGGAGGTGATGATAGCTTGTGTGCTCACGCGTAACATGATTATGGAAGATGAGGGTGAGGTAATTCGCCAAGTTCTGGATTTTGACATATGGGTGACCCTATCCAGCTTCTGGAGCAATGCGGCGGCCTTTGAACAAGTTCTCCAGGTGCATCATCATATTCGCAATCGAGCAATTCATACACAACTTCATAATGATCTGATGGAGCACTTGTGAGAGGTTTATATGTACAATTAAAACATGTGTCGGAATAAATTGAATGTAAATTTGAGATCTATTATGTTTGGATATTAATTTATATTGGAAATATTGTTGCATTGAAATATTTATTCTAGATTCTGACATATGGATTGCAATGTGTCTGCCTGGTTCGAAAGACATGGTTGGACGACCGGACCTGGTCGGATGTCCAAGGACACGTCCATTGATATTTTGACGCGTCCATTTGGTGATTGCCTATGGACAGCGGCGAGTCTACTGGACGGGCTTAAACAGGCTCAAGCCTGCCCTCCAAAAAACAATATGTTTTTACTACTACACTACTTTCATCCCAGCTCAATGGTACATCTACGGTCGAGAGCAAACACACAACACAACACATGCACAGCGAACATGCACCACAAACGAATGCCCAGCATCCATCTACTGTGTAATTACTAGTTCATGTACAGTTAACTAATTTAGTGTCCAATACAACTTATTTGCGAAAAAAGAAGAGTACAAAAATGAGTATGCATGCACGTACTCCTCACGCTGAACGTGAACCCATCCTAGCTAATATGAACTCAGATACCCTTCCCTTAACTATTGTGATTGTAATCCCTCCTCCACCTTATATGGACAGCAAGATAGGAAGATAATGGTTATTTTGCAAGATAAATTCAAATTTTGATTCAAAAGTTCATATATATTTTCAAAAATCCTAGAAAAAATCCAGTTAATGCTACATGTTTTAAGTAGTAATTTGGAAAATTCCGAGCTTATTTTGACAACAATATTAGGACATCATGGTTAATTTTTTTTCAAAAGAGAGCTTAGTTTTCTCGCCGTTGACTTGAGCCTACCCTTCATTTTCTTCCTAGATTCGCCACTGCCTACGGAGATGCCCTTATGTAATCTCCTTCCATATACGTCAATAAAGTCGGCTGCTATTACTGAAAAAATGAATATTTTCAATGTTTTAAATAGCGGGCTATGAAAAATAGCGGCGGACCTCCAAATCAGCTATAGCGGGCTATAGCAGGCTATAACGGACTATTTGTGAAGGCGGCATTTAGCGGCACCCTTCTGAAAAGGCTATAGCAGGCTATAGCGGAGCTATAGCCGGCCATTTAAAACTATGAATATTTTCCTAACATATTACAGTATTTTTAAAATCTTGGATTAGATATTCACGTGCACGTATAGGTAAGCTTCCTAGTTCTTTCCTCGGCAGGATTTTTGGTTCGTGTCCGAGATCAAAACGCGCCGACCGACGTAAACTTGACGCGTGACGCGACTTCTGATCCGTTTCAGGCTCGTCCGCCACGCGCATCCATAAGTAGCAGGACCGGGACACCGCTGAGCACGCTCACAACTTGCGATCCAACACCATGGCCGCCATCGTGGAGACGCGCAAGCGCTGCGCCGCCGCGTTCCTCGACGAGCCGTCCCCGGCGCCGCCCCGCCTCTGCAAGCGCGGCCGCGTCACGCCATGCGCGGGCTCCATGGCCCCGGCGCCGCCCACATCTCTGGTGTTCGACCCGCTCGACGCCCTCCGTCACATATTCCCGGACGCCGACCCGAGGGGCCTGGAGGCCTGCTTCGCCGCCTCCGGCCGCGTCCTGCACGCCGCCGTGCAGGCGTACCACGCCCATCAGGCCAAGGACGCGCTGGCCTCCCGCCTCGCGCACGCGGCGGACGACGATGAGTTCTGCGCCGGCTTGCTCGTGGAGCAGATGGCGGCGGCGACCGACGTGCCCGACGCAAAGAACCGGGCGACTTGGATGCTGGGGGTGATCAGGAGCGCCGGGGCCGAGCGCGCCGTGCGGAAGGCCGCGACGGAGCTGGCAAGGCTGCGCGAGGAGAACGCCGCGCTGAGGGAGCAGGCGGAGCGCGGCGCGACAGAGGGGGCGGCGCTGCGCGAGGAGAACGCGGCGCTGGCGCAGCGTGCGGCGGCGGCGGAGCGCGACGGCACTGTGCTTAAGCGCGGCGTCATGGTGCAGCGGAGGCGGTACGAGGAGATGGAGCGCGCCGCGGCGGCGACGAAGAAGAAGGTGGCCGAGCTGGAGATGGTCAACTACGCGCTTGGTGTTCGGCTGCGCGACGCCGAGGCCAGTCCCTTCCCGGCGGCCTACCGTGGCCCCGACGTGTTCTAGCCTTCTAGGGCTCGTATGATCGCTGTTTTGATTCCAAGATCGATTTAGATTCAGCTCTCTCTTGTAAAACGATTGTAAATCCATGTCTCGATGGAATTCAATGCAGTATTTCAAAAGTTCATGATTTGTAAAAACATTCACAAATTTGTAAAAGTTCACAAATTTCAAAAATTCATGAATTTAAAAAAATTCGTTGGTTCGAAAACAAAATCATCAATTAGAAAAAGTAAATGCATCAGAAAAATTTCATGAATTTCATAAAAGTTCATTGATAAAGAAAAGGTTCACAAAATTTGAAAAAGTTTGCGCATTTCAAAAAGTTCACAAATTTGAAAAAACATTCGTGAATTCAAAAACAATTTAAAAAAATCATGAATATGACAGAAAGTTTGCAGATTAAAAAATTTGGGAAGAATGAAAAAATTTAACAACGAAAGAAGAAAAGAAAAGAAAAACAATAATAAAAAGGAAAATATCGGGAAAGAAAACAGGAAAGACAAAAAAAACCAGAAGAAAACCTGAGAGAAGTATCTAAAAGCTTTCAAAATCATAATACACCAGTGGCTCGCGAAACCTGCATGTGTTAGGCATAGCTGACGCGGTATCAAAAGAAAGAAGAATCAAATGGGCCAGCTCATTTTTTACGTAGGTCTGTTGCGAGGGTGCGAACCATTTACAAAAGGGGCATATAAATGGCGCTAGAAGCGCTAAATAGGAGTAAAGAGGATTGGTTGTGGTCGACTGCGCGAGCGCCAGTTGGATCTATGCCGCTTAAGGCCCTGGGAGTGTGAGAACTATATCTCGTTTACTGCGAGAGTTCCTACTGCCTCGCCTGAAGGTTTTTCCGCCTGTACAGTGCTGGACCGGTCCATTCCCCAGTGCTCATTTGTTTGCTAGATATGTGTTTGAGTACGTTTTATCTTTGTTTTTTGTTCTCTGTTTCTTCTCCGATTTTCTCTTGTTTCTTTGTTTTTCGTCGGTTTCTTTGTTTCTTGATGAGCTTTTTATTGGTTTTTTTCTTTCCTTTTTCTTTTGTTTTTTCTTTGTTTTCTTTGATTTCTTTATCTTGTTTTTTCAGTGGGTTTTCCCTTTCATCTTTCTTCTTCTTTTTCTTCCATTTTTTTCTGTTTCTTTTTGGTTTTCTTCATTCTTGGTTTTCACTATTTTTCATTTTATTGATGTGATTTTCTTTAGCTTTTAAATTCCATTTTTATTTGGTTTCCAGTGTTCCTTTTAAGGTTTTTGTTTTTTCTTCGTTTATATTTTGTTTATCTGAACGAATGGTATCATGTTGTTTTTCAAAAATTAAATGCGCATTAAATAATCAATCTGGTTTAAACGAAAAATGCACAATGTATAATAAATAAATGTAGACATCATAAAACATATTAAAAAGATCATTTTGTATTTAAAAATGTTATAAAAATGTTTTTGATGTATACGAAAAATCTGCATTGTGTGTGAAAAAATGTTCATTACAAAATGTTCAACACATGATCAATTTTTTTGTATTAATGTCTACTGCTCTTATATCCATGTTCAACACCTTACATAAACGTCTAACATTTATACATGATTAAAAGAAATCCATACACCTTTTTATATTTTTTTGTATAATTTTTTAATGTAATGAGAAATTTTTTTCTATACACATTTAACATTTTGTAGTCCTTGATTAAAATGTATCAAATACTACTTGATTAATATTTTTCAAATGCTTGATTAATATTTTTGAAATACCCGATCAACTTTTTCATACACATTGTATATTTTTTGTATACACGAATTTTTTTCTCTATACACATTTAACATTTTTTGAATGCTTGATTAACATTTTCAAATATATTATGTAATGTGTTTTTGGTAATGTATATATTTTAAATATTTGGAAGTATAAACAAAATTTAAAAAATAAAGAAAAAACATGAAAAAAATGAGGCTATTTCCTGTAGCCTCTCGCGCTCTGGGCCGGCCAGTCTAGCACTCGCGCAGGCGAGGCTGGCCTACATCTCGCTTTAAGCAAGACATAGGCGCGTCCCTGGGGATCGTCTTTTTTTAGAATCAAGAGCTTTATTGATTTAATCAGCAGGAATACATTCCTTCGTCACACAAGCCATGAGGAAGGTTCGAACATAACTTACCCATAGACATCGTCTCCTAGTGGAACTACACTGTTTAGCGCAAAGATGTGCTAACTCATTCGCCTCTCTCGGAACGAAAGACAAGCGAAACGCCTCAAAATTCCCGCAAAGCTCTTGAATTTCTTTAATTGTTGTAGCAATCTCTGAGCGATCCAAATGAGGAGAATTCCACAACTTCACTACCATTTGAGCATCAGTTTCAACAATTACCTTCCTATACCGCATATCCAAGCTAACTGGACACCATCTCTAATTGCAAATGATTCAATGGCCAATTGGCCATGGCAGATAGACCGTGCTCATACCATATTGCTTGAGCTCGCACCAGCTTGCCATCGTGGTCACGGACACCTACACCAGTACCTCACTGATGTGTATCATTACCAAACGTTGTGTCAACGTTTATCTTCAAGTAGGTCTGACCTAGCGGCACCCAGTTGTGTTCCTGTTTGGGTTTCACCATCAAGCTCTGCTTCCCGGATTCGTTAAGGTCATAGGCTACATTAGTAGCCCACTTCACTGATTGCACCACCGATCTAGTGCTCTCTCCGTGCGTCCACGCGTTGCTTTCTGTCCAAACAGCCCATGCACCACACAGAATGATACATGCGGATCATGCCTCATCTTGTTGTACCTTGGTGCCTTCCACAATATCCATCATCCAGGTTTCACGATGTAGTGTTGATAACCCATAAGCATAGAGGATCAATTGTAGCCTTTCTCGATAAGTAGTATGAAACTATTTTGTAGGTGTAAGGATAAGTGTGCAAGAATAAAACTAGAAGTACTTAGCAAGAATAAAACTAGGAGTAACTTGCAAGATAATAAAAGTTAGTTGTTTAGTAAAAAGCTTTTTGTAACACAAGAGAATGATTGGTCCCTAGGAAATTGATAACTAGGCCGGTAATTATTGCAATTTTATATGAGGAAGAGACATGAGGTAACATACTTTCCGTACTTGGATCATATGCACTTATGATTGGAACTCTAGCAAGTATTCACAACTACTAAAAATCATTAAGGTAAAACCTAGCCATAGCATTAATGAACAAGCCTTTTTTACTCCCATACGCAACAACTCACTTACTCGGGTTTGTGTTTCAGTCACTCACGCAACCCACTATAAGCGAATTATGAACGTATTGCAACACCCTACAGTGGTAATCCCACACGCTTGCGCGACACGGAGGGCACCATGGGATAGCACCAAAATAAAACATACAACCCAAACCAATCACGATCATCAATTAACCCATAGGACAAAAGAAATCTACTCAAACATCATAGGATAGCCATACATCATTGGATAATAATATATAGCATTAAGCACCATGTTTAAGTAGAGATTACAGCGGGGAGAAGAGGTGTTACACCGCTGCATAGAGGGGGGGAGAGTTGGTGAGGACGGCGAAAGTTATTGGTGTAGATCGCCGTCACGATGGTTGCCCCGGCGGCGTTCCGGCGCCACCGGGAGAGACGGGGGAGAGCTCCCCTCCTTCTTCTTCTTGCTTGGTCTCCCCCCTAGATGAGAGGAGAGTTTACCCTCTGGTCCATGGTGTCCATGGCTCCCGGAGGGCAGGAGCCCCTCCGAGATTGGATCTCTCTCTCTCTGTTATCTTCTGTTTCACGTTCCAGTTTTCTGGCCGAAAACCATTTCTTATATTCTCGGAGATCCGTAACTTCGATCGGGCTGAAATTTTAACAAGACTTTTTCCCGATATTATCTTTCTTGCGGCGAAAGAAGGGCTTCAACCGACTTACGAGGGAGTCACAAGGTACCACCACGCGCCCCCTGGTCGCGCCCTGGTGCCTTGTGACCACCTCGAGCATTGTCTTAGCGTTGATTCTTCTTCCAAAAAATCACATATATTCCAAAATAAATCTTCATAATTTTTTATCGCGTTTGGACTTTGCTTGATATGGATATCATGAGAAACAAAAAACATGCAACAAACAGGAACTGTCACTGGGCATTGGATCATATGTTAGTCCCAAAAATAATATAAAATGTTGCCAAAAGTATTTATGAAAGTTGTAGAATACTGGCATGAAATAATAAAAAATTATAGATACGACAGAGACGTATCAAGTGTCGGTACCTTAATTGGATGTGACCTTCTTCATTTCCTGCCAGAATAGTTTAGACCAAGTGCACTCGAAAAGTGCATGCCATATGCTTTCTTCTTGTCCGCAAGCATCACAAAAGTTAATACTCTCTATGTGTCTAGAGCATAGAACTACTCGTGATGGGATAAAGCCTTTGATCACTCTCCACCAGAAATTCCTTACTTTCGTTGGTACTGGGAGGTTCCAAAGTTTCTTCCAAAATAATCTGTCTGGTCCGCCTGCACTTGAGACTGATTCCATATCTCTCTTGAGCTCAATCAACAATTTATAGGCCGACCTTATTGAAAAATTACCAAATCTGTCCGGAAACCACTACCAGAAATCCTCCTGTGATCTACCAATTGGAATCCTAGCTATCATGGATATTTCCGGCTCCACAAAACCAGCTTGTATCTTTTGCATGTCCCAACACCCATTGTATTCATCAATCAATTCCTCCACTCGAGTGATAGTGGTAGTTGGGAGTCTAATCAGTGGACGTTTGTTGTAACTTTCAAGCACCCATGGGTCTTCCCAAATCTTTATAGAGTTGCCATTGCCTACTCTTTTAATCAGCCCCTTCCTTAGCGCTTCTCGACCATGCAGAATGGCCCGCCAAGTATGTGAAGAGTTCCTCTTATTCCTTGCTTACATAAAATAACAATCATGGAAATATTTGCCTTTCAGTATCCTTGCACACAATGAATTTGGGTTAGTGAGCAGTCTCCAACCCTGCTTTTGCGAGCATAGCTTGATTGAAAATTGGATGTCTCTAAATCCCATGCCTCCTTCACTCTTCGGGATGGCAATGTCAATCCACTTCTTCCAATGCATTTTCCTTTTCATCTCATCCCCTCCCCATCAGTACTGGGCTAACAAGCTAGTTATCCTTTTGCACATATTCTTTAACAAATGAAAACAACTCATGGAAAAGGTCGGGATCGCTTCACAAACGGATTTCACAAAGACTTCTCGGCCAACAATGTTAAGCAATTGTGGAGTCCATCCCTTACATAGCTTCTTAATTGATCATATTATCCTTTCAAATTTTCATCCCTGGACCTACCAAGAGTTGTACGTAACCCAAGGTATTTTTCCATCAGTGCCTCTGTTGCAATACCCGACCCTTCATGCACTCTCGCCTTCATATCATTGTCACAGTTTGCACTGAAAAATATTGCAGATTTTGTTCTGTTAATGAGCTGGACTGATCCCCTTCTATATATCTCCAAGATATCTTGAATTATCCTTGCTCTTGCCGGTGATGCCTGTGTAGAGATGAGACAATCGTCCGCAAAGAGAAGATGGGTAATCCATGGTGCATGGATTCCCACCCTTATGCCTCTAACCAAGTGCCCTGTGCCCATAGACTTAAGCAAGCTTGTTAGCCCTTCAGAGAAAATAAAAATAGATATGGTTAAACGGGATCGCCTTGACGAATACCCTTTGTAGGTTTAACAATCTCTGAAAATCTTCAATTCACCCGGACTGAGAAGGACACTGTTTCCACACATGCCATTATCCTATCTATCCACAATTTTGCAAAGCCTAATTTTTGCATTATAGCCCTCAGATAGCTCCACTCGACTCTGTCATAGGCTTTTGCCATATCTAACTTAATTACACAGTCCCCACTCTTGTCTGTCTTCCTCTTCGAAAAATGTATACACTCATAGGCCATGAGCACATTATCCGAGATTAACCTTCCTGGGACGAAAGCGCTCTGTTCCTCGGATATAATTTCATCTAAGATAGGCCGCAGTCAGAGTGCTAATACCTTGGAGACTATCTTATATAACACATTGCATAAAGATATGGGGCGAAATTGGGTGAGGTTCTGTGGGTTTTTCACCTTTGGGATAAGGACCAGAAACGTTTTATTGACCACCTCCGACATTATACCTATTTCGAAAAACTCCCGTACGGCCTGACACACCGAGCTCTTTAGAATATGCCAATGTTTTATATAAAAACCAACCGTGGAGCCCTCAGGACCCGACGATTTGTTCGGATGCATCATAAACAAGGCTTTCTCAACTTCTGTATTAGTTATGGGTGCACACAGCTTCTCATTCATCGCTTCGTTCACTTCTGGTTATACAAATACTTTTGGTTATACAAATACAGTAATATGCTCTAGATGTGTATCTAGCTGAGCAGTAAAGAGAGACCGATAGAACTCATTTGTCGTAGCCTCCAACTCTGATTGGGCCGTGAAGGTCCTGCCTTCGTCTAACTGAAGAGCTTTTATCTTGTTTACTCGCGCATGTTCTCTAGTCTGTGCATGGAAAAACCCGTATTACGGTCTCCTTCCACGAGCCAACTTACTCTGGATCCCTGTTTTCCATAGCCACTTCCCTTGCAAGGAGTTCAGAAGTCCTCCTTACTAGCCTTCTTTCTTCCACTGTCGCTCCCTTCCCAAGTGACCTTGCTCTCAGGCGTTCAAGCCTTTGACGCATTGTCTTTAGTTGTTTTTTCACTGAACCAAATTCTTCTCTACTCCATGTTTCCAGACTTTCTTTAACTCATCCCAGCGCCTCTGAAACCTGCTGCAGGTTGCCACTCGTCATGACCCAAGCCTCTTCTACTGTTTTGGTATAATTACCATGTCTGGTCCACACGTTCTCAAGTCTGAACTGCATGTTTCCTCCAGCACTCCGTGTCCAATCCGATATGCTAATACCAACCTATAGGTAACGCAGTAGAAAACAAAAAAATTCCGACCTACGCACCAGCCCAGGACCACTAAGGAGACTGCATACAAGGTTTGATCTTGTCTTTACCGACTCGTAGCGCAGCGGAAGTAGAGTCGACGACGGTGCAGATCCCCGCAGCTAGGATTTACAACCTCCCAACCGCGAGGATGTACTCCCTCGTCTGCTCCCCAGACGAATCTCCTGGCAGCCCTTCGGGAGGCCTCGGGACAGTCCCTCAGATAGTTCCACCGGACGGATCCTTGGATAGCCCTTCGGGAGGACCTCAGAATCTCGGACGGTCACTTGGACAGCCCTTCAGGAGGCACACTCGAAACTTGGATGGTCACTCGGACAGCCCTTCGGGAGGACCTTCGAAACTCGGATGGTCACTCGGACAACCCTTCGGGAGGCACTCTCGAACTAAGACTGAAACTACGATCTCTCTACAGAGTTGCACACATACGGTGTCATCTATCCGGCAGGGCTTCGCTGTCCAGAACTAGTTCCCACCGGAACCCAGACAGCCTTTCGGATCTATGAAACTATTTCGCTGGGAGGGAGAGAGAAAGCCAGATCATGCATGGCACTTGTATGTCAGAAAGAGTGAGTTTGGGCAGCCCCCTCCACCTCTATTTATAGGAGAAGGAGGGGTGGAGGGGCTGAAATTTCAGCCACATCCATCCATGTCATCCCCAAGATATTTTGGAGCAAAAGCCCAAAAAGGTGGCTTTCCAAAAAGTAACCCAAAAAGCACTTTCACTATTCACGACGACATTTTTCAGCGTCCGTTCGAACTGAAAATATTTATGTGGGCTTAGAACATTTTCAGTACCCACTAAAATAATTTTCAACGCGTTCTGGAACAATTCCAGATTAGTGATTTTCATCTGCGAGAAGCATCTAAAGCGGTTCCGGCAGCTCCGGAACATTTCCGGTTTTTCTTCCAGAAAATTCCCAAAAGTTTCCAGAATGATTCTGGCACCCTCCAAAAATTTTCAGGCATGTGCCGAAACCAATTTGACTTTATGGTATCCTCTGAAACAACTTTTCAGTTTCACTGGAACTCATCCGGTGACCTCTTTCTTTGGAACATTTCCGCTGTCTTCGAAAACTTTTCCCGGAAACTTTCTCTCAGACTCCCTGTCTAGTATTCAGCAGATAGATGACCCTTAAGCGTGTGACCCTATAGGTTCAGTGAAGTATAAGACATGACCTGGAACCCCTTCCGATCAATGATCAACATCGGAGCCGTGGACACCCATATTGACCCCTATACCCACACGAATGAATATTCGAGTGAACCTCCAGTTGCCGTGTGCTATTCCTGTTGCTTTGTGATATGTTACAAATACCTGACGTGAGATTTACTGCATCCCTGTGGATCAACACCTTGTCCACTATGCAAGTTACCTCGTTACCAGTATTGATCTCTTTTCTCATTACCCGTGTTCCGGCATCCCCATGATCAAATCACAAAGTGTCTGGCCAGACAATGATGGATACCGTAACACCGAGAGGGCCCAGAGATATCTCTCCATCGTCGGAGGAGCAAATCCCAATCTTGAGCTATCATGTTACTTGACACACTTTTCCATGAACCCGTAAGCCGCCGTAATAGCCACCCATTTATGGATGACGTTTAACAAACCCCAAAGTTCATGAAGCAAGCATGAAGAAACTCGATACTCTCATGGTCTAAGGAATAATGCAAACATTAAGTTCTCTGTGTTATTAACCATTAACTTGTGACAAAAGCATCTCATAGCATAACATCAATTCGGGTCGATTCAACACAAATGTTCTGCTAACATTGTGCCCTCAAAATTGCTGGCATAGTCATGCCCATGATCAGGAAAACAGGATCATCATGCAATATTTGAGCCAGTCATAGAGGCCTGACTAGGAATACATTTTACCGTTTATTATCACACACGTGCACATGAGTTTCCCTCCAAGCCTCGTTTTATTTGCAGACTCGAGAATCATTGCAGTTATAGCATGGAACATAAACCTAATTATGGACAGGGAGATAATCAATAACATTTATTATTACCTCTAGGGCATATCTCCTACAGACTCCCACTTGCACTAGAGTCAATAATCTAGTTAATGCTAATGCACTTTACACCTGTGGCACATTGGTGTAAATATGCTTCACTTGTGGTATAGCCTGATGTCCAATGGATCTGACGACTTTAGCTCCATGTGTATCTTTGCATATCCTCGCGTTTTCACGCTTTCACAAAATTCATATTTTGTGTGGACTTGGCTTTGTATGTATGTGAATCACAGGTCGAACCTGGATTCCTCAGACTGAGTTATGGAGCAACTACTTCCAGTAGTATCCCATTGACAAAAGCCATCTTGGAACCATACTAAGTTCACGAATGAACTATATGATTCAACATCTTCTTTGTTGCTTTAGAAGCAGCAACATACTTCGCCTCTGTTATAGAATTCGCCACAGTAACTTATTTGGAACATTTTCCAACTAACTGTGCCACCACATTGTGTGTTACACAAACCCTTAATTTAAATCGAAAATCGCATGGAGAAAAGATGAAGACTGTATCGATGTAACATTTTACAACGAACTCTTCATGATCTCCGCCTGCGAGAAAACATGTCATCGGTGCTACTCTAGCACTCAATGACACTTTTCACTATTGTCTTATGATCAATACTTTTGATCACTTTGGTATCTATACTCGCAACACCTTGGGAGTATCAGACATATCTGGTTGTTTTACATACCATGGAATACATGATTAATCCAACCACAAGAGTGTGTGGAATCTCCATCATGTATTTTGCTCATTAGTGTTTTGGGACACCGAGTCTTGAAAAAACTCTTTCCATGTGACTTCGGCAAGAATCACTCCTTGGCGTTTTAAATGCTAAAAAGTTTTAGCATCTTGTCAATATGTATTCATTGCTTAGCCCCATTAGGTAAATCTATCTCCATAGATCATCATGCCTAATATTAAGGCTATTTAGCCTAAGCACTTCATCGAAAAACTATTTTCAAATGAAGTCCTAATTCGTGTCAAGAAATTTATTTCCAATCAACAATGTGTCAAGCACACAATGTTTTTAGAAATATTATTATGCTCCCACTTACTTTCTTGAATCACAAGCCTCTTCGTTACCCATTGATGAAGTCAAACCCCTTTGACCATTTCATCAAAACACGAAGATTCCAACTCCTTTTTGCTCTCTTCTGTCCATCGCTGGAACTCTGAAGTTTGCACCCTTACTAGCATCCTCTGGATAGACAAAATGCAAGTCCTTGAACATGCAAGTCCTTGGTTTTATTTCCATCAGATGGAAATCTTTTTGTCATCCATGTTTCATATCTCATGATTGAAATATGTATTAATTGCTAGTTCAACCCGACCGACTTTAAGCTTCGCTATGATGAAACAACCTCATCGTAGTCAACTCCTTGAACTTGTTATTGCAATAAGTTGAGCTTTATGGATAAAACATTTTTATCCGTATCAATTTTAAATTCCATAAATATTCGTTAGACTCTAAGTCTTCCGAAAGGTGTATCAAGATTTTAATCTTGAATCACTTATATGGAAACTATCTCGGATTGTATTGGCATTTAGCCAATTCCGGAGTCAGGGCCCATCAATGCTTCCTTGTGTATCGTAGGTATACTGTTGTCTAACAATAATGTCTCATTTGCACACCTGAGAGGTTTGCACGAGCCTTGCCTACGTGGTTTAGCTGCAAGTTCGACCGAAGTCCATACATTTTATTGTAGAGACTTCCGTATCAGTCGTAGTAGGAAACTCTGGAATTAATTCCAAGGTCTCTTTCCTTTGATCTGATGACGAAGATACTGTTATCTCGTCGAGTTGCACTGTTCTCTCACTCACCTTTTTGAAAGAATCATTTCCTTCAAAAAGCATACCGTTCTTTGTGGCAAGCCTATTTTCCTCGGTATAGTGAGGGAGGAATACCCAATTACTTGGGATAACCTACAAAGTAGCACTTGTCTGATTTGGAATAGGTTTGTAACCTTGTACACAAGCCCCATATTCCAAATGTTAAGAAAAGATATAACATGGTTGGGCGTACCATACCATGGCGTCATTTCAACAGACCCGATGGAGCTCTTTTCAGTGTAAAAGCCAGAGTCTTTAAAGCATCACTCTTTAAAAGGGATAATGGCAAATCTATTTATGTCATCTTTGATCTTACCATGTCATAAATGGTTCGATTACATCATCACGGACTTTCCACTTGCAGTGGTGTTCCGGGAGGTGCAAGTTATGAAACCCCTTTCACAACTCATCAGACATTCGCTAAACTTGTAACTCAAATATTCTTTTCTGCAATCGAATTGTAGAAACATAATTTTCTTATTACAATAACTTCTACTTCATTTTTGAAAACCTTTCGAATGATTTCAAAAGATCCAGACTTACGTCTCATCAAGTAAATATCCATATATCTACTTGAGTCATTTCTGAAGATAGATAAATCCACTACTTGCAACAACATTTATTGAACTACATACATCAAAATGTATGATCACCAATAAGTTTGTTGCTCGTTCCTTATGGCCTGTGAACGTATTTCAGTCACTTCACTTTTTGGAGGAAAGTTGCAAGTGTCAGATGATTCAAAATCAAACGACTTCAAAATCCATCATAATGGAATTTTCCATGCGGGTTTCTCCAATGTGACCAAATGCAGTGCCACACTTGTGTGGTATTCTTTTAGTCTTGCGACATTTAGCGTCAGTGTTATGGATGTATCATATTACCATCAATATTCATAACATACATCCCATCGATGATGGAAGCATGGCCCTTCATGTTATTCATAATACTGAACAATAATTGTTGTTTTTATGAACAACTCCTATTGCAACAAACATTGTGCAATGGGCTAGAGTGTATGAAACTCTAAAATGAATTATGAAAGTAAACACACAGGTAATATTTTATTATCATTATGCATAACATACGTTTCATTCATAATGAAAGTATGGCCCTTATGTTATTCATAACACCGAACATCAGAAGTTCTCTTATGAATAACCTTCTTGCAAGATACCTTATGCAAAGGGCTAGAGTGTGAAACTCTAAAAAGAATTATGAAAGTAAATACATAGGTAATACACCGATGGAAGGTATAGTAACATTTACTATGTTCCCTATGTATACCTAAACCTCATTCCTGGCTAGTCTTTCAGGCCATAGTAGTTCTTACATCGAGTTGCAACAGAATGCAATCGAGCGGGTATCTTTGTGATTAACTCACAATACCCAAGAATTAGTGATTAACATGTTTAACCACAATTCCCAAGAACTATATCTTTGACCAGTCTTCTATACATCAAAAACTTGTATGACATTCATACATGAGCTGGATATTCCAGTCTTCTTTCCTTTTGCTTTTATACTTCTAACAATTTAACTTTCAGTATTTCTCCTACTCTCAGAAGAAGCACTCAACTTAAGAGTGGTGTTAGCCCCGGACTTTCCTAGGCGTGAAAGTCTCACTAACACCCTTCGGACATTTCCTTCCTCTTTAAGTTGTTGTTTTATTCACCTTCATTTACATGATAGGCGTTCTACTGGATCCCTTTCTTATCAGTCAAATGCATAGTAAACTCCTTTACTAATAGTTTGCAAACAAACATTGCTTTGGATATCTCATATCTTTTAGCCTTTGTCTGTCTCTGAAAATGATTTTCAGATTCCATGACTATCACATAACTATCCAAACTTTCGAAGTTCGGGTCTCATGGAAGCAAATGTATTGCACTTGACTGAAAATGGAATTCTAGCTTTTGGATCGAAGGACGAGAGTCACATGATCCATAGCATTAGCGGGAGAATACCGAAAGTATGCGATAGGACAAAGTCCTTCTCGGCACTCTTGAGGACAATCCTCACATTACGTTACCAACCATAAAGTTTTAACCAGATATTTAACAGCTATTCAATTTTAAAAGGGAAGGTGGAACCGCGAGCCATTATTCTACAACTATTATGCAAATCACACTTAGACAGTGTTCAAAATTAATTGCACTAAGAATTAAACAAGTTAATTCAACAGTGTGCTCCCACTCAAATCAATATCTCTCATAATTGATTGTGAGTGATTCAAGACATGAATTTCAATTCAACGCCATTGATGGTGAGCATCACTGATGATGAGAACTTCAATCGTTAGGAAAACTTGCCAATCACATCTCTATGTGACTCTTGTTCATCTTTCGATGCGTATGTTCCGAGCTCATGACTTTCATGCCTGAACGTCAAGACAACCAAGTGATCTCGCTGCGAGGTCTCAACTCACCCGCCTCACACATCCCTAATCGTTCGTAGCCATGTTAGCATGGCGCACCCCAAAAAGTTAGGTGCCGTGACGGTGCTACACTTGGGAGAACACTAACTACTTGATATTTTTGTGAGAGATCACCCTAACAAAAGCGACTACCGCGCAATCAAGAAGGGTGCATCATAAGGGATAAACATCTCAGGCAATTCATAATAGCATGATATGGTATAGCCCTTTCTGACGAAGAAGTCTTGTATTTCTTCGTCTCTGGCATTCGTGTCGGTGTTCACCTTCGCGAAGATTGCCACCACCTTGTCGATGCACCAGATAATATTGCTATCTCTATAGCTAATAAAATAATGCATTACAACAAGGTTGACATGCATGTCATTTAAAGTGCAATCATATGGCTCCAACCATCATGCCGAATCATGACACGCAGGTCATATTAATCAATTTACATCATATAGTCATCTCATACATAATCAAATTATTATGAGCACTGCTATACCACATCAAATGCACATGCAAACCCTCCTGCAAAACCAAGTTAGACGTCTCTAATCGGTTCAAGCAAAAACTTGTTTTACGTGGCTTCTAAGGTTTCGAAACAAACCGAAGCTACCAACGTCCATCATCAATTATGATAATTCAAGTCGCTAGATTAACTTTTGCAGGGTGTATGAAACACAAGATAATAAAATCTCGAGCCCCATACTGAACTTTGTCATACGCATGATCCCCGTGCAGATCATATCTGCATTGCCCTTTCGTCTACGAATTTCATCTTTCTTTTTAACTACGGTGGAATTCAATGAACTGTTAGCACTTCATTGATCAATCAGGATCGCGGATTGCCAGAACATTAAAACTCCACCATACTGTTATCAAGATCAGAAATATGCAAATTCCAGGGAAGCAACAAGAACATCGGGTAACAGATTTCATGTGCTACCCGCACAAATAATTTTCAGTAATAGAACTCATGTACTACCTAATTATATTGTGCAACACCCATACATCTCTATGTATTCTAGATCGCAACCTGCATCTACGCATAGCACGGCTCATGATGCCACTGTAGGGTAACGCAGCAGAAAACAAAAAATTTCCGACCTATGCACCAGCCCAGGACCACTATGGAGACTGCATACAAGGTTTGATCTTTTCGTTACCAACTCGTAGCGCAGCGGAAGTAGAGTCGATGATGATCGGCGGTGCAGATCCCCGCAGCTAGGATTTACAACCTCCCAACCGCGAGGATGTACTCCCTCGTCTGCTCCCCGGACGGATTTCCGGGCAGCCCTTCGGGAGGCCTCGGGACAGTCCCTCGGATAGTCCCACCGAACGGATCCTTGGACAGCCCTTCGGGAGGACCTCAGAATCTCGGATGGTCACTTGGACAGCCCTTCGGGAGGCACACTCGAAACTTGGACGGTCACTCGGACAGCCCTTCGGGAGGACCTTCGAAACTCGGACGGTCACTCGGACAGCCCTTCGGGAGGCACTCTCGAACTAAGACCGAAACTACGATCTCTCTACAGAGTTGCACACATACGGTGTCATCTATCCGGCAGGGCTTCGCCGTCCAGAACTAGTTCCCACCGGAACCCAGACAGCCTTTCGGCTCTACGAAACTATTTCGCTGGGAGGGAGAGAGAAAGCCAGATCATGCATGGCACTTGTATGTCAGAAAGAGTGAGTTTGGGCAGCCCCCTCCACCTCTATTTATAGGAGAAGGAGGGGTGGAGGGTCTGAAATTTCAGCCACATCCATCCATGTCATCCCCAAGATATTTTGGAGCAAAAGCCCAAAAAGGTGGCTTTCCAAAAAGTAACCCAAAAAGCACTTTCACTATTCATGACGACATTTTTCAGCGTCCGTTCGAACTGAAAATATTTATGTGGGCTTAGAACATTTCCAGTACCCACTAAAATAATTTTCAACGCGTTCTGGAACAATTCCAAATTAGTGATTTTCATTTGCAAGAAGCATCTGAAGCGGTTCCGGCAGCTCCGGAACATTTCCGGTTTTTCTTCCAGAAAATTCCCAAAAGTTTCCAGAATGATTCTAGCACCCTCCAAGAATTATCAGGTATGTGCCGAAACCAATTTGACTTTATGGTATCCTCTGAAACAACTTTTTAGTTTCACCGGAACTCATCCGGTGACCTCTTTCTTCGGAACATTTCCGCTGTCTCTGAAAACTTTTCCTGGAAACTTTCTCTCAGACTCCCTGTCTAGTATTCAGCAGATAGATGACCCTTAAGCGTGTGATCCTATAGGTTCAGTGAAGTATAGACATGACCTGGAACCCCTTCCGATCAATGATCAACATCGGAGCGGTGGACACCCATATTGACCCCTATACCCACACGAATGAATATTCGAGTGAACCTCCAGTTGCCGTGTGCTATTCCTGTTGCTTTGTGATATGTTACAAATACCCGAGGTGAGATTTACTGCATCCCTGTGGATCAACACCTTGTCCACTATGCAAGTTACCTCGTTACTAGTATTGATCTCTTTTCTCGTTACCCCTGTTCCGGCATCCCCGTGATCAAATCACAAAGTGTCTGGCCAGACGATGATGGATACCGTAACACCGAGAGGGCCCAGAGATATCTCTCCATCGTCGGAGGAGCAAATCCCAATCTTGAGCTATCAAGTTACTTGACACACTTTTCCATGAACCCGTAAGCCGCCGTAATAGCCACCCATTTACGGATGACGTTTAACAAACCCCAAAGTTCATGAAGCAAGCATGAAGAAACTCGATACTCTCATGGTCTAAAGAATAATGCAAACATTAACTTCTTTGTGTTATTAACCATTAACTTGTGACGAAAGCATCTCATAGCATAACATCAATTCGGGTCGATTCAACACAAATGTTCTGCTAACATTGTGCCCTCAAAATTGCTGGCATAGTCATGCCCATGATCAGGAAAATAGGATCATCGTGCAATACTTGAGCCAGTCATAGAGGCCTGACTAGGAATACATTTTACCATTTATTATCACACACGTGCACATGAGTTTCCCTCCAAGCCTCGTTTTATTTGCAGACTCGAGAATCATTGCAGTTATAGCATGGAACATAAACCTAATTATGAACTGGGAGATAATCAATAACATTTATTATTGCCTCTAGGGCATATCTTCTACACAACCATCAATGCGCAATGGTCCAATTCGGTGGTCTATAAATGGTTGACCGACGAGTTATAAAACATTTCCATAAAACGATCATCACCGAAACCACGGTCCAACCTGGGTTTAACATTTCGTCCACCGTCCTGCCTATTTTCCCATGTGTATGGGAGCCCCATGTAGCCCAAATGAGTAAACCGACAGTAATTTACTGCATCCTGGAATCCCTCCATTTTCCACTCTTCCCTTTGTGCACCTCCAAATTGTTCATTTACATCTAGTACTTCGTTAAAGTCCTCTGCGCACAACCATGGGTGATCATACTCATTTCTAAGGAACGTTAACAGTTCCCAACTCTTCTTCCTCCTTTACCTCAATGGTTCCCCATAGAATCCTGTGAAACGCCACTCCCTATTTCCCGTGGCATCATTCTACACAAAGACATCAATATGAGTCCTGCTATAGTACTTCAGAGTTACCATTGAATCATTATTCCAGAATAGCACCAGACCACCGCTCAAGCCTTCGCCCTTAACACCAAAAGCATGTCTGAAGCCCAAACAAAATCTCATATCTTGCGCTATCGTAGCAGACAGTTTGTTCTTAGAGAGAAAGACAAAACACGGGCGATGCAACTGCACCAAGTTGCATATTTCTTGAACTGTCTCGGACTGCCCGCAACCCCGACAGTCCTGGCTTAAAATATTCATTGTGCCCGGCGGTCACTCCCGAAGAGTTCCGCGGATCCTGCATTATCATTATTAGAGTCCACACTATCATTTACTCCATCCTCCTTACCTTTATGTTTCTTTCTATTGCATTTTTCTGGGGTGTAGTGATAACCCACAAGTATAGGGGATCACAACACTTTTCGAGGGTAGAGTATTCAACCAAAATTTATTGATTCGACACAAGGGGAGCCAAATAATATTTACAAGTATTAGCAGCTGACTTGTTAGTTCAACCACACACCTGGCGAGAAAATATCTGCAACAGTGTGATCAGTAGCACAGTAGTATGATAATTTTGATAGTAGTGGTAATAGCAGCAACAGTAATGGTAAGAGTAGTAGCAGTAGTTTTGTAGCAATTATAACAGTAGTAGCAACAGTAGTAACTTAGCAAGAACAATTATGTGAAAAACTCGTAGGCATTGGTTCGGTGATAATGTTGGATAATATTCATCATATAACAGTCATAACCTAGGGCGACACAGATCTAGCTCAATTCATCAATATAATGTAGGCATGTATTCCGTCAATAGTTATGCGTGCTTATGGAAAAGAACTTGCATGACATCTTTTGTCCTACCCTCCCATGGTAGCGGGGCCCATAAGGAAACTAAGGGATATTAAGGCCTCCTTTTAATTGAGAACCCGAACAAAGCATTAACACATAGTGAATACATGAACTACTCAAACTACGTTAATCACTGGAAAGAATCCTAATTATTGTCACCTTGGGGTATGCAGATCATAACACGTAGCAAGTGCATACAACTTGCAAGATCGGATCAAGAACACAAATATATTGGTGAAAAAATAAACGGTTCAGATATGAAATCATGGTACTCGGGCCCTAGTGACAAGCATTAAGCATAGCAAAGTCATAGCAACATCAAGCTCAGAACATAGTGGATACACGGGATCAAGCCCTAACAAAACTAACTCAATTACATGATGAATCTCATCCAACCCATCACCGTCCAGCGAGCCTACGAAGGAATTACTCACTCCCGGCGGTGAGTATCATGAAATTGGTGATGGAGGATGGTTGATGATGACGAAGATGGAAGATCCTCCTCTCCGGAGCCCCGAACAGACTCCAGATCTGGCCTCCCGATGAAGAACATGAGGTGGCGGCGGCTCCTTATCGTAAAACACGATGAAACTTCCTCTCTTATTTTTTTCTCGGGAAATCTGAATTTATAACGTCGGTATTAGGGTCAACGGAGCCTCGTGGAGCCCACTACCCACCAGGGCGTGCCAGAGGGGGGTGGCGTGCCCTGGTGCCTAGTGGGCAGCAGGCCCCCCCTCCAGTGGGTCCTTGCTCTAGTATTTTTCTTTTATTCCAAAATAAATCTCGAAAAAGTTTCGTCCAATTCCGAGAACTTTTATTTCTGCACAAAAACAACACCATGGTAGTTCTGCTGAAAACAACGCCAGTCCGGGTTAGTTTCATTCCAATCATGCAAATTAGAGTCCAAACAAGAGCAAAAGCATTCGGAAAAGTGGATACAACAGAGACGTATCAACTCCCCTAAGCTTAACCCATTGCTTGTCCTCAAGCAATTCAGTTGACAAACTGAAAGTGAAAAAGAAAAACTTTTACGAACTCTTTTGTTCTTGTGTCCATATATATGCTTAAATAATACCTAGGTTTTCAGCAAAGATCATGACTAACCATGCAAACGATAACTTTTAGAAATTATATTCACTCATATCAATGGCATAATCAACTAGCGAGCAATAATAAAATATCTCAAATTCCAACATTTTGTCAAAATGATCATAATATAATATGACAACATGGTATCTCGCTAGCTCTTTCTGAGACCGCAAAACATAAATGCAGAGCACCTCCAAAGTTCAAGCATTGACTAAACATTGTAATTCATGGTAGAAGAGATCCAGTCATGATGCACACAACATTAACTATACAAAATGCATGAGAATGACAATAGTGCTCTCAGGACTGGTGCTTGTTTGAGAAGGTGATGACTCAACAGCAAAAGTAAATTAACATAAAAGTAAATAGACAGGCCCTTCGTAGAGGGAAGCAGAGATTTGCAGAGGTGCTAGAGCTCAAAGCTTAAATCAGTGATAAATATAATTTTGGGAGGTATACCTTTCCTGTCAACGTTACGACCAAGAGTTTTCAATATCTTCCATGCTAAACAAATTAGCGGTGGTTCCCAAGCTGTAAAAGTAAAGTTTACCCCCTCGTCCACCAACAAACACAAGCCATGGCTTGCCGAATCCTCAGGTGCCCTCCATACTAACAACAGTCTGGGGGAGTTTGTTTTATTATTATTGCGATTTTGATCATGAGACTGGGCATCCCGATTACCAGCCCCTCTCGTGCAAGGACAAGTGAATAAACACTCATCATGAGAATAACCCGCTTAGCATGGAAGATACTGACCACCCCATATTGCTCGATGAGCGGTACGGGCACACAAAACAGATGTTCGTTGAATTTTTAGAGGTGGCACATGCAAATTTACTTGGAACAGTAGAGTAATACCGCATATAGGTAGATATAGTGGACTCATCTGGAACAACTTTGGTTTAAGGATTTTGATGCACAAGCAGTATTACCACTCAGTACAGGCGAACGCTAGAAAATAGGTTGAGAAGCGACCAACTAGAGAGCAAAAATGGTCATAATCATGCATTATGAATAACTAACATCGAATACTAGCATGATTAGGATATAAACACCATGAACATAAATATCATGGAGGCTATGTTGGTTTTGAATCAACTACATGCGTGAACATGTGCGAAGTCAAGTAACTTGAAACATTCAGAGGAGGATACCATATCATCATACTACATCACAATCATTTTAATGCATGTTGACACCCAAGATGAATCATTATGCACTCCTAGCTACTTAAGCATGGCATGAGCAACTATAATCTCTAATTGTCATCATAAACATGTTTAATCATAATATGCTGAATCATGGATACTGAATTAATCATATTTACAAAAGCAAAAATAAGTTGAGTTCATACCCGCTTTTCCTTGCCTTAGTCACTTCATAAAATATCGTCATTATTGCCTTTCACTTGCACGACCGAATGATTTGAAAATAATAATAGTGCAAGAGTGCCGTGGACTAAGCTGGAATCTGCAAACATTTTATTCAAAGGAGAATACAAGGCAATATGGGCTCTTTGTCAGATCAACGATAATGCATATGAGAGCAACTCCACATTTTCATCGTGGTCTTCACCTTACAATGACTCAACAAAAGAAAAGGATTTCAAAGAAACACAGTGAAATATTTTTGGAGTTTTTGATTTTTTTTCTCGAAGGAAACAAATCAAAGAAGGAAGAACAAAAATGAGAAAAAAATTATTTACACGGAAAACTCCCAACAAACAAGGGAAGAAAAAGGAAATCTTTTTGGATTTTCTTTTAATACTACAACTAAATTAAACTAGAAAGAAAAACCGAAAAGAAGGGAGAAATATTTTTGGATTTTTATCAAAAAAAAATTCAAACACACAAGAAGAAAGCGAGAAAATAAATCTGACATGGATTATACAATGAAAAAGGGTGAACACCGACGAAATATGTGAACATGAATGTAAAGTCGGTGGGAAATACTGATAACCCACAAGTATAGGCGATCGCAACAATTTTCGTGGGTAGAGTATTCAACCCAAATTTATTGATTCGACACAAGGGGAGCCAAAGAATATTCGCAAGTATTAGCAGTTGAGTTGTTAATTCAACCACACCTGAAAGACTTAATATCTGGAACACGGTGATCAATAGCAAAGTAGTATGATAGTAACAATAACAGTGGAAATAGTAACACTAGTAGTTTTGTAGTGATTGTAACAGTAGCAACGGCAAAAGTAATTTAGCAAAGATCAATATGTGAAAAGCTCGTAGGCATTGGATCAACGATGGATAATTGTGTTGGATAATATTCATCATGTAGCAGTCATAACCAAGTGCGACACAGAACTAGCTCCAATTCATCAATGTAATGTAGGCATGTATACCGTATATAGTCATACATGCTTATGGAAAAGAACTTGCATGACATCTTTTGTCCTACCCTCCCATGGCAGGGGGGTCCATAAGGAAACTAAGGGATATTAAGGCCTCCATTTAATAGAGAACCATAACAAAGCATTAGCACTTAGTGAATACATGAACTCCTCAAACTATGGTAATCACCGAAAAGAATCCCAATTATTGTGACCTTGGGGTATGCGGATCATAACTCGTAATAGGTGCGTATAACTTGCAAGATAGGATCAAGAACACAAATATATTCATGAAAACATAATAGGTTCAGATCTGAAATCATGGCACTCGGGCCCTAGTGACAAGCATTAAGCATAGCAAAGTCATAGCAACATTAATCTCAGAACATAGTGGATACTAGGGATCAAGCCCTAACAAAACTAACTCGATTACATGATAAATATCATCCAACCCATCACCGTCCAGCAAGCCTACAAAGGAATTACTCACTCCCGACAGTGAGCATCATGAAATTGGCGGTGAAGGAAGGTTGACGATGATGACGACAACGGATTCCACCATCCAGAGCCCCGGACGGACTCTAGATCAGACCTCCAGATGAAGAACAGGAGGTGGCGGCGGCTCCGAATCGTAAAACACGATGAATCCTTCTCTCTGATTTCTTTCTTGGTGAATAGGTATATATGGAGTCGGAGTTAGGGGTGCCGGAGGTCCAGGGGGCCCACAAGCTCGCTAGGCGCGCCCTGGGGTGGTGGGCGCGCCCCCTGAGCTTGTGGCTCCTAGGTGGCCCCCCTTTGGTATCTTTTTCCACCAGTATTTTTTATATATTCCACAAAAATTCTCTATAAATTTTCAGGTCAATCCGAGAACTTTGATTTCTGCACAAAAATAACACCATGGCAATTCTGCTGAAAACATCGTCAATCCGGGTTAGTTCCATTCAAATCATGCAAATTAGAGTCCAAAACAAGAGCAAAAGTGTTTGGAAAAGTAGATACGATGGAGACGTATCAACTCCCCCAAGCTTAACTCATTGCTTGTCCTCAAGCAATTCAGTTGACAAACTGAAAGTGACAAAGAAAAACTTTTACAAACTCTATTTGATCTTGTTGTTGTAAATATGTCTAACCAATGTTCAAGTTTTCAGCAAAGATTATGAACTAACCATATTCACGATAACACTTAGGGCTCACATTTACTCATATCAATAGCATAACCAACTAGGGAGCAATAATAAGATATCTCGGATGACAACACTTCTTTTTCAAAACAATCATGATACAATATGATATAATGGTATCTCGCTAGCCCTTTCTGAGACCGCAAAACATAAATGCAGAGCACCTATGAAGTTCAAGCACTGACTAGACATTGTAATTCATGGCAAAAGAGATCCAGTCACATTCATACTCAACATCAACTAAAAACAAAGCATATAAATGACAGTAGTGCTCTCCAGCTGGTGCTTTAATAAGAAGATGATGACTCAACAATAAAAGTAAACGGATAGGCCCTTCGTAGAGGGAAGCAAGGATTTGCAGAGGTGCCAGAGCTTGAAGCTTTTAAAACAGAGATGAATATAATTTTGAGAAGTGTGCTTTCATTGACAACATAACAACCGAGAGGTCTCACTATCTTCCATGCTAGACACATTACAGGCGGTTCCCAAACAGAATGGTAAAGTTTTACTCCCCCTCCACCAACAAACACAAGCCATGGCTAGCTGAATCCTCGGGTACCCTCCATACCAACAACAATCCGGGGGAGTTTTGTTTCTTTATTATATTTTGATTTTGATTTTGATCATAGGACTGGGCATCCCGATTAACAGCCACTTTCTCGTGAATGACAAGCAAATAAACACTCATCGTGATAATAACCCACCTAGCATGGAAGATACTGACAGCCCCCTGTCGCTACATGAGCGATTCAGGCATACAAAACAGATTATTATTTGAAGGTTTAGAGTTTGGCACATGCAAATTTACTTGGAACAACAGGTAAATACCGCATATAGGTAGGTATGGTGGACTCATATGGAATAACTTTGGGTTTAAGGAAGTGGATGCACAAGCAGTATTCCCGCTTAGTACAGGTGAAGGCTAGCAAATAGATTGAGGAGCGACCAACTAGAGAGCGACAACAGTCATAGACATGCATTGAGATTAATAAACATTAGGTACAAGCATGAGTAGGATATAAATCACCATGAACATAAATATCATGGAGGCTATGTTGGTTTTGATTCAACTACATGCGTGAACATGTGCCAAGTCAAGCTACTTGAATTATTCAGAGGAGGATACCATCCTATCATACTACATCATAACATTTTAAATGCATGTTGACACACAAGATAAACCATTATCCAGTCCTAGCTAGTTAAGCATGGCATGAGTAACTATGATCTCTAATTGTCATTGCAAACATGTTTCATTCATAATAGGCTGAATCAAGAACGATGAGCTAATCATATTTACAAAAACAAAATAGGTCGAGTTCATACCAGCTTTTCTTCATCTCAATCATTTCATCAAATTTTGTCATTATTGCCTTTCACTTACATGACCGAACGATGTGAATAATAATAAGAGTGTGCTACTTCTTGAGCTTGCGTTGGTTTTTCTCTTGAAGAGGAAAGGGTGATGCAGCAAAGTAGAGATAAGTATTTCCCTAAGTTAGAGAACCAAGGTATCAATCCAGTAGGAGACAACGCACAAATCACCAATACTTGCACAAACAATCAAACACTTGCACCCAACGTGATAAAGGGGTTGTCAATCCCTTCACGGTCACTTGAAAGTGAGATCTGATAGAGATAGATAAAACTAAACAAAAGATAAAGAAAATATTTTTAGGGTTTTTGGTTTATAGATCTGAAAATAAATGATTGCAAAATAGTAGATCGGAAAGTAATATGATGGAAAATAGACCCGGGGGCCATAGGTTTCACTAGAGGCTTCTCTCAAGATAGCAAATAATACGGTGGGTGAACAAATTACTGTCGAGCAATTGATAGAAAAGCGCAAAGTTATGACGATATCCAAGGCAATGATTATGAAATAGAGGCATCACGTCCGTGTCAAGTAGACCGACTCCTGCCTGCATCTACTACTATTACTCCACACATCGACCTACTCCTGCCTGCATCTAGAGTATTAAGTTCATGAAGAACAGAGTAACGCTTTAAGTAAGATGACATGATGTAGAGGAATAAACTCAAGCAATATGATGTAAACCCCATCTTTTTATCCTCGATGGCAACAATACAATACGTGCCTCACTGCCCCTACTGTCACTGGGAGAGGACACCGCAAGATTGAACCCAAAGCCAAGCACTTCTCCCATTGCAAGAAAAACCAATCTAGTTGGCCAAACCAAACCGATAGTTCGAAGAGAATTACAAGGATATCAAATCATGCATAAAAGAATTCAGAGAAGATTCAAATAATATTCATAGATAAGTTGATCATAAATACACAATTCATCGGATCTCGACAAACACACCGCAAAAGAAGATTACATCGGATAGATCTCCAAGAACATCAAGGAGAACGTTGTATTGAGAATCAAAGAGAGAGAAGAAGCCATCTAGCTACTAGCTATGGACTCGTAGGTCTGAGGTAAACTACTCACGCTTCATCGGAAGGGCAATAGAAGTGATGTAGAAGCCCTCCGTGATCGAATCCCCCTCCTACAAGATGCCGGAAAAGGCCCCAAGATGGGATCTCACGGGAACAGAAGGTTGCGATGGTGGAAAAGTGTTTTTGTGATGCTTCTGGTGGTTTGGAAATATATGTGAATATATAGGAGGAAGATCTAGGTCAGGGGGTCACCGAGGGGCCCACAAGGCAGGGGGCGCGCCCTACCCCCCTGGGCGCTTCCTTCCCCCTTGTGGCCGCCTCGTGGCTCTTCTGACTTGCACTCCAAGTCTCCTGGTCCAAGAAAAATCATCGCGAAGGTTTTATTCTGTTTGGACTCTGTTTGGTATTCCTTTTCTGCGAAGCTCAAAAACAAGGAAAAAACAGAAACTTGCACTGGGCTCTAGGTTAATAAGTTAGTCCCAAAAATAATATAAAATAGCATATTAATGCATATAAAACATCCAAAACAAATAATATAATAGCATGGAACAATAAAAAATTATAGATACGTTGGAGACGTATGAGAGTGCATGTGCCGAGGACTAAGCTGGAATCTGCAAACATTTATTCAAAGGAGAAAACAAGGTAATATGGGCTCTTTGTTAGATCAACAATAATGCATATGAGAGCCACTCAACATTTTTCATCGTGGTCTTCTCCTTATGACCCAAAGAAAAGAAAAGAATTTCAAAGAAACACACTGAAATATTTTTGGAGTTTTTGTTTTTCTCTGAAGAAAGTGAAACGAAGGAAAAAGGAAAACAAGAAAAACTATTTACATGGGAAAGCTCCCAACAAGCATAAGAAGAACGATAAATCTTTTTGGGTTTTCTTTTAATACTACAACTAGATAAACTGGAAAGAAAAACTAAAAAGAAGTGAGAAATATTTTTTGGATTTTATCAAAGTTTTTCAAACACACAAAAAGAAAGCAAGAAAAAAAATAAACTAGCATGGATTATACAATGAAAAAGTATGAACACCGACAACTCGAATGAATGTGTCATGCTTGAATGTAATGTCGGTGAGAAATACATACTCCCCCAAGCTTAGGCTTTTGGCCTAAGTTGGTCCATGGACACGGCTCGTAGTAACCCTCACATGGATACTGCGGATGGTCCTGAGGGTTCCACTGGTTGGCGAGCTCTTGTGGCTCCCACTGATAAACAGGCTCCTGGTATGGCTCAGATGCTGGTGCTGGCTCAGGTGCTGGGGGCTGTGTCAAAC
This sequence comes from Thinopyrum elongatum, assembly GCA_011799875.1. NCBI lineage: Eukaryota > Viridiplantae > Streptophyta > Magnoliopsida > Poales > Poaceae > Thinopyrum > Thinopyrum elongatum. The sequence continues at coordinate 93,558,788 of CM022302.1, read as the reverse complement.
CCCAGTATGCGTAGATGTCATCGGGCATAATAGTGTACCTGCCTGAATAAAGATCGAACAAGGAAGGTGCATGCAAACTAATAATCTCACGAGTACTCTGACTGAATACTAAGTTGTAAAGGAGTCGCTTTTGCTTATCTTTGTCAATAAAATGATGTGCTACCATACTAGCATAATCTAAATATATATTTAGTGGGTAGCAGCATCTCCTCCTCCTCGTCAAATCTAATAGGAATCTCAAAATGTGCAGCGAGGCGGGAGGCATAGACACCACCGTAAATAATACCCTTCGAGCGGTTTGTGTGTAACCGCAGAGCAACCATGGAACCCATACTAAAAGTTCTATCATCATATAAAGCATGGCGCAAAATAGCAAGGTCGGGTGCACTGAGAGATCCACTCTCCCAATGACCAATCAAACATCTCTCGGCAAATAATGCATAGTAACGTAAAACGGGAAAATGTAAACTAGCCAGTCTCACTTCCGACACTCCTCTCTCTTCTCCCATAGTAGTTTCAGAGATGAAATCTTCCATGTCTCTGGGACGTGGATCACTGTGACTGCAAAAATCATATAATGTCATTTCCTTAGGCACATTATACATGTTAAATTCTACCATGGGTGGTTCCTTCTTAGGATAAAAGCGAAAGTTTTGCACGAAGGTATTAGTGAGTAGGAGATATTGGTCGCACTTATCTTGGAGGAAGGGGATGATGCCGGCATTATGCACCTAATAGAAATCCTCATAAATTCCCACATCCTTCAAGAATGTGTCACACGGCCGAACTTCCGCCGCACGCGGAAGATGATACTTGGGCTTCTCCTCCGGAGTTTCCTCCGAATTACGACTTGATGAGCCCCTTAACCACCTCCCCATGGTTTTTCTTTTCTCTGAAATTTTTAGTGACTCAAAATAAAAGTAAACAAAATTGATAGCAACTACTCCCACCAGTGTCTAGAGGCCATATCATGCACCGAAATTAGTTTGAACCATATAAATTTGACATGCTGATACGTCTCCAACGTATCTATAATTTTTGATTCTTCCATGCTATTATATTACCAATTTTGGATGTTTTATATGCATTAATATGCTATTTTATGTTATTTTTGGGACTAACCTATTAACCTAGAGCCCAGTGCCAGTTTATGTTTTTTCCTTGCTTTTGAGTTTTACAGAAAAAGAATATCAAACAGAGTCCAAACAAGCTGAAAATTTACGGTGATCAATTATGGACCAGAAGAGACCCACGAAGCATCGGAGCTGTGCCAGGAGGTGACCGAGGAGGCCACAAGCCAGGGGGCGCACCCACCCCCCAGGGCGTGACCTAGGGCTTGTGGGCCCCTCGGGTGTCCCCCTGACTTGTTTCCAATGCCAAATACTCTTATATATACAGAAACCTCCGAAAAGAACCCTAGATGGGAATTTCTGCCGCCGCAAGCCTCTGTAGCCATGAAAAACCAATTGGGAGCCCGTTCCAGCACCCTGCCGGAGGGGGAAATCATCACCGGAGGCCATGTTCATCATCCCGGCGGTCTCCATGACGAGGAGGGAGTAGTTCACCATCGGTGCTGAGGGTATGTACCAGTAGCTATGTGTTTGACCGCTCTCTCTTGTGTTCTTGATTTGGCACGATCTTGATGTACCACGAGCTTTGTTATTATAGTTGGATCATATGGTGTTTCTTCCCCCTCTATCTCTTGTTGTGATGAATCGAGTCTTGCTCTTTGAGGTTTCATTATGTTGGATTGAGTATTGGATTTGAGAACACTTGATGTATGTCTTGCGATGGGATATCTGTGGTGACAATGGGATGTTCTATTGATTCACTTGATGTATGTTTTGGCACTCAACTCGTGGATTCCCGAGGTTACATTGGGGTAATCTATGCATAGGGGTTGATGCATGTTTTCGTCCTACGTTCTCTGATAGAAACTTTGGAGTGATTTTTTGTTGCACGTTGAGGGATTGTTATGTGATCCAATTATGTTATCATTGTTGAGAGACTTTGCACTAGTGAAAGTATGAACCCTAGGCCTTATTTTCAAGCATTGCAATACCGTTTTTGCTCACTTTTGTTACTAGTTACCTTGCTGTTTTTATATTTTCAGATTACAAAAACCTATATCTACTATCCATACTACACTTGTATCACCATCTCTTCGCGGAACTAGTGCACCTATACAATTTACGATTGTATTGGGTGTGTTGGGGACACAAGAGACTCTTTTATATTTGGTTGCAGGGTTGTTTGAGAGAGACTATCTTTATCCTACGCCTCCCATGGATTGATAAACCTTAGGTCATCCACTTGAGGGAAATTTGCTACTGTCCTACAAAACTCTGCGCTTGGAGGCCCAACATGAGTCTACAAGAAGAAGGTTGCATAGTAGACATCAAGCTCTTTTCTGGCGCCGTTGCCAGGGAGGTGAGTGCTTGAAGGTATATCTTTAGATCTTGCAATTGAATCTTTTAGTTCTTGTTTTATCACTAGTTTAGTCTATAAAAGAAAACTACAAAAAAAATGGAATTGAGGTTGCCTCATATGCTTCATCTTTTTAATGTCTTTCGTGAAAATGATGGAAAGGAAAATTGTGCCAAAGTGTTAGAAGAAGAATGCAATAAAATGTTTGGCATAATTTTTTTGAATGATTAGCATGATTGCAATGTTGTTAGTATGAATTCTCTGAATATCCACGATGCTAATGATATGCAAAGCCATAAGCTTGGGGATGCTATGTTTGATGAAGATGATATTTTTAGTCCCCCAAGTTTTGATGAGAATATTTATTATAATGATAGCATGCCTCCTATTTATGATGATTATATTGATGAAAGTGGGTTTGGAAGAGTGTCAACTCTAGGTAGTATTGATCCCACTATTTTGGAGGGTGTTGAATCTTTTCACAATATTGATAAAAGTGGATTTGGAGAGGTCATGACTTTATTTAGTGATGAATCCACTATTTTGGAAGAGGTTTCAATTGATTATTGTGAGAACAAAGTTGCTATCTATGATGATTATTGTGATGACACTTATTATATAAAGAATAATGATAACCATGGAACTTGTCATCATGATTTTAATTTTCAATTGGATTATACCTCACATGATAGTTATGTTGTTGAGTTTGCTCCCACTACTATTCATGAGAATAAATTTGCTTATGTGGAGAGTAATAAAATTTCTATGCTTGTGGATCATGAAAAGAATGCTTTATGTTATAGTTATATTGTTGAATTCCTTCATGATGCTACTGAAAATTATTATGAGAGAGGAACATATGCTTTTACATATTGCAATAATATCAAGTTTCCTCTCTTTATGTTAAAAGTTTTGAAGTATTGCTTGTTTTGCCTTCCTATGCTAGTTGATTCTTGTTCCCATAAGTTGTTTGCTCACAAAATCCCTATGCATAGGAAGTGGGTTAGAATTAAATGTGCTAGTCATATGCTTCATGATGCTCCCTTTGTGTTTCAATTCTTTACTTTTATGGGAGCATCATTGAAATCATCATGCCTAGCTAAAAAGGCATTAAAGAAAAGCGCTTGTTGGGAGACAACCCAACATTTACCCCTACTGTTTTTGTGTGTTCACATGATTATGATACTGTAGTAATCATGTTTTATAGCTTTTTTTTCAATAAAGTGCCAAGTAAAGCCTTTGGGATAGTGTGGTTGATAGTTGATTTGATTCTGTGCAAAAACAAAAACTTTTGCGTCCAGTAGCAGAATTTTGGTAATTCACAGAAGCGACGAAAACTTCTGACTTGTTTTCCAAAATATTGATATACAAATTTCCTACGTTGTCCTAATTTTTCAGAATTTTTAGAGTTACAGAAGTGTGAGAACAATTCAGGTCTTCACAGACTGTTCTGTTTTTGACAGATTCTGTTTTCAATGCATAGTTTGCTTGTTTTAGTGTTTCCATAGCTTATATTAAGTGATATAAATTGTGGAAATGATAATTTACAGTAGGCATTGTGTGAGAACAATTATGAATCTTGTCTTTGACAGTACCCAAGTGAATGATTTGTTTTATTATACTAACGGAGCTCACGAGTTTTCTGTTAAGTTTTGTGTTGTGAAGTTTTCAAGTTTTGGGTAAAGTTTCGATAGACTACGGAATAAGGAGTGACAAGAGCCTAAGCTTGGGGATGATAAAGGTACCCCAAGGTAATATTCAAGGACAACCAAGCATCTAAGCTTGGGGATACCCCGGATGGCATCCCCTCTTTTGTCTTCAATCCATCGGTAAAATTACTTGAGGCTATATTTTTATTCACCACATGATATGAGTTTTGCTTGGAGCATCATTTTATTTTATTAGTATTTTCTTGATGTTATTTATAGTAATGTTTTTCACCTTTTATTTCAATAAAAGTGTCAAGTATAGCCTTTACCATGCTTATTTTGCAAGTCTATATGTTGCTGTTTGAAAACAGAAAGTTTTATATCATTGTCTGAATTCTTATGGAAAGTCAGAATGTGATAAAATCTTGAAATTTTTACAAAATGAGATACAACAAATTTTCTACAGTTTTGTAATTGTTCAGAATTTTTGGAGTTAGGTAAGTATGAGTGTAATTGCACTCTTTACAGACTGTCCTGTTTTGACAGATTGCTGTTATGTTTGCATTGTTTGCATATGTTTGCTTGTTTAATGATTCTATTTGAGGATAGGAGTATTAAATATGCAGAGGCATTTAGTATACAATGTTAAATAATAATTTTAGTGATTTGATACAGTAGAGAATGATAAGGTGTTGCATTGATTCATACTAACTTTTCTCACGAGTTCTTGTTGAGTTTTGTGTGGATGAAGTTTTTAAGATTTAGGGGAACCGTGGTATAAAAGGAATTAAGGAGATACAAGAGCTCAAGCTTGGGGATTCCCAAGGCATCCCTAGTTAATATTTCAATAAGTCTCAAGCATTTAAGCTTGGGGATGCCCCGGTTGGCATCCCACCTTTCTTCTTCAACAATTATCGGTTAGTATCGGTTGAGCCTAAGTTTTTGCTTCTTCACATGGTGTGGGCTATTTTTAGAATGTCATTTTATTTTGTTTTGCTTGCTGTTTTAATAAAATACTTAGATCTGAAATTTTTAAATGAGAGAGAGTCTTCACATAGGTACTTAATTATTTGACTACTCATTGATCTTCACTTATATCTTTTTGGAGTAGTTTGTCATTTGCTCTAGTGCTTCACTTATATCTTTTTTTAGCACGGCGGTGGTTTTGTTTATAGAAATTGATGAACTCTCATGCTTCACTTATATTATTTTTAGAATATTTAAACAGCATGGTAATTTGCTTAGGTTATGAATTTAGTCCTAATATGATGGGCATCCAAGAGGGATATAATAAAAACTTTCATATAAAGAGTATTGAATACTATGAGAAGTTTGATTCCTTGCATTTGTTTTGAGATATAAAGATGATTATATTAGAGTCATGCTAGTGAGTAATTGTGGATTGGTAGAAATACTTGTGTTAAAGTTTGTGATTCCCGTAGCATGCACGTATGGTGAACCGTTATGTGATGAAGTCGGAGCAGGATTTATTCTTTGATTGTCTTCCTTATGAGTGGCGGTCGGGGACGAGTGGTGGTCTTTTCCTACCAATCTATCCCCCTAGGAGCATGCGTGTAGTACTTTGTTTTGATAACTAATAAATTTTTGCAATAAGTATGTGAGTTCTTTATGACTAATGTTGAGTCCATGGATTATATGCACTCTCACCCTTCCACCATTGCTAGCCTCTCTAGTACCGCACAAATTTCGTCGGTGCATTAAACCCACCATATACCTTCCTCAAAACAGCCACCATACCTACCTATTATGGCATTTCCATAGCCATTCCAAGATATATTGCCATGCAACTTCCACCGTTCCGTTTATTATGACATGCTTCATCATTGTCATATTTCTTTGCATGATCATGTAGTTGACATTGTATTTGTGGCAAAGCCCACCGTTCATATTTTTTATACATGTCACTCTTGATCATTGCACATCCCGGTACACCTCTAGAGGCATTCATATAGAGTCATATTTTGTTCTAGTATCGAGTTGTAATTCTTGAGTTGTAAAGTAAATAAAAGTGTGATGATCATCATTATTAGAGCATTGTCCCATGTGAGGAAAGGATGATGGAGGCTATGATTCCCCCACAAGTCGGGATGAGACTCCGGACGAAAAATAAAAAAGAGGAAAAAAAAGAGGCCAAAGAGCCCAAAATAAAAAAAATATGAGAGAAAAGAGAGAAGGGACAATGTTACTATCCTTTTTCCACACTTGTGCTTCAAAGTAGCACCATGATCTTCATGATAGAGAGTCTCCTATTTTGTCACTTTGATAACCCACAAGTATAGGGGATCGTTTGTAGCCTTCTTCGATAAATAAGAGTGTCGAACCCAACGAGGAGCTAAAGGCAGAACAAATATTCCCTCAAGTTCTATCGACCACCTATACAACTCTACGCACACTTGACGTTTGCTTTACCTAAAACAAGTATGAAACTATTTTGCAAGAACAAAACTATGAGTACTTTGCGAGAACAAAACTACGAATAAATTGCAAGGTAATAAAAGTAGATAGCTTTTGTCAATAAGAAAGACATTTGTCCCTAGGAATCGATAACAAGTACCGGTAATCATTCTTGCAATTTTATATGAGGGAGAGGCATGAGCTAACATACATTCTCTACTTGGATCATATGCACTTATGATTGGACCCCTAGCAAGCATCTGCAACTACTAAAGATCATTAAGGTCCTGAAACCCAACCATAGCATTAAGTATCAAGTCCTCCTTACTCCCATACGCCATAACCCACTTATCCGCGTTTAGGCTGCTGTCACCCCCGCAACACTGACAATAAGAAAACCATGAACATATTGCAACACCCTACAGCAAGGATCCCTCACATTTGCGCAAGACGGAGGGCACCGTAGGACAGCACCATAAATAAAATATACAATCATACCAACCAAGATCACGATTAACCCATCGGACAAAACGGATCTACTCAAACATCATAGGATAACCATAGATCATTGGGAAATATATGGAGTTGAGCACCATGTTTAAGTAGAGATTACAGCGGGGAGAAAGAGTGTTACACCGCTGCATAGAGGGGGAGAAAGTTGGTGTAGACGGTAGCAAGATTGTTGATGTAGATCGCCGTCACGATCCTAGCACCGGCGGCACTCCGGTGCCACCGGGAGAGATGGGGAGAGAGCCCCCCTCCTTCTTCTTCTTCCTTGGCCTCCCCCCTAGATGGGAGGAGAGTTCCCCTTCTGGTCCATGGCCTCCATGGCGGCGGAGGGGCGGGAGCCCCTCCGAGATTGGATCTCCCTCTGTGTTCTCTTCTGTTTCGCGTTCCCCAGATCTGGCCCTTCACCGTTTCTTAAATTCCCGGAGATCCGTAACTCCGATTGCGCTGAATTTTTTACATGATTTTTTCCATAAATTATCTTTCTTGAGCCAGAAGAAGGGCCCCAACTGACGTTCGAGGAGGGCACAAGATACCTGGGCGCACCAGGGGGTGCCCGGTGCGCCCTGGTGGGTTGTGGTCACCGTGGGCCCCCGTTTGTGTTGATTCCACCTCCCGAAAATCATAAATATTCCAAAATAATTCTCCGTAAATTTTTATCGCGTTTGGATTTCGTTTGATATGGATTTTCCGCGAAACAAAAAAACATGCAACAAACAGGAACTGGCACTGGGCTCTGCATCAATAGGTTAGTCCAATAAATCATATAAAAAGTTGCCAAAAATATGTGAAAGTTGTATAATATTGGCATGAAACAATAAAAAATTATAGATACGACGGAGACGTATCATCCTCCCCAAAGCTTAATTCCTGCTCGTCCTTGAGCAGGTAAATGATAAAAAAGATAATTTTTGATGTGGAATGCTACCTAGCATAAACTTGATCATATATGTAATCATGGCATGAATATTAAGACATAAGTGATTCAAAGCAATAGTCTATAATTTGACATAAAGACATCAATACTCAGGCATCCCAACAAACAATCGTGTCTTTCAAAATATCGACGCTAAAGAAAGCTATCCCTACAAAATCATTTAATCTTGTCATGCTCTGTCTTCTTAACACAAAGTATTTATCATGCACAACCCCGATGACAAGCCGAGCAATTGGTTCATACTTTTTAACGTGCTTCAGCTTTTTCAACTCTCATGCAATACATGAGCGCAAGCCATGGATATAGCACTATGGATGTAATAGAGTATGATGATAGGGGTAAATATAGAGAAGACAAAAAGTAAGAAAGTCTCACATCAATGCGGCTAACCAACGGGCTATGGAGATGCCCATCAATTGATATCAACGTGAGGAGTAGGGATTGCCATGCAACGGATGCACTAAGAGCTATAAGTGTATGAAAGCTCAATAAGAAAACTAAGTGGGTGTGCATCCAACTTGCTTGCTCATGAAGACCTCAGACATTTGAGGAAGCCCATCATCGGAATATACAAGCCAAGTTCTATAATGAAAAATTCCCACTAGTATATGAAAGTGACTACATAGGAGACTCTCTATATGAAAAACATGGTGCTACTTTGAAGCACAAGTGTGGTAAAAGATAGTAGCAATGCCCCTTCTCTCTTTTTTTCCTTCCTTTTTTTTCTTTTTTTTCTTTTTCCCTTTTTTTCTTTTTCTCTCTCTCATTCTCCGGAGCTCATCCCGACTTGTGGTGGAATCATAGTCTCCATCATCCTTTCCTCACTGGGACATGCTCTAATAATGAATAATGATGATCATCACACTTCTATTTACTTATAACTCAAAAGAAATAAAAATTACAACTCAATACCTAGAACAAAGTATGACTCTATATGAATGCCTCTGGCAGTGTACCAGGATGTGTAATTGTTGGGGAACGTAGTAATTTCAAAAAAATTCCTACGCACACGTAGGATCATGGTGATGCATAGCAACGAGAGGGGAGAGTGTGTCCACGTACCCTCGTAGACCGAAAGCGGAAGCGTTATGACAACGCGGTTGATGTAGTCGTATGTCTTCACGATCCGACCGATCCAAGTACCGAATGCACGGCACCTCCGAGTTCAGCACACGTTCAGCTCGATGATGTCCCACGAACTCCGATCCAGCAAAGCTTCGAGGGAGAGTTCCGTCAGCACGACGGCGTGATGACGGTGATGATGATGCTACCGACGCAGGGCTTCGCCTAAGCACCGCTATGATATAAACGAGGTGGATTATGGTGGAGGGGGGCACCGCACACGGCTAAGAGAGATCAATGATCAACTTGTATGTCTATGGGGTGCCCCCTGGCCACGTATATAAAGGAGTGGAGGAGGGGAGGGGCCGGCCCTCTCTATGGCGCGCCCTGGGGAGTCCTACTCCCACGGGGAGTAGGATTCCCCCCTTCCATGTAGTAGGAGTAGGAGAGAAGGAAAGGGAAAAAAGAAGAGAAGGAAGGAGGGGGCGCCGCCCCTCCCCCTAGTCCAATTCGGACTAAGCCTTGGGGGGGCACGCAGCCTCCCCTCTCTCTTTCCCCTAAAGCCCAATAAGGCCCATATACTCCCCGGCGAATTCCCGTAACTCTCCGGTACTCCGAAAAATACCCGAATCACTCGGAACCTTTCCGAAGTCCTAATATAGTCGTCCAATATATCGATCTTTATGTCTTGACCATTTCGAGACTCCTCGTCATGTCTCCGATCTCATCCGGGACTCCGAACTACCTTCAGTACATCAAAACACATAAACTCATAATACCGATCGTCACCGAACGTTAAGCGTGCGGACCCTACGGGTTCGAGAACTATGTAGACATGACCGAGACACGTTTCCGGTCAATAACCAATAGCGGAACCTAGATGCTCATATTGGCTCCCACATATTCTACGAAGATCTTTATCGGTCAAACCGCATAACAACATACGTTGTTCCCTTTGTCATCGGTATGTTACTTGCCCGAGATTCGATCGTCGGTATCTCAATACCTAGTTCAATCTCGTTACCGTCAAGTCTCTTTACTCGTTCCGTAATACATCATTCTGCAACTAACTCATTAGTTACAATGCTTGCAAGGCTTATAGTGATGTGTATTATCGAGTGGGCCCAGAGATACCTCTCCGACAATCAGAGTGACAAATCCTAATCTCGATATACGCCAACTCAACAAGTACCTTCGGAGACACCTGTAGAGCACCTTTATAATCACCCATTTACGTTGTGACGTTTGGTAGCACACAAAGTGTTCCTCCGATAAACGGGAGTTGCATAATCTCATAGTCATAGGAACATGTATAAGTCATGAAGAAAGTAATAGCAACATACTAAACGATCAAGTGCTAAGCTAACGGAATGGGTCAAGTCAATCATATCATTCTCCTAATGATGTGATCCCGTTAATCAAATGACAACTCATGTCTATGGTTAGGAAACATAACCATCTTTAATTAACGAGCTAGTCAAGTAGAGGCATACTAGTGACACTCTGTTTGTCTATGTATTCACACATGTATTATGTTTCCGGTTAATACAATTCTAGCATGAATAATAAACATTTATCATGAAATAAGGAAATAAATAATAACTTTATTATTGCCTCTAGGGCATATTTCCTTCAGTCTCCCACTTGCACTAGAGTCAATAATCTAGATCACATCGCCATGTGATTTAACATCAATAGTTCACATCACCATGTGATTAACACCCATAGTTCACATCGTCATGTGACCAACACCCAAAGGGTTTACTAGAGTCAATAATCTAGTTCACATCGCTATGTGATTATCACCCAAAGAGTATTAAGGTGTGATCATATTTTGCTTGTGAGAGAAGTTTAGTCAACGGGTCTGCCATATTCAGATCCGTATGTATTTTGCAAATTTCTATGTCTACAATGCTCTGCACGGAGCTACTTTAGATAATTGCTCCCACTTTCAATATGTATCCAGATTAAGACTTAGAGCCATCTGGATCAGTGCCAAAACTTGTATCGACGTAACCCTTTACGACAAACCTTTTGTCACCTCCATAATCGAGAAAGATATCCTTATTCCACTAAGGATAATTTTGACCGCTGTTCAGTGATCTACTCCTAGATCACTATTGTACTCCCTTGCCAAAATCAGTGTAGGGTATACAATATATCTGGTACACAGCATGGCATACTTTATAGAACCTATGGCTGAGGCATAGGGAATGACTTTCATTCTCTTTCTATCTTCTGCCGTGGTCGGGCTTTGAGTCTTACTCAATTTCACACCTTGTAACACAGGCAAGAACTCTTTCTTTGACTGTTCCATTTTGAACTACTTCAAAATCTTGTCAAGGTATGTACTCATTGAAAAAACTTATCAAGCGTCTTGATCTATCTCTATAGATCTTGATGCTCAATATGTAAGCAGCTTCACCGAGGTCTTTCTTTGAAAAACTCCTTTATGCTTTGCAGAATAATTCTACATTATTTCCGATCAACAATATGTCATTCACATATACTTATCAGAAATGTTGTAGTGCTCCCACTCACTTTCTTGTAAATACAGGCTTCACCGCAAGTCTGTATAAAACTATATGCTTTGATTAATTTATCAAAGCATATATTCCAACTCCGAGATGCTTGCACCAGTCCATAGATGGATCGCTGGAGCTTGCATATTTTGTTAGCACCTTTAGGATTGACAAAACCTTCTTGTTGCATCATATACAACTCTTCTTTAATAAATCCATTAAGGAATGCAGTTTTGTTTATCTATTTGCCAGATTTCATAAAATGCGGCAATTGCTAACATGATTCGGACAGACTTAAGCATAGATACGAGTGAGAAACTCTCATTGTAGTCAACACCTTGAACTTGTCGAAAACCTTTTTGTGACAACTCTAGCTTTGTAGATAGTAACACTACTATCAGCGTCCGTCTTCCTCTTGAAGATCCATTTAATCTCAATGGCTCACCAATCATCGGGCAAGTCAATCAAAGTCCATACTTTGTTCTCATACATGGATCCCATCTCAGATTTCATGGCCTCAAGCCATTTTGCGGAATCTGGGCTCATCATCGCTTCCTCATAGTTCATAGGTTCATCATGGTCAAGTAACATGACCTCCAGAACAGGATTACCGTACCACTCTGGTGCGGATCTTACTCTGGTTGACCTACGAGGTTCGGTAGTAACTTGATCTAAAGTTACATGATCATCATCATTAGCTTCCTCACTAATTGGTGTAGGAGTCACAGGAACAGATTTCTGTGATGAACTTACTTTCCAATAAGGGAGCAGGTACAGTTACCTCATCAAGTTCTACTTTCCTCCCACTCACTTCTTTCGAGAGAAACTCCTTCTCTAGAAAGGATCCATTCTTAGAAACGAATGTCTTGCCTTCGGATCTGTGATAGAAGGTGTACCCAACTGTCTCCTTTGGGTATCCTATGAAGATACATTTCTCCGATTTGGGTTTGAGCTTATCAGGATGAAACTTTTTCACATAAGTATTGCAACCCCAAACTTTAAGAAACGACAACTTTGGTTTCTTGCCAAACCACAGTTCATACGGTGTCGTCTCAACGGATTTAGATGGTGCCCTATTTAACGTGAATGCAGCTGTCTCTAATGCATAACCCCAAAACGATAGTGGTAAATCGGTAAGAGACATCATAGATTGCACCATATCTAATTAAGTACGATTACGATGTTCGGACACACCATTACGCTGTGGTGTTCTAGGTGGCGTGACTTGCGAAACTATTCCGCATTGTTTCAAATGAAGACCAAACTCGTAACTCAAATATTCTCCTCCACGATCAGATCGTAGATACTTTATTTTCTTGTTACGATGATTTTCCACTTCACTCTGAAATTCTTTGAACTTTTCAATTGTTTTAGACTTATGTTTCATCAAGTAGATATACCCATATCTGCTCAAATCATCTGTGAAGGTGAGAAAATAACGATACCCGCTGCGAGCCTCAATATTCGTTGGAGCACATACATCAATATGTATGATTTCCAACAAATCTGTTGCTCGCTCCATTCTTCCGGAGAACGGCGTTTTAGTCATCTTCCCCATGAGGCATGGTTTGCAAGTATCAAGTGATTCATAATCAAGTGATTCCAAAATCCCATCAGCATGGAGTTTCTTCATGCGCTTTACACCAATATGACCTAAACGGCAGTGCCACAAACAAGGTGCACTATCATTATTAACTTTGCATCTTTTGGCTTCAATATTATGAATATCTGTATCACTACGATCGAGATCTAACAAACCATTTTCATTGGGTGTATGACCATAGAAGGTTTTATTCATGTAAACAGAACAACAATTATTCTCTAACTTAAATGAATAACCGTATTGCAATAAACATGATCAAATCATATTCATGCTCAACGCAAACACCAAATAACACTTATTTAGGTTCAACACTAATCCCGAAAGTATAGGGAGTGTGCGATGATGATCATATCAATCTTGGAACTATTTCCAACACACATCGTCACCCCGCCCTTAACTAGTTTCTGTTCATTCTGCAACTCCCGTTTCGAGTTACTACTCTTAGCAACTGAACCAGTATCAAATGCCGAGGGGTTGCTATAAACACTAGTAAAGTACACATCAATAACATGTATATCCAATATACCTTTGTTCACTTTGCCATCCTTCTTATCCGCCAAGTATCTAGGGGCAGTTCCACTTCCAGTGACTAGTCCCTTTGCAGTAGAAGCACTTTAGTCTCAGGCTTAGGTCCAGACTTGGGCTTCTTCACTTGAGCAGCAACTTGCTTGCCGTTCTTCTTGAAGTTCCCCTTCTTCCCTTTGCCCTTTTCTTGAAACTAGTGGTCTTGTCAACCATCAACACTTGATGCTTTTCTTGATTTCTACCTTCGTCGATTTTAGCATCACGAAGAGCTTGGGAATCGTTTCCGTTATCCCTTGCATATTATAGTTCATCACGAAGTTCAAGTAACTTGGTGATAGTGACTAGAGAACTCTGTCAATCACTATCTTATCTGGAAGATTAACTCCCACTTGATTCAAGTGATTGTAGTACTCAGACATTCTGAGCACATGCTCACTAGCTGAGCTATTCTCCTCCATCTTGTAGGCAAAGTACTTGTCAAAGGTCTCATACCTTTCGACACGGGCATGAGTGTGAAATACCAATTTCAACTCTTGGAACATCTTATATGCTCCGTGGCGTTCAAAACAATTTTGAAGTCCCAGTTCTAAGCCGTAAAGCATGGTGCACTAAACTATCATGTAGTTATCATACCGAGCTTTGTCAAACGTTCATAACGTCTGCCTATGCTCCTGCAATAGGTCCGTCACCTAGCGGTGCATCAAGGACATAATTCTTCTGTGCAGCAATGAGGATAATCCTCAGATCACGGATCCAATCCGTATCATTGCTACTAACATCTTTCAATTTAGTTTTCTCTAGGAACATATCAAAAATAAAACAGAGGAGCTAAACGCGAGCTATTGATCTACAACAACATAGACAAGCAAAAAACTATGAGGTACTAAGTTCATGATAAATTTAAGTTCAATTAATCATATTACTTAAGAACTCCCACTTAGATAGACATCCCTCTAATCATCTAAGTGATCACGTGATCCATATCAACTAAACCATGTCCGATCATCACGTGAGATGGAGTAGTTTTCAATGGTGAACATCACTATGTTGATCATATCTACTATATGATTCATGCTCGACCTTTCGGTCTCAGTGTTCCGAGGCCATATCTGCATATGCTAGGCTCGTCAAGTTTAACCTGAGTATTCCACGTGTGCAAAAACTGGCTTGCACCCGTTGTAGATGAACGTTGAGCTTATCACACCCGATCATCACGTGGTGTCTTGGCACGACGAACTTTGGCAACGGTGCATACTCAGGGAGAACACTTTTACCTTGAAATTTAGTGAGAGATCATCTTATAATGCTACCGTCAAACAAAGCAAAATAAGATGCATAAAGGATAAACATCACATGCAATCAATATAAGTGATATGATATGGCCAACATCATCTTTGTGCTTGTGATCTCCATCTCCGAAGCACCGTCATGATCACCATTGTTACTGGCACGACACCTTGATCTCCATCGTAGCATCGTTGTCGTCTCGCCAACTATTGCTTCTACGACTATCGCTACCGCTTAGTGATAAAGTAAAGCAATTACAGGGCGATTGCATTGCATACAATAAAGCGACAACCATATGGCTCCTGCCAGTTGCCGATAACTCAGTTACAAAACATGATCATCTCATACAATAAAATATAGCATCATGTCTTGACCATATCACATCACAACATGCCCTGCAAAAACAAGTTAGACGTCCTCTACTTTGTTGTTGCAAGTTTTACGTGGCTGCTACGGGCTGAGCAAGAACCGTTCTTACCTACGCATCAAAACCACAACGATAGTTCATCAAGTTAGTGCTGTTTTAACCTTCACAAGGACCGGGCGTAGCCACACTCGGTTCAACTAAAGTTGGAGAAACTGACACCCGCTAGTCACCTGTGTGCAAAGCACGGCGGTAAAATCAGTCTCGCGTAAGCGTACGCGTAATGTCGGTCCGGGCCGCTTCATCCAACAATACCGCTGAACCAAAGTGTGACATGCTGGTAAGCAATATGACTTGTATCGCCCACAACTCACTTGTGTTCTACTCGTGCATATAACATCTACGCATAAAACCTGGCTCGGATGCCACTGTTGGGGAACATAGTAATTTCAAAAAAATTCCTACGCACACGCAGGATCATGGCGATGCATAGCAACAAGAGGGGAGAGTGTGTCCACGTACCCTCGTAGACCGAAAGCGGAAGCGTTATGACAATGTGGTTGATGTAGTCGTATGTCTTCACGATCCGACCGATCCAAGTACCGAATGCACGGCACCTCCGAGTTCAGCACACATTCAGCTCGATGACGTCCCACGAACTCCGATCCAGCAGAGCTTCGAGGGAGAGTTCCGTCAGCACGACGGCGTGATGACGGTGATGATGATGCTACCGACGCAGGGCTTCGCCTAAGCACCGCTACGATATGACCGAGGTGGATTATGGTGGAGGGGGGCACCGCACATGGCTAAGAGAGATCAATGATCAACTTGTGTGTCTATGGGGTGCCCCCTGGCCACGTATATAAAGGAGTGGAGGAGGGGAGGGGCCGGCCCTCTCTATGGCGCGCCCTGGGGAGTCCTACTCCCACGGGGAGTAGGATTCCCCCCCTTCCATGTAGTAGGAGTAGGAGAGAAGGAAAGGGAAAAGAGAAGAGAAGGAAGGAGGGGGCGCCGCCCCTCCCCCTAGTCCAATTCGGACTAAGCCTTGGGGGGGGGCGCAGCCTCCCCTCTCTCTTTCCCCTAAAGCCCAATAAGGCCCATATACTCCCCGGCGAATTCCCGTAACTCTCCGGTACTCCGAAAAATACCCGAATCACTCGGAACCTTTCCGAAGTCCGAATATAGTCGTCCAATATATCGATCTTTACGTCTTGACCATTTCGAGACTCCTCGTCATGTCTCCGATCTCATCCGGGACTCCGAACTACCTTCGGTACATCAAAACACATAATCTCATAATACCGATCATCACCGAACGTTAAGCGTGCGGACCCTACGGGTTTGAGAACTATATAGACATGACCGAGACACGTTTCCGGTCAATAACCAATAGCGGAACCTGGATGGTCATATTGGCTCCCACATATTCTATGAAGATCTTTATCGGTCAAACCACATAACAACATACGTTGTTCCCTTTGTCATCGGTATGTTACTTGCCCGAGATTCGATCGTCGGTATCTCAATACCTAGTTCAATCTCGTTACCGGCAAGTCTCTTTACTCGTTCCGTAATACATCATTCCGCAACTAACTCATTAGTTACAATGCTTGCAAGGCTTATAGTGATGTGTATTACCGAGTGGGCCCAGAGATACCTCTCCGACAATCAGAGTGACAAATCCTAATCTCGATATACGCCAACTCAACAAGTACCTTCGGAGACACCTGTAGAGCACCTTTATAATCACCCATTTACGTTGTGACGTTTGGTAGCACACAAAGTGTTCCTTCGGTAAACGGGAGTTGCATAATCTCATAGTCATAGGAACATGTATAAGTCATGAAGAAAGCAATAGCAACATACTAAACGATCAAGTGCTAAGCTAGCGGAATGGGTCAAGTCAATCATATCATTCTCCTAATGATGTGATCCCGTTAATCAAATGACAACTCATGTCTATGGTTAGGAAACATAACCATCTTTAATTAATGAGCTAGTCAAGTAGAGGCATACTAGTGACACTCTGTTTGTCTATGTATTCACACATGTATTATGTTTCCGGTCAATACAATTCTAGCATGAATAATAAACATTTATCATGAAATAAGGAAATAAATAATAACTTTATTATTGCCTCTAGGGCATATTTCCTTCAGTAATGATCTAGCATAACAACGATATCAAAAAATGGACAAGCCATGGAAATATCATGCTAGCTATCTTACGATCATGCAGAGCAATATAACAATGAATGCTCAAGTCATCAAAATGGAGGCGGTGGAAGTTGCATGGCAATATATCTCGGAATGGCTATGGAAAGGCCATAATAGGTAGGTATGGTGGCTGTTTTGAGGAAGATATAATAAGGCTTATGTGTGATAGAGCGTATCATATCACGGGGTTTGGATGCACCTGCGAAGTTTGCACCACATCTCGAGGTGAGAAAGGGTAATGCACGGTACCGTAGAGGCTAGCAAATTGCGAAAAGGTAAGAGTGTGTATAATCCATGGACTCACATTAGTCATAAAGAACTCATATACTTATTGCAAAAGTTTATTAGCCCTCGAAGCAAAGTACTACTACGGATGCCCCTAGGGGGATAGATTGGTAGGAAAAGACCATCGCTCGTCCCCGACCACCAGTCATAAGGAAGACAATCAATAATAAATCATGCTTCAACTTCATAGCATAACGAGAGACTATACGTGCATGCTTCGGGAATCACAAACCGTAACACCAATATTCTTACTAACCAAAACCGTTTACTAGTACCTCCCACATATTACCATCTCTATATCGCAAAACTATTGCAAGGAATCAAACATATCATATTCAGTGATCCATAAGTTTTATGTAGGATTTTATGACTAACCATGCAATTGACCAATTCCTGTTGACTCTCTAAATAGGTATAAGTGAAGCAAGATATTTTAATTCTTTCTACAAAATACCATGCTCTAATAAGTACAAGTGAAGCAAAAGAGCATTCTACAAATAACGGTTTTCTATGTGAAGAGAAACAGGCAATCCAAACTTCAAATGATATAAGTGAAGCACATGAAGCATTCTATAAAGTCCTACTCAAAAGATATAAGTGAAGTGCAATGAGCATTCTATAAATCAACCATAGACTATCTCATACCAGCATGGTGCATAAAATAAAAATGAAAAATAAACACAAAAGACGCTCCAAGATTCACACATATCACATGAACGAAACGAAGATGAAAACATACCGATACTTGTTGTAGAAAGATGGGATGCCTTCCGGGGCATCCCCAAGCTTAGACGCTTGAGTCTCCTTGAATATTTACTTGGGGTGCCTTGGGCATCCCCAAGCTTGAGCTCTTGCCTCTCCTCCTTCTTCTCATATCGGGACCTCCTCGATCTTTGATCACTTCATCCACACAAAACTCAACAGAAACCTCGGTAAGATCCGTTAGTATAATAATGCAAATCACTACTCTAAGTACTGTTGCAAACCAGATCATATTTTATTTTTGCATTGTAGCTACTGTATTATAACTTTTCCATGGCTTATACCACTGATAAAAATTGACAGTTTCATCAAAACAAGGAAAACAATGCATCAAAAACAGAATCTGTCTTAAACAGGACAGTGTGTAGCAATCTGAACACCTACCATACTTATGTACTCCAAAAATTCTGAAAATATAGGAAAAAATAAAAAATTTGTATATAAAGACTTTTCAAAAAGTTTCAGAAGCTTTTGACATTCCAGTAAAAAATGTAAAATCACGCACTACGGCTAAAGTTTCTGTTTTTGCACCGCACATACCAACAAGCAATCTAATCATCTTAAAGGCAAATCTTGGCACATTATTTTTATAATACAATGGATTTGTAAAAGGGGATAATTATTTTTGTTGAAAATTTTATGTAATTAAGATTCACAAAGTTTCCATGGCATGAACAAAGTTCAAGGCTAGCTCCCACTTTCACAATGCTCGTCCCTCTCACTTTCACTTTTCTTTTTGTGAAGTTTTAAGTTCCCCTCTATATTTTTTTGTTTTTAAACTTTATAAAAGCACTCAACTGAAATAAATGACTTTCTAAAACTTCCGGGTTGTCTCCCTGGCAGCGCTTTCTTTAAAGCCATTAAGCTAGCCATAAAGTGCTCAAGTAATGAATCCACCCGGATCCCAAGGTATATCAAAGCCAATTTTAATTAACAATGATTTGGCATTTAGTAGTGAGCACAGAGCAACATATATCATGCAATGATGAAGTTTAACTCTCTTCCTATGCATCGGCATGTCATACAAGAACAATTCATGCACATCAACTAAAGGCCAATACATAGCATAATCAGTTTCTTGCAATTTTATCGTGTTGGAAACATAGAGAGGTGGAGATATAGTTCCTCTCTCATAATAATTTCAAGTAGGAGTAGCAAGCACATGCATATTATATTCATCAAAATCATCATGTGTAGTAGCAAAACGCAACCCATCAATATAATCCTTAATAAGAACAAGCTTCTCCGATATAGTGTAGTTTGGAGAATTCAAAAAGATAATAGGACTATCATGTGTGGGTGCAATAGCAACAATTTCATTCTTAGCATAAGGAACTATAGCAAGTTTATCTCCATAAGCATAATTCATATTGGCATCTTGGCCACAAGCATAGCAAGAATCATCAAAAAGGGATATTTCAAAGGAATCAACGGGATCATAGCAATTATCATAGCATTCATCCTTCGGTAAGCATGAAGGGAAATTAAATAATGTATGAGTTGAAGAGTTACTCTCATTAGAAGGTGGGCATGGGTAGCTAATCCGCTCTTCCTCCTTTTGTTCTTCGATCTCCTCATCATCTTTTTCATCCAATGAGCTCACAGTTTCATCAATTTCTTCTTCCATAGACTCCCGCAAAATATTAGTCTCTTCTTGGACAGCGGAGACTTTCTCAATAAATATAACAATATCGGAATTGTATTTATAATTTTCATAGCAATATTTAAGGATGGCAAAAATTTCAGGTCTATAAACATCATCAGCAAAAGCTTCATACTTTAAAAACAAAGATTCAATTTCATAAGCACCCTTAAAAGCAACAAATTCTTCTATTCGTTCCACATCATAATAATCATATCTACCATTGGCATGAGAAGCCAAGGTTTCATTATCATTAAATTTGCATGTAAAGGGAAGGTGTGGAGCATTCATCCTAGAGCAACAAGTATAATCATATCTCTGACATAAATTCCAAGCATACCAATGCAACATATCAATTTGATCCCATAATAATTTCCCTTTTTGTGTCAAGCGATAATCCTTAAAGTATTCACGTTGATCCAACGTGTCTCCCATTATCAAGTTGAATGGGGTTTTCTCAGGATTATCGAAGTAGTGCATAATATTTTTCACATAACTAGAATCGAGGGTTTTAGGAGGTTCCCCATGTCCATGAGTAGCAAGTACAACTAATTTTTTTGGTGTTTCGTGTTCCATATCCATAACTAAAGATAGAGAACAACTTAGAACAGGAAATAAAAACTACTTAGTGATAAAGCAAACAAGCACACACGAGAATATTCACCCCACGCTATTGCTCCCCGGTAACAATGCCATAAAAAGGTCTTGATAACCCACAAGTATAGGGGATTGTTTGTAGCCTTCTTCGATAAATAAGAGTGTCGAACCCAACGAGGAGCTAAAGGCAGAACAAATATTCCCTCAAGTTCTATCGACCATCGATACAACTCTACGCACACTTGATGTTTGCTTTACCTAAAACAAGTATGAAACTATTTTGCAAGAATAAAACTATGAGTACTTTGTGAGAATAAAAATACGAATAAATTGCAAGGTAATAAAAGTAGATAGCTTTTGTCAATAAGAAAGTCATTTGTCCCTAGGCAATCGATAACAAGTACCGGTAATCATTCTTGCAATTTTATATGAGGGAGAGTCATGAGCTAACATACATTCTCTACTTGGATCATATGCACTTATGACTGGACCCCTAGCAAGCATCCACAACTACTAAAGATCATTAAGGTCGTGAAAACCAACCATAGCATTAAGTATCAAGTCCTCTTTACTCCCATACGCCATAACCCACTTATCCGCGTTTAGGCTGCTGTCACCCCCACAACACTGACAATAAGCAAACCATGAACATATTGCAACACCCTACAGCGAGGATCCCTCACGTTTGCGAGAGACGGAGGGCACCGTAGGACAGCACCATAAATAAAATATACAATCATACCAACGAAGATCACGATTAACCCATAGGACAAAACGGATCTACTCAAACATCATAGGATAACCATAGATCATTGGGAAATATATGGAGTTGAGCACCATGTTTAAGTAGAGATTACAGCGGGGAGAAAGAGTGTTACACCGCTGCATAGAGGGGGAGAAAGTTGGTGTAGATGGTAGCAAGATTGTTGATGTAGATCGTCGTCACGATCCTAGCCCCGGCAGCACTTCGGCGCCACCGGGAGAGAGGGGGAGAGAGCCCCCCTCCTTATTCTTCTTCCTTGGCCTCCCCCCTAGATGGGAGGAGAGTTACCCTTCTGGTCCATGGTCTCCATGGCGGCGGAGGGGCGGGAGCCCCTCCGAGATTGGATCTCCCTCTCTATTCTCTTCTGTTTCGCGTTCCCCAGATCTGGCCCTTCACCGTTTCTTAAATTTCCGGAGATCCGTAACTCCGATTGCGCTGAAATTTTTACATGATTTTTTCCATAAATTATCTTTCTTGCGCCAGAAGAAGGGCCCCAACAGACGTTCGAGGAGGGCACAAGATAACTGGGCGCGCCAGGGGGTGCCCGGCGTGCCCTGGTGGGTTGTGGTCACTGTGGGCCCACGTTTGTGTTGATTCCACCTCCCAAAAATCATAAATATTCCAAAATAATTCTCTGTAAATTTTTATTGCGTTTGGACTTTGTTTGATATGGATTTTCTGCGAAACAAAAAAACATGCAACAAAGAGGAACTGGCACTGGGCACTGGATCAATAGGTTAGTCCAATAAATCATATAATAAGTTGCCAAAAATATGTGAAAGTTGTATAATATTGGCATGAAACAATCAAAAATTATAGATACGACAGAGACGTATCACACTTTCATATACTAGTGGGAATCTTTCATTATAGAACTTGGCTTGTATATTCCAATGATGGGCTTCCTCAAAGTGCCCTAGGTCTTCGTGAGCAAGCAAGTTGGAAGCACACCCACTTAGTTTCTTTTTGAGCTTTCATACACTTATAGCTCTAGTGCATCCGTTGCATAGCAATCCCTACTCACTCACATTGATATCTATTGATGGGCATCTCCATAGCCCGTTAATACACCTAGTTGATGTAAGACTTTCTCCTTCTTTTTGTCTTCTCCACAACCACCATATTCTATTCCACTTATAGTGCTATATCCATGGCTCACGCTCATGCATTGCGTGAAAGTTGAAAAGGTTTGAGAACATCAAAAGTATGAAACAATTGCTTGGATTGTCATCGGGGTTGTGCATGATAAAATATTTTGTGTGATGAAGATGGAGCATAGCCAGACTATATGATTTTGTAGGGATAACTTTCTTTGGCCATGATATTTTGAGAAGACATGATTGCTTTATTAGTATGCTCGAAGTATTATTGTTTTTATGTCAATATTAAACTTTTGTTTTGAATCTTATGGATCTGAATATTCATGCCACAATAAAGAAGATTACATGGATAAATATGTTAGGTAGCATTCCACATCAAAAATTCTGTTTTTATCATTTACCTACTCAAGGACGAGCAGGAATTAAGCTTGGGGATGCTTGATACGTCTCCAACATGAATGTATCTATAATTTTTTATTGTTCCATGCTATTATATTATCTGTTTTGGATGTTTTATATGCATTAATATGCTATTTTATATTATTTTTGGGACTAACCTATTAACCTAGAGCCCAGTGCCAGTTTCTGTTTTTTCCTTGTTTTTGAGTTTTACAGAAAAGGAATATCAAATGGAGTCGAAACAAGCTGAAATTTACGGTGATCAATTATGGACCAGAAGAGACCCACGGAGCACCGGAGCTGTGCCAGGAGGTGACCGAGGAGGCCACAAGCCAGGGGGCGCGCCCACCCCCCAGGGCACGCTCCTAGGGCTTATGGGCCCCTCGAGTGTCCCCCTGACTTGTTTCCAACGCCAAATACTCTTATATATACAGAAACCTCCGAAAAGAACCCTAGATGGGAAGTTCTGTCGCCGCAAGGCTCTGTAGCCATGAAAAACCAATCGGGAGCCCGTTCCGGCACCCTACCGTAGGGGGAAATCATCATCAGAGGCCATCTTCATCATCCCGGTGGTCTCCATGACGAGGAGGGAGTAGTTCACCCTCGGGGCTGAGGGTATGTACCAGTAGCTATGTGTTTGACCTCTCTCTCTCTCTCTCTCTCATGTTCTTGATTTGGCACGATCTTGATGTACCGCGAGCTTTGTTATTATAGTTGGATCATATGGTGTTTCTTCCCTCTCTATCTCTTGTTGTGATGAATTGAGTCTTGCTCTTTGAGGTTTCGTTATGTTGGATTGAGTATTGGATTTGAGAACACTTGATGTATGTCTTGCGATGGGATATCTGTGGTGACAATGGGATGTTCTATTGATTCACTTGATGTATGTTTTGGCACTCAACTTGCGGATTCACGAGGTGACATTGGGGTAATCTATGCATAGGGGTTGATGCACGTTTTTGTCCTACGTTCTCCGATAGAAACTTTGGAGTGATTCTTTGTTGCACGTTGAGGGATTGTTATGTGATCCAATTATGTTATCATCATTGAGAGACTTTGCACTAGTGAAAGTATGAACCCTAGGCCTTGTTTTCAAGCATTGCAATACCGTTTTTGCTCACTTTTGTTACTAGTTACCTTGCTGTTTTTATATTTTCAGATTACGAAAACCTATATCTACTATCCATACTACACTTGTATCACCATCTCTTCGCCGAACTAGTGCACCTATACAATTTACCATTGTATTGGGTGTGCTGGGGACACAAGAGACTCTTTGTTATTTGGTTGCAGGGTTGTTTGAGAGAGACTATCTTCATCCTACACCTCCCATGGATTGATAAACCTTAGGTCATCCACTTGAGGGAAATTTGCTACTGTCCTACAAAACTCTGCGCTTGGAGGCTCAACACAAGCCTACAAGAAGAAGGTTGCATAGTAGACATCACATGCAAGCTCAAGAACATGGTCACCATCAGTTGCTAATTTTGCAAATAATAAACCACTAACTAATTGGACCAACGGACGAGTCACATACCGATGAACAATCCCCCAAAATAGTTCGAAAACGGAGTTCCGAGCAAGGAGATAAAAAATGGAAGCAAGATGAGCAAGAACACGGTTTGAGCAAGGGAGTGATTTTTTCTGGAGGAACAAGAAGTGCATTGGCGACAACGTTAAGTGAGGGGGCCTACGTGGGCCCCACAAGCTTGCTAGGTGCGCCCAGGGGGTGGGTGCGTCCTGTGAGCTTGTGCCTCATAGGTGTGCCCCCTGGGGTGTGTTCAGTGCCAATATTTTTCAAATATTACAGAAAAAATCGTATTAAATTTTCAGGGCGTTTGAAGATCTTTTATTTTTTGGTCATTTTTTATTGCACAGATAGTTCAGAAAATTGTATAATCATAGCATTACTACTTTATTAATCCTAAAAACAGAAACTAAAAAGTGGGTATAGAAGATTTTGTTTACTAAATTCATCGACCACATGCCCGTCAAAAGGAATCCATTAATAAGGTTGATCAAGTCTTATTGACGAACTTCTTCCGAGTGACATGAAACCAAAGAATTAATGCGGCTTGAACTACGTCGGTATTTCCCCAAAGAGGAAGGGATGATGCAGCACAACTACAGTAGGTATTTCCCTCAGTGATGAGACCAAGGTTATCGAACCAGTAGGAGAACCAAGCAACACTATGTAAACGGTACCTGCACACAAAGAACAAATACTTGCAACCCAATGTGTTCAAGGGGTTGTCAATCCCTTTCAGGTAACGGTGCCAGAAATTGGCTAGTGAACATGATAAAAATTGAAATAGATTGGATAAATAGATCTTGAATAAACACGAAATAAAATAAAGTGCAGCAAGGTATTTTTGGGTTTTTGGAAATTTAGATCTGGAAGTAAAAGCGAATAAAAATAGATCTCAAAGGCAAATATGATAAAGAATAGACCCGGGGGCCGTAGATTTCACTAGTGTCTTCTCTCGAGAAAAATAGCATACGGTGGGTAAACAAATTACTGTGGGGCAATTGATAGACCTTCAAATAATCATGATGATATCCAGGCAATGATTATTATATAGGCATCACGTCCAAGATTAGTAGACCGACTCCTGCCTGCATCTACTACTATTACTCCACACATCAACCACTATCCAGCATGCATCTATTGTATTAAGTTCATGGAGAAATGGAGTAATGCAATAAGAACGATGACATGATGTAGACAAGATCTATTCATGTAGGAATAGACCCCATCTTGTTATCCTTAATAGCAACGATACAAATGTGTCATGTCCCCTTCTGTCACCGGGATTGAGCACCGTAAGATCGAACCTATCACAAAGCACCTCTTCCCATGGCAAGAAAAATCGATCTAGTCGGCCTAACTAAACCAAAGATTCAAAGAAGAAATACGAGGCTATAAGTAATCATGCATATAAGAGATCAAAGAGACTCAAATAAATTTCATGGATAAAAAGATAGATCTGATCATAAACTCAAAGTTCATCGGATCCCAACAAACACACTGCAAAAAGAGTTACATCAAATAGATCTCCAAGAGACCATTGTATTGAGAATCAAAAGAGAGAGAGGAAGCCATCTAGCTACTAACTACGGACCCGAAGGTCTAAAATGAACTACTCACGCATCTTGTCACACAACTTGGTGTTCTCTTGAGTCATCGTGACTAGCAAACAAGATTGCACCCAAAAACAGATCTGACGAGAAAACGGCGAACGAAAAAGAAGGCTAATAAAAATGGCAAATTGGTGAAGTGGGGGAGTTGAAAATGAGAGGCAAATGGCAAATAATGTAAATTGCAAGGAGATGAGATTTATGATTAGGAACCTGATCGATGTTGATGATGTCTCCCTGGCAACGACGCCAAAAATTCCTTTTGATGCGGCTTGAACTACGTCGGTATTTCCCCAAAGAGGAAGGGATGATGCAGCACAGCTACGGTAGGTATTTCCCTCAGTGATGAGACCAAGGTTATCGAACCAGTAGGAGAACCAAGCAACACGATGAAAACGGTACCTGCACACAAAGAACAAATACTTGCAACCCGACGTGTTAAAGGGGTTGTCAATCCCTTTCGGGTAACGGTGCCAGAAATTGGCTAGTGAACGGGATAAAAATTGAAATAGATTGGATAAATAGATCTCGAATAAACGCAAAATAAAATAAAGTGCAGCAAGGTATTTTTGGGTTTTTAGAAATATAGATCTGAAAATAAAAGCGAATAAAAATAGATCTCAGAGGCAAATATGATAAAGAATAGACAAATAGCATACGGTGGGTTAACAAATTGCTGTTGGGCAATTGATAGACCTTCAAATAATCATGACGATATCCAGGCAATTATTATATAGGCATCACGTCCAAGATTAGTAGACCGAATCCTACCTGCATCTACTACTATTACTCCACACATCGACCGCTATACAGCATGCATCTAGTGTATTAGGTTCATGGAGAAACGGAGTAATGCAATAAGAACGATGACATGATGTAGACAAGATCTATTCATGTAGGAATAGACCCCATCTTGTTATCCTTAATAGCAACGATACATACATGTCATGTCCCCTTCTGTCACTGGGATTGAGCACCGTAAGATCGAACCCATCACAATGCACCTCTTCCTATGGCAAGAAAAATTGATCTAGTCGGCCTAACTAAAACAAAGATTCAAAGAAGAAATACGAGGTTATAAGTAATCATGCATATAAGAGATCAAAGAGACTCAAATAACTTTCATGGATAAAAAGATAGATCTGATCATAAACTCAAAGTTCATCGGATCCCAACAAACACACCGCAAAAAGAGTTACATAAAATAGATCTCCAAGAGACCATTGTATTGAGAATCAAAAGAGAGAGAGAGAGAGAGAGGAAGCCATCTAGCTACTAACTACGGACCCGAAGGTCTACAATGAAATACTCACGCATCATTGGAGAGGCACCAATGAGGATGATGAACCCCTCCGTGATGGTGTCTAGATTGGATCTGTGGTTTCTGGAACTTGCGGCGGCTGAAATTGTGTTTCGTCGACTCCCCTAGGGTTTTTGGATTTCCAGGGTATTTACAGAGCAAAGAGGCGGTGTGGGAGGTGGCCGAGGTGGGCACAACCCACCTGGGCGCGCCTGGGCCCCCAGGCGCGCCCTGGTGGGTTGTGCTCCCCTCGGAGCCCCCCTCTGGTACTTCTTTGGCCCAACAGGTGTCTTCTGGTCCAGAAAAAATCTTCAAAAAGTTTCGCTACGTTTGGACTCCGTTTGGTATTGATTTTCTGCAAAGTAAAAAACAAGCAAAAAACAGCAACTGGCACTGGGCACTATGTCAATAGGTTAGTCCCAAAAAATAATATAAAGTTGCTATAAAATGATTGTAAAACATCCAAGAATGATAATATAACAGCATGGAACAATCAAAAATTATAGATACGTTGGAGACGTATCAGCATCCCCAAGCTTAATTCCTGCTCGTCCTCGAGTAGGTAAATGATAAAAACAGAATTTTTGATGTGGAATGCTACCTAACATGTTCATCACATTCTTTTCTTTTGTAGCTTGGATATATGGACTTTTATATGGTTCAAAGCAATAGTCTAATTTTGACATGAAGATTTGAATACTCAAGCATATCAACAAGCAACCATGTCTTTCAAAATATCAACACTAAAGCAAGTTATCCCTAGCCCATCATGCTCAATCATTGATCCATTCATGAAACACACTCGCATATTAGCTACACCCAATGCTCAAGTACGATCATAGTGCCCCTTAGTTGGTGCTTTATAAGAGAAGATGGAGACTCAAATAAAAATAAAGTTGCATAAAGTAAATAGAAATGCCCTTCGTAGAGGGAAGTAGGGATTTGTAGAGGTGCCAGAGCTCAAAGCAAAAAAGATAGAGATAAAACATTTTGGGTGGCATGCTTTTCCTGTCAACGAAAACGATCGAGTAGTTCCCAATACTTTCCATGCTAGATATATCATAGGCGGTTCCCAAACAGAAAATAAAGTTTATTCCTTTTTCCACCATTCTTTCACAATCCATGGCTAACCGTATCCACGGGTGCCCTCCATACCAACACTTTCCAAGGAATTTATTATTGACAACATAAAGTAAATTCATTTTTCATTTCGGGACTGGGCATCCCTAATACCTTTGCCATACTCTCGTGCAATGACAAGTGAATAAACACTCATCTTGAGAATAACACATCTAGCATGGAAAAATATCAACCACCCCCTACCGTTTCATGAGCGGTACGAGCACACAAAAGGGAAATTTATTTTGAAGATTAGAGATGGCACATACAAATTTGCTTAGAACGGCATTGAAATACCGCATATAGGTAGGTATAGTGAACTCATGTGGCAAAACTAGTTTAAGGATTTTGGATGCAAAGTAGTATTCCTACTTAGTTCAAGTGAAGGCTAGCAAAAAGATTGAGAAGCATCCAACCAAGAAACGAAAAATCACGTAAGCAAGCATTAAGCATAACTAACACCAAATAATGCACCACAAGTAGGATGTGATTTCATTGCATAACTATTGACTTTCGTGCTTGCATAGGGAATCACAAACCTTAGCACCAATATTCTTACTAAACCATAATTACTCATCAACATGACTCACATATCACTATCATCATATCGCAAAACTATTACAAAGAATCAAGTTTATTTTGTCCAATGATCTTCATGAAAGTTTTTATTATATCCCTCTTGAATATCTATCACTTTTGGGAATAGTTTAATGTGTTGCTTTTTAAAGCTCAAATAAATTTAAGTGAAGAACATGAGCATAAAATTTTCTTCTCTCAAAATAAAATAAGTGAAGCATGAGAGAATTTATTTAAAATTACTACTCTCAAATAAATCTAAGTGAAGCATGAGAGCATTTCTTCAAAAGTAATAAAGTACACCATGCTCAAAAAGATATAAGTGAAGCACTAGAGCAATTCCATAGCTCAAAATTTTTTAAGTGAAGCACATAGAGCAATTCTAATAAATCATAGCATAATTTTGACACTCTCAAATATGTGTGTTCAGCAAGGATACTTGACACAAAATAAAAAGAAAAACAAGCAAAGACTCATATAATACAAGACGCTCCAAGCAAAACTCATGATATGTGACGAATAAAAATATAGCTTCAAGTAAAATACCGATGGTCGTTAGAAGAAAGAGGGGATGCCACCCGGGGCATCCCCAAGATTAGTTGCTTGTTCATCTTTGGATATTACCTTGGGGTGCGGTAGCATCCCCAAGCTTATGCTCTTCTTACTCCTTATTCCTTCATCCATCGTGATCTCACCCAAAACTTGAAAACTTCAATCACACAAAACTTAACAAAACCTTCGTGAGATCCGTTAGTATAACAAAGCAAATCACCACTCTAATAACTGTTGAAAACCCATTCATATTTTATTTTTGCATTATATATACTTTATTCCAACTTTACTATGGCTCATACCCCCTGATAAAGTCCATAGATTCATCAAAATAAGCACACAATGCAAAGGAAATAGAATCTGTCAAAAACAGAATAGTCTGTACCAATCTGAATACTTCCTATACTTCTTGAACTCCAAAAATTATGAACAATTAGGACAACGTAGGAAATTTGTATATAAATCTTGTGTAAAAAACACAGAATTTTGCGTCGCTTCTGTGAATCTTCAAAATTATTTATCTGGAGGCACAAGTTTCTGTTTTCCAACAAGATCAAATCAACTATCACCCAACATGATCCCAAAGGCTTTGCTTGGCCCAAACACTAATTAAAACATAAAACACAATCATAACAGAGGCATAATTGTGCAAACACTCAAGAACAGAAAGAAAAAGGCAAAAATAAAATTTTATTCATTGGGTTGCCTCCCAACAAGCGCTATCATTTTATGCCCCTAGCTAGGCATAAAGCAAAGATCTAAGTGTTGTCATCTTTATTTCTACATCCATAAGATGCCCTCATGATTGATTCATATGGTGGCTTAATTCCTGTTCTAGGGAAGTGTTCCATTCCCTTTCTTACACTAGTAGAAAACAGGGCTTTGGTCCAGGCCAGCCCAGCCCATTAGTCCCGGTTCAGTCAGGAACCGGGACACATGGGGGCATACGTCCCGGTTCGTGCGCCCAGGGGGCCGGCCGGGGCTCGTGGGGCATTGGTCCCGGTTCGTCTGGACCCTTTGGTCCCGGTTCCAGACACGAACCGGGACCAATGGGCCTCGCTCCTGGCCCACATCCATTGGTCCCGGTTCGTGGCTGGAACCGGGACCAAAGGGTGGCCTTTAGTCCCGGTTCCAACCACGAACCGGGACCAATGTTGTGCCTATATATACCCCTCGCCCGCGAGCAGAGCACTCCACTACTCTGTTTTTTCTGGCCGGCGAGGGGAGGTGTTTGTGGTGCTCTAGCTCACCTCCTATGCACATGAGGTGTTCGATGAAATGCCCGAGCAACACTACTTAAGCTTTCTCCTCTCCAAACTCGACCTTCAAGCTCCATTTTCCTCAAGATTTGTCTAGGTTTAGCGGTCCATCACGTCCCGTCCCCGTCTTCACCGCCGTCGATCGCCCGCGCCGATCTCGTCGCCGGCATAACCGTGGTGAGCCTCTTATTCTTATCTTCTTTCTAAAAGAAAAAAATTCTTACTTGTATGATTTACATAGATACTTGTATAATTTTCTTACTTTTATTATTGTTTATTATTATATAGTGTGATGGTTTTGGTATCCGCCCCCATCGGCCCTCGCCCTGTCTATGATTCGGATGTGGTATATATTATATTTTATAACTATTTGGTTCATTTGTTGTTTATGACAATTATGCCGACCAACGTGACATAGATTTTTTTTATCTAGGAGGTATGTGAACCGGAAATTCCAACCGACCCTATTGTCGAGAGGTTAAATTTAGTTGAAGAAGAAAACAATTACTTGAAGGAAAAATTGAAAAAAATTGAGGAGGAGAAGATGATATTGGAGTTGCATGTTGCGGATGTCGTCGATGATCACAAGATCAAGATGGATGCAATGCGCTTCAAGATTAGAAAGTATAGAAAATATGCCATTCATACCGAGGCTTGGTATCATTATGCCGTTGGATCAATTGTTACCTTGGTTGCGATTATGATCGCATTTGTTGTTGCATTGAAATGTTTTACATAGTTTCAATAATGTATGGTTTAATTAGATGCTCTGAGGAGCTATATGTTGTTCAATGAGAACTATGTATGTACTTTGGTTTTAATGTGATGATGAACTTCTATTAATTTGGTCACTTATCTGTTCATGATGTTTTGTAATGGTTTTTGACACACTTAATTATATATAATGCACGCAGATGAACCGGCAATGGATGTACGGTGACAGACGCACCTCCGAGTATATTAAGGGCGTGCATAATTTTCTCGAAGTGGCTGAGGCAAACAAGCAGAATGGTTTTATGTGTTGTCCATGCCCTATATGTGGGAATACGAAGTCTTACTCTGACCGGAAAATCCTTCACACCCACCTGCTTTATAAGGGTTTCATGCCACACTATAATGTTTGGACCAGGCACGGAGAAATAGGGGTTATGATGGAAGACAGTGAAGAAGAAGAGGACGATGACAACTATGTGCCCCCTGAATACGATGATGCTGCAACGGGGGAAGCTGAAGATCAAGAGGAACCAGACAATGTGCCCGATGATGATCTCCACCGGGTCATTGTTGATGCAAGGAGACAATGCGAAAGTGAAAAGGAGAAGCTGAAATTCGATCGCATGTTAGAGGATCACCAAAAAGGGTTATACCCCAATTGCGAAGATGGCAACACAAAGCTCGGTACCGTACTGGAATTGCTGCAGTGGAAGGCAGAGAATGCTGTGCCTGACAAAGGATTTGAGAAGCTACTGAAAATATTGAAGAAGAAGCTTCCAAAGGATAACGAATTGCCCGACAGTACGTATGCAGCAAAGAAGGTCGTATGCCCTCTAGGATTGGAGGTGCAGAAGATACATGCATGCCCTAATGACTGCATCCTGTACCGCGGTGCGTACGAGGATTTGAACGCATGCCCGGTATGCGGTGCATTGCGTTATAAGATCAGACGAGATGACCCTGGTGATGTTGACGGCGAGCCCCCCAGGAAGAGGGTTCCTGCCAAGGTGATGTGGTATGCTCCTATAATACCACGGTTGAAACGTCTGTTCAGAAACAAAGAGCATGCCAAGTTGATGCGATGGCACAGAGAGGACCGTAAGAAAGATGGGAAGTTGAGAGCACCCGCTGACGGGTCGCAGTGGAGAAAAATCGAGAGAAAGTACCGGACTGAGTTTGCAGGTGACCCAAGGAACGTATGGTTTGGTTTAAGCGCGGATGGCATTAATCCTTTCGGGGAGCAGAGCAGCAATCATAGCACCTGGCCCGTGACTCTATGTATCTATAACCTTCCTCCTTGGCTGTGCATGAAGCGGAAGTTCATTATGATGCCAGTACTCATCCAAGGCCCTAAGCAACCCGGCAACGACATTGATGTGTACCTAAGGCCATTAGTTGAAGAACTTTTACAGCTGTGGAATGGAAACGGTGTATGTGTGTGGGATGAGCACAGACAGGAGGAATTTGACCTGCATGCGTTGCTGTTTGTAACCATCAATGATTGGCCTGCTCTCAGTAACCTTTCAGGACAGACAGACAAGGGATACCACGCATGCACGCACTGTTTAGCTGACACCGAAAGTATATACCTGGACAAATGCAGGAAGAATGTGTACCTGGGGCATCGTCGATTTCTTCCGACCAACCATCAATGTCGAAAGAAAGGCAAGCATTTCAAAGGCGAGGCAGATCATTGGAAGAAGCCCGCCATGCGTACCGGTGATCACGTACTTGCTATGGTCAATGATTTACACGTAATCTTTGGAAAGGGTCCTGGCGGACTATCTGTTCCGAATGACGCTGAGGGATGCGCTCCCATGTGGAAGAAGAAATCTATATTTTGGGACCTACCCTACTGGAAAGACCTAGAGGTCCGCTCTTCAATCGACGTGATGCACATGACAAAGAACCTTTGCGTGAACCTGCTAGGCTTCTTGGGCGTGTATGGAAAGACAAAAGATACACCGGAAGCACAGGAGGACCTGCAACGTTGGCACGAAAAAGACGGCATGCCTCCAAAGCAGTATGAAGGTCCTGCCAGCTACGCTCTTACCAAAGAAGAGAAGGAAATCTTCTTTGAATGCCTGCTCAGTATGAAGGTCCCGTCTGGCTTCTCGTCGAATATAAAGGGAATAATAAATATGGCAGAGAAAAAGTTTCAGAACCTAAAGTCTCATGACTGCCACGTGATTATGACGCAACTGCTTCCGGTTGCATTGAGGGGGCTTCTACCGGAAAACGTTCGATTAGCCATTGTGAAGCTATGTGCATTCCTCAATGCAATCTCTCAGAAGGTGATCGATCCAGAAATCATACCAAGGCTAAGGAGTGATGTGGCGCAATGTCTTGTCAGTTTCGAGCTGGTGTTCCCACCATCCTTCTTCAATATCATGATGCACGTCCTAGTTCATCTAGTCGACGAGATTGTCGTTCTGGGCCCCGTATTTCTACACAATATGTTCCCCTTTGAGAGGTTCATGGGAGTCCTAAAGAAATATGTCCGTAACCGCGCTAGGCCAGAAGGAAGCATCTCCATGGGCCATCAAACAGAGGATGTCATTGGGTTTTGTGTTGACTTCATTCCTGACCTTAAGAAGATTGGTCTCCCTCAATCGCGGTATGAGGGAAGACTGACTGGAAAAGGCACGCTAGGAGGGGACTCAATAATATGCAGGGACGGGCATTCTTGGTCTCAAGCACACTACACAGTTCTACAGAACTCTACCTTGGTGACCCCGTATGTCGATGAACACAAGAACATTCTGCGCTCCAAACACCTAGAGCAGTGTGACGACTCGATTACATGTGAACACATCAGGACTTTCGGTAGTTGGTTGGAAACACATCTCAGAGGTGACAACACTGTTTCTGATGAGCTGTACTCGTTGTCCAGGGGACCATCTTCGACTGTATTGGCTTACAAAGGATACGAGATAAATGGGAATACATTTTACACGATCGCCCAAGATCAAAAGAGCACTAACCAAAACAGTGGTGTCCGCTTTGATGCAGCAACCAAGAGGGGAAAGGACACATATTATGGTTACATAGTGGACATATGGGAACTTGACTACGGACATGATTTTAAGGTCCCTTTGTTTAAGTGCAAATGGGTCATTCTGTCAGGAGGCGGGGTACAGGTAGAGCCACATTACGGAATGACAACAGTGGATCTGAACAATCTTGGGTACACAGACGAACCATTCGTCCTAGCCAATGATGTGGCGCAGGTTTTCTATGTGAAGGACATGTCTACCAAACCGAGAAAAAGAAAAGATAAGGAAGCGAATACATCATACGATGAGCCAAAGCGCCACATAGTTCTTTCAGGGAAAAGAGACATCGTGGGAGTGGAGGGTAAGACAGACATGTCTGAAGATTATGAAAAGTTTCATGAAATTCCTCCCTTCAAAGTCAAGGCTGACCCAAGCACCCTGTTAAGCAATGAAGAATATCCATGGTTACAGCGCAATAAGCAAATGACACAAGCGAAGAAAAAGTGAAGACAGATGAAGTCAGAAAGGGTTGAAAATTGATGATGTGGCTTTGAATGGTTAATTTTGAGCACACAAAAAGTCTGGAGTTCAAATTAGTTCAAAAAAATGAAATCCCTTTGTAACAGGTGAGTTTTTGTCCGAAACCCTGATACTTCGAAAGAGATTGTCCATTTTGTACACGAAGTGCATCCAGTTTTTGCCGTAACCCTCTCAACTTTTTAGCACATGCTATGTGGGTGAAATGATGATATCATGCCAATTTTCAACCTCTTCAGAGTTCATTTGAAGTGCTTTTCAATTTCAGGGTCATTTCGCTCAAAAAAATCAATAAATGCATGAAAAATAACAGATGAACTCAGAAAGGGTTGAAAATTGATGATGTTGCTTTAAATGGTTCATTTTGACCACACAAAAAGTGTGGGAGTTCAAATAAGTTCAAAAAATGAAATCCCTTTGTAACAGATGAGTTTCGTCCGAAACCCTGATACTTCGAAAGAGATGTCCATTTGTACACGAAGTGCATCCAGTTTTTGCCGTAACCCTCTCAAATTTTTAGCACATGCTATGTGGGTGAAATGATGATATCATGCTCATTTTCAACCTCTTCAGAGTTCATTTGAAGTGCTTTTCAATTTCAGGGTCATTTAGCTCAAAAAATCAGTAAATGCATGAAAAATAACAGATGAAGTCAGAAAGGGTTGAAAATTGATGATGTTGCTTTGAATGGTTCATTTTGAGCACACAAAAAGTCTGGAGTTCAAAAAGTTCAAAAAAATAAAATCCCTTTGTAACAGATGAGTTTTCGTCCGAAACCCTGATACTTCGAAAGAGATTGTCCATTTTGTACATGAAGTGCATCCAGTTTTTGCCGTAACCCTCTCAACTTTTATGAAACTCTATAGCAAAAATAATAAACTAAAAAATGAACTAGAAAACTTGATGAAACCTAATAGAAAAAGAATGAACAGAAAACTTTAATGAAACTTTAATAGCTAAAGGATCAAAACTAAAAAACTTTTTAAACCTTGTATATTGAAACAAAATTATATAAAATTTATGCAATAAAATTATCAAAGTATTTTCTCTTCAAAACATTAAAAGAAAAAGAATTTTCATAAAATAAATAAAAAAGCAAAAAAGAAAATAAATAAAAGTAGAACAAAATAAAATAAATAAGTAGAACACAAATAAACTTAATAAATAAGTAAGAACAAAATAAAATAAAATAAAATTTAATAAAATAAATAAAAATAGCAACAGTAAGTATTTTGTGTAAGTAGAAACAAAATAAATAAAAAAGCAACAAAGAAAACAAAATAAAAATAAAAAAGTGCCGCCTAGGGCACCACGGCCTGAATACGACTAGAAACCCAACCATGGGCCAGGATTCAGGCCCGCAGCAGGCCCACAGGCACATAGTGCGAGTTTAGGCCCGAAAGCCTGCAGTGATGAGGAGCTCGAGAGAGTGGGCGCAGCAGCGTTAAAACCACTCTCGAGCTCTCTCAACTAGCGAGGTGGGACTAAACTTTTGGCCGCGACGCGGGCAGCACAAGGCTTTTTGTCCCGGTTGGTGGCACCAACCGGGACTAGGGGTGCATTGGACGGTTCGTGGCACCAACCGGGACCAATGCACGCCCTTTAGTCCGGTTGGTTCCACCAACCGGGACCAAAGGTCCCTGCTTCCCGCCCTTTGGGCTGCTGAAAAAGACCTTTGGTCCCGGTTGGTGGCACCAACCGGGACTAAAGGGGGGCATTGGTCCCGGTTGGTGCCACGAACCGGGACCAAAGCCTTTGCTATATAAGCCAGCACTTAGGAAATTTCAGATTTCCATCGCCAGTTCGTGCCCGACGCCCCAGCGCGCTCCTCGTCGCCGTCGCCGTCGTCGCCCTACCTCCGACGTCGTCGCCGCGCCGCCCCTGCCCGAGCCCCGACGCGTCACCGACCGCTCCCGCCACTCGTCGTCGTCGCCCAGCGGCCCTGCCCCGACCACGCGTCGCCGCGCGGCCCTGCCCCGCGCCCAAGCCCCTGCCCCGGCCCGCCCCCGCCGTCGCCGTCGTCGTCGCCGTCGCCATCGCCGTCGCCAGCCGCCCCCGCTGGAGCCGCTGCGCCGCCCCGTCTCTGTTTTTTTTTTCATTTTTATTAGATTAATTTTTTGTTCATATATATATATATGTATATATTTATGTATGTGCCTAATGTATGTAGATATTCATAATGTATTAATTTTTTTGTTCAGAGCATGGTTTGTTCATGATGGGGGGGTGGGGGTCGATGTACATATGATATATATGATGTAATTTTTTTGTTCATATATATATATATAATGTAATTTTTTTTCAATGTATATATGTATGTGGTAGCTATATATGCATGATGAGGGGGGTGGGGGTCGATATACCCCCTCCCCGATAACTTTGACATGAGGGGGAGGAGTCGATATACTCCCTCCCCGATAACTTCGACATGAGGGGGGGTCGATATACCTCCTCCCCGATAACTTCGACATGAGGGAGGGGGTCGATATACCCCCTCCCCGATAACTTCGACATGAGGGGGGGGGGGTCGATATACCCCCTCCCCGATAACTTCGACATGAGTGGGGGGGGGTCGATATACCCCCTCCCCGATAACTTCGCCGCGTGCTCCCCCGAGCTCGGCCTTGCTCTGCCACTGCTCAAAAGTTTCAAATGACCAAAGTGGGTTTTTGCATAAAAATGATCTATAGGCATCAGAGGACTTCTCAAAAAATTTGTGGCATTTGAAAAGAATTATTTGAAATAGTTCTAGTGCAACAGGGTCATTCTAGAGTTTGAAAATACTAATAAAATTTTTTTTTGAGGCCAAATCATTATAAAAATAATTACTACTGATGTGTTTGTGCATAGCATTTTTTTCAATGTATGTATGTATGTATGGATGGATATAGAAAATGTTCATATATGATGTTTTTTTTGTTCATAGCAATTTTTTTCCATGTATGTATGTATTTTTTTTAGATGTGCTATGTTTTTTCAGATGAGATGAAATGAGATGAGTTGTCCATTTGTTGTATAAACATAACCCCGATAACTTCAATTCCCCTTGGGAGTACATGTAAAAAAATTCAGAGTTGTTCATTCACTTCGACATGAGGGGGGATGTCGATCAACCCCCTCTCGCCCGAACAAGTCTATGTATTATTTTATATCGCGGTGGACATATATAAAAAAGCGTTGTCGATCTCCTACCCCCTCCCGCCCCTACTCGACAAACTCTCGAGGCCACCCAAACCACTAGAAGATAACTCCGGTAACTTTGACATGAGGGGGGACGTCGATCAACCCCCTCTCGCCCGAACAAGTCTATGTATTATTTTATATCGCGGTGGACATATATCAAAGTTTGATCATATGTCAAAGTTTGAATTTTGACATATGCAACATTTGATCATATGTCAAAGTTTGAATTTTGACATATGCAACATTTGATCATATGTCAAAGTTTGATCATATGTCAAAGTTTGAATTTTGACATATATAGATTTATCAAGAATGCCCCCATTATGGATGTGCACAAGTTGATCCAATTTTTTTTCTGATCTCATCTATATATATATTCTTCTATATGTCACGTTGTCTGTCAAAGTATTAAAGAAATCCATGGCTTCATCATTAGTCGGAAGTAACAGGCGTATGATGCTATGAAGCTCTTCAAAGTTGTTTTGGAACGGAGTTCCTGGTAGAATAATTCTCCTTTTGATACGAATTTCAGCAAAGGCCTTCCAAATAGCGATATTCGGAAGGCTCTTGCTGAACTTTGTACCAAAAAGCGAATTATTCTATCTGGAACTCCGTTCCAAAACAACTTTGAAGAGCTTCGTACCATTATACGCCTGTCATTTCCGGCTAATGATGAAGTCATGGTTTTCTTGAATTCTTTGACACTAGACAACGTGACATATAGAAGGGTAGATGAGATCAGGAAAAATATGGACCATTTTCTGCACATCCAGAATGGCATCATTTTGTTAAATCCCTTGTCGGTCCGGACGTCGGACA
Organism: Thinopyrum elongatum; assembly: GCA_011799875.1. Classification (NCBI taxonomy): domain Eukaryota; kingdom Viridiplantae; phylum Streptophyta; class Magnoliopsida; order Poales; family Poaceae; genus Thinopyrum; species Thinopyrum elongatum. The sequence continues at coordinate 93,519,533 of CM022302.1, read as the reverse complement.
TTCATGAGAGAGGCGGTTCGTAGAAGAGTTGTCGAGGCCACCCCAAACCGTAGAAGCGTCGAGCTAGCTAGGTCTACGTTTGCACTAATATATCCATCTGTCATGTTTGTATATTAATTGCCATGTTGTAATATTTGCAGAAACTATGGAGCACCGAGACATCGAAGCAGAACAGTTGTTGGGGGACATAATCCTCGGCGGAGGTGATATCTTGTCGTATCTCAACGACACCGATGGTCTGGAAGGAGAGGGTGAAGCAGGCTCCGGTGATCGAACAATGGAGGTGGAAGGACATGATTATGATGGCTCCGATGAGCAAACGGAGGAAGGAGCTGTTGCAAAGTCCGGTGAGGTATATATATATTAATTAAGCCTGTGCTGACTAGCTAATTGATGCATTAATTCTTTTGGTATGTACACATATTAACTCTCTTCTTTCTTCTTTTCTAGCCCTCCGGATCGAGCCAAACTTCGGTAACGAGACGAGGCCCGAAGAAAAGGTTGTGCCAGGATGAAAGGTTCACGATCATAGCAATAAAGGGCGATGGCCAACCGATTGAACCCAACCGGACCAAGGAAGCATTTTCTGCTCAGTGCGGGGTTCTTGTTAGGGACATGATCTCGATCAGCATCCACCAATGGAATAAGCCTAAGAGCGAAGACCCTCAAGTGTCTTTTGTCAACGATAGACAGAAAGATGATCTTTGGACCGCGCTGAAGGCAAATTTCACCCTACCGCCAGAGGAGGATCCGGATAAGCCAGTTATAGAGCCATTGGTCAAGGCTCATGCTCTTAAGAAGATGGCAGATCTATTCAGGAGGTGGAAGAATGAGTTGAAATCAACGTTTGTCGACAAAGGGAAGACTCCAGAATTCACCGGCCGATTTGAGAAGATAAGAGATCACTGGCCCGCATTTGTGGCCCACAAGACATCAGAGAAGAGTAAGAAGATGTCAGCGACAAACAAGAAAAATGCTGCAAAGAAGGAGTATCACCATCGCACGGGGTCAGGTGGCTACCTCAAAGCCCGGCCGTTGTGGGACAAGGCTGAGAAGGACCTGCTTGATAAAGGGGTCGAACCAGAGACATTGAACTGGCCAGACCGGTCAAGGACTTGGTTCTTCGGGGTTGGGGGAACCTTGGACCCTGAAACAGGGAAGTGCCGTTGGACGAAGGAGCAACTTGAAATACCCGTCAAGAAGCTTCAGAAGTATATCGCCGCAGCGCAGGAAGGGACGTTCGTTCCCGATAGAGAGAACGACGAGCTCACACAGGCCCTCGGGAATCCTGAGCACCCAGGACGAACACGAGGCACAGCAGGCTCCGTTGCATGGAGGGTTGGGTTTCCCAGCGCAGGCGGTTACAAAACCCGGGAGAGGAGGAGGAAAGTGGAGCAGACGGAACTGCAGTCGCTGAATGCAAGGGTACGAGCGCTAGAGGAACAAGCACTACTAGTTCAGAGCCAGCGACCTGCCGGAGCTACGCCAGAAGCTACCCCTCCATCTCAGCGGAGAAGCAGCGTGGCTTCCACCGAGGTCCTTCAGCAGCCTGACTTCACGGCTCCCAGCTACCCCATGGATGCTATCACGGAGGCTCAAGATTGCCACCTTATGGCGCAATGGCAGCACCTCAAAGTCAAGGCGGCTGTCGGCTCTGTTGCACCTTCTGGACCCGGCGCAACTTTTCACTGCCTTCCGATTCCACAAGGCTATGCTGTTGTGATGATCGATGAAATAACGGAGGGATTTGAGGAGCTCCAGCTTGACCACCCTACCGGTGAAGGGGAGACTCAGCTGGATCTTGCTCTGAAGACTCCATGTCTATGGCAGAAGGAGCTCATCAACCTTCCAAACTGGACGCCTCCGCCTCCTCCTCCGGCGAGTCAGGGCACTGCGCCTCCTCCTCCGCCTCCTCCTCCGGTGAGTCAGGGCACTCCGCCTCCTCCTCCGCCTCCTCCTCTGGCGAGTGATCAGGGCACTCCGCCTCCTTCTCCGCCTGCGCCGGCGCGTCCGAGCAGCCCGCCTCCTTCTCCGCCTCGTCAGCAACAGCAGAAGACAGCCGCCGCTGCTCCAGCTGCTCCGGCGCGTCGTAGCACTCCGCCTCCTTCTCCGCCTCGTAAGCAACGAAGGAAGACAGCCGCAGCCACTCCGACTGCTCCGGCGTCTAGCAGTACAGCCAGAGGCGGGAGGCAATACAGATTCGGTCCGACTCTCACGCCTCTAGAGAAGTTACCATACGAGATGACCGACGAGGAAAACGCGGAGATCTGTAAAGCCCAAGTGAGGGACTTTTTTGCAAAGAAAAATCCACCTCCGGAGGAGAAGATGGATCCGGTGAAATTGAAGCGCACTGTGAAGAACCTGAAGCGACCACCACCGCCTCCGCCGGATGACAACCATGTCCGCGCTCTTAAAAAGGCAGTGGAAGGAGCGCGCCGGTCGGGAACTACTTCAACTGACAAAAGGTTACAAGAACGAAGAAGTGGGAACAAAATTCCCCAGCTCGGCGAACAGGCAAACCAATCATGCCCCCCGCTCAAGGTGTCTAGCGATATCGTCGCAAATCTGCCGGGGATGCTGCCCGGTACCAATACTGGTGATTACCTGCCCGACGATGCACATTTTGATACAATGGAGGTGGACGAACACAAATACCAGTACGGGAAGCCTCTCGTCAGACCTGGTGATCCTCCTCTAACAACGATGATGCGAAGATTCCATAAGTGGTACATGGACACCTGCAAGTCTGGGAAGGATATTTTGACGCTGAGAGTTAAAGAGGAGCACGACCTCGTTGGAATTGATCTGTTGTCTGTTCCATTTGAGGAGTTCTTCCAGTTTTTCAATCAAAAGGACCTCGATAAAATAATCATCACTTGCTACTGTCTGTAAGTACTATACTTCTGTAATTAAGTCTCTATATATAGCTCAGCTCTTTCATTGCATGTATATATAATTATCCTCACTATATTATGCAGATTGAAGATCGTCGAATGCAGAAATGCACAAATCTATGATATTGGGTTCATTAACACAAATCTCATAGATGAATGGACGGTTACATATAATCCGAAAGAAACCGAGGCCAACTTGCTACAATCGTTGCTTAAAAATCAAAACAAAGATAAAATACTCTTTCCTTACAACTTCAAGTGAGTGTTACTGTCTTCTGCATATTCGGTTTCCAATATTACTCGAGGTTATAATAATGTAATTGATGAGTTATGCATGCGTGCGCAGCTTCCACTTTATTCTCCTAGAGATTAAGCTTGAGCAGGGACTAGTAACCGTCTTAGACTCAAGACGAAAAGATCCCAAGGAGTATGCGGCCATGACTGAAATGCTCCAGAAGTAAGTTCAATCGATCATTATCGCACCATATCGGCAACTTTGTTCATTTCCTGATATCAAGTAATTATTTTCTTTGTCTCGCAGGGTTTGGAAAGTGTTCACCGCAGAAGTTCTGGGACTGCCGGGGGATCTGCGATTTACACACCCGAAAGTAAGTACTACTAGCTAGTTCTGCGCATCTCCCATTGATTCTAGCTAGTTTCATCAATACCATTTATAATGCTTGATTATCAGTTTGATTGACCTCTATTTCTCGTAAAGTGGTTGTGGCAGGAAGGCGGGAATAATTTTTGTGGATACTACGTTTGCGAGTACATCTACAACGCAACGACCTCTAAGCGGGGCTACTCTAAAAAACAATATGAAGTGCGTAAGCAATAATATTCACAATTTTATTTTATTACCATCATTTGTGTTGAGTTTCATTCATATATATGTATTGACCCCCTTCTTCAAATTAGATTTGGCAGATGCGGGATGAACTCCTACCACAAGATCGCTTAAAGGCAATTCAAGAGGAATTGGCTGGATTCTTTCTTGACCACGTCATCAATCCAGCCGGAGAATACGATGTGGAACTTGACATCAGATGTTAGGGATCTTATATTGTATATATGTAGCTAGTAGCCTCGGATAGATATACAAAAACTTGTTGTTCGACCAATCTCTCGGAGGAGGAGGTCGATCACTTCTCTCTGTATATGTTCATGACGATCTTGTGTACTTAATTGTTTCCTTCTTTTGCTTACTAGCTAGCGTGTCGAGTCCTCTCTATACGTATAGTACGTAGCGTCGACCAAGCACGGAGATAAGAGAGGACACTTCTCTCTATTAGCTAGCTAACACAATATATGAAACCCCTAAATTAACCCACAAAACCCCCAAAACCCCCACCCCCTTAAAAAAAACAAAAACCCCAGCTCCTGAGCTGCTGACACGTGGATGATCTTTGGTCCCGGTTGGTGTTACCAACCGGGACTAAAGGCCCTCCTCTCTGGGCTCGCCGCAGCGGCCACGTGGAGCCCCATCTGTCCCGGTTCGTATAAGAACCGGGACTAAAGGTGTTGGGCTTTAGTCCCGACCCTTTAGTCCCGGTTCCCGAACCGGGACAAATGGGCCTTATGAACCGGGACAAATGGGCCTTTTTCTACTAGTGTTAGTGGAAATTGAAATTTAATATTGCCTTCTTTCATATCAATCACGGCACCAATAGTACGTAAAAACGGTCTACCAAGAATAATTGGACAAGACGGATTGCAATCAATATCAAGAACAATAAAATCTATGGGCACATAATTCCTATTTGCAAGAATAAGAACATCATTAATTTTTCCCATAGGATTTTTAATATTAGAATCCACCAAGTGCAAATTTAAAGAACACTCTTCAATATCGGTAAGACCAAGCACATCACATAAAGACTTCGGAATTGTGGAAACACTAGCACCCAAGTCACATAAAGCAAAACATTCATAATTTTTAATCTTGACTTTGATGGTGGGTTCCCATTCATCATGTAATTTTCTAGGAATTGAGATCTCTAATTCCAACTTTTCTTCCAAAGCTTTCATCATGGCATCTACAATATGTTTAGTAAAAAGCTTGATTTTGTTCATAAGCATGGGGTGAATTTATCATGGATTGCAACAAAGAAATACATTCAATCAAAGAGCAACTATCATAATTAAGGTCTTTGTAATCCAAAAGAGTGGGCACATCACTAGTTAAAGTTTTGACCTCTGCAAACCCACTTTTATCATTTTTTTCATCAAGATTTTCACCCTCCGAATTACCGGGATGCCTTCTAACTAAAGTTGACTCTTCTCCAGTCCCTTTATCATCAACTTTAATCCTACTAAACAAGGAATCCATATAAGAAACACCAATCACTTTAAGATCTTCATCATTTTTATGAAAGCAATCACTACAAAAAGCTCTTTCTAAAAATTCTCTTTTAGATCTAAGCATAGCGGTTCTTTTCTTACTTTCATCCATAGAAACATATAAAGCTTTAATTGATTCCTCAACTTTGGGTACAAAAATTTTCATCTTGAGATTTTCTATATCATGAGAAATCCTATCAATGCTTCTCGACATATCATCGATCTTATTCAACTTTTCTTCTATCATATTATTAAAAACCTTTTGAGCATTGATAAATTATTTAATATTATTCTCAAGATCAGAGGTGTTCCTATTACTATTATAAGAAGGATTACCATAGGAACCACCATAATTATTAGAGGAATTACTAGGAAAAGGCCTAAGATTAAAACTACATCTATAAGCATTGTTATTAAAATTGTTTCGCGAGATAAAATTCACATCTACGGCATCACTATTTTGCTCAATCAAGGTAGACAAAGGCACATCATTAAGATCAATAGGAGCACTTTATTAGCAACCAATTTCATAAGAGCATCGACTTTTTCACTCAAAGAATTTATTTCTTCAACCGAATTAACTTTTTTACTAGTAGGAGCTCTTTCGGTATGCCATTGTGAATAATTTGCCATAATATTGTCTAGCAATTTAGTAGCTTTACCCAAAGTAATTTCCATAAAAGTACCACCTGCGGCGGAATCTAAAAGATTTCTAGAAACAAAATTCAATCCCGCATAAATTTTTTGTATGATCATACAAAGATTTAAACCATGAGTAGGACAGTTTCTTAGCATTAATTTCATTCTTTCCCAAGATTGAGCAACATGTTCATGCTCAAGTTGCTTAAAATTCATGATTTGGGTCCTAAGGGAAATAATTTTTGCGGGCGGAAAATACTTAGTAATAAAATCATCTTTGCACTTGTCCCAAGAATCGATACTATTGCGAGGCAAAGAAGAAAACCAAATTTTTGCACGATCTTGCAAAGAAAACGGGAATAATTTCAACTTCACAATATCATTGTCCACATCTTTTTTCTTTTGCATATTGCAAAGTTCTACGAATGTGTTAAGATGGGACGCGACATCCTCATTAGGAGTACCGAAAAATTGATCTTTCATGACAAGATTCAACAAAGCGGCATTAATATCACAAGATTCCACACTAGTGGCGGGAGGAGCAATCAGAGTGCTAATAAAATCATTGTTGTTGGTATTGGAGAAATCACACAACTTGGTGTTCTCTTGAGTCATCGTGACTAGCAAACAAGATTGCACTCAAAAACAGATCTGACGAGAAAACGGCGAACGAAAAAGAAGGCTAATAAAAACGGCAAATTGGTGAAGTGGGGGAGATGAAAATGAGAGGCAAATGGCAAATAATGTAAATTGCAAGGAGATGAGATTTATGATTAGGAACCTGATCGATGTTGATGATGTCTCCCTGGCAACGGCGCCAGAAATTCCTTTTGATGCGGCTTGAACTACGTCGGTATTTCCCCAAAGAGGAAGGGATGATGCAGCACAGCTACGGTAGGCATTTCCCTCAGTGATGAGACCAAGGCTATCGAACCAGTAGGAGAACCAAGCAACACTATGAAAACGGTACCTGCACACAAAGAACAAATACTTGCAACCCGACGTGTTAAAGGGGTTGTCAATCCCTTTCGGGTAACGGTGCCAGAAATTGGCTAGTGAACGGGATAAAAATTGAAATAGATTGGATAAATAGATCTTGAATATACGCGAAATAAAATAAAGTGCAGCAAGGTATTTTTGGGTTTTTAGAAATATAGATCTGAAAATAAAAGCGAATAAAAATAGATCTCAGAGGCAAATATGATAAAGAATAGACTCGGGGGCCGTAGATTTCACTAGTGGCTTCTCTCGAGAAAAATAGCATACGGTGGGTTAACAAATTACTGTTGGGCAATTGATAGACCTTCAAATAATCATGACGATATCCAGGCAATTATTATATAGGCATCACGTCCAAGATTAGTAGACCGACTCCTACCTGCATCTACTACTATTACTCCACACGTCGACCGCTATCCAGCATGCATCTAGTGTATTAGGTTCACGGAGAAACGGAGTAATGCAATAAGAACGATGACATGATGTAGACAAGATCTATTCATGTAGGAATAGACCCCATCTTGTTATCCTTAATAGCAACGATACATACATGTCATGTCCCCTTCTGTCACTGGGATTGAGCACCGTAAGATCGAACCCATCACAATGCACCTCTTCCCATGGCAAGAAAAATTGATCTAGTCGGCCTAACTAAAACAAAGATTGAAAGAAGAAATATGAGGCTATAAGTAATCATGCATATAAGAGATCAAAGAGACTCAAATAACTTTCATGGATAAAAAGATAGATCTGATCATAAACTCAAAGTTCATCGGATCCCAACAAACACACCACAAAAAGAGTTACATCAAATAGATCTCCAAGAGACCATTGTATTGAGAATCAAAAGAGAGAGAGGAAGCCATCTAGCTACTAACTACGGACCCGAAGGTCTACAATGAACTACTCACGCATCATCGGAGAGGCACCAATGAGGATGATGAACCGCTCCGTGATGGTGTCTAGATTGGATCTGTGGTTTCTGGAACTTGCGGCGGCTGGAATTGTGTTTCGTCGACTCCCCTAGGGTTTTTGGATTTCCAGGGTTTTTATAGAGCAAAGAGGCGGTGTGGGAGGCGGCCGAGGTGGGCACAACCCACCTGGGCGCACCTGGGCCCCCTGGCGTGCCCTGGTGGGTTATGCTCCCCTCAGAGCCCCCCTCTGGTACTTCTTTGGCCCAACAGGTGTCTTCTGGTCCAGAAAAAATCTCCAAAAAGTTTCGCTGCGTTTGGACTCCGTTTGGTATTGATTTTCTGCGAAGTAAAAAACAAGCAAAAAACAGCAACTGGCACTGGGCACTATGTCAATAGGTTAGTCCCAAAAAATGATATAAAGTTGCTATAAAATGATTGTAAAACATCCAAGAATGATAATATAACAGCATGGAACAATCAAAAATTATAGATACGTTGGAGACGTATCAAGAATCTTCGTATAGCACTAGGTTACCTCAACGGGGATATGCATGTCCCCATAAATAAGAATTTAATATCTTTTTTTGATAGTAGGAATAGGGAATTCAAAACCTCCAATAGTAATTGTTGAAAATTTTCCAATAGAATTGATACTATTCACTCGAGGTTGTTTCTTCGGAAAGTGTACCGTGTGTTCATTACCATTAACATGAAAAGTGACATTTCCCTTATTGCAATCAATAACAATCCCTGTAGTATTCAAAAATGGTCTACCAAGGATGATCGACATACTGTCGTCCTCGGGTATATCAAGAATAACGAAGTCCGTTAAGATAGTAACATATGAAGCTACGACAGGCACATCCTCACAAATACCGATGGGCATACCAGTTGATTTATCAGCCATTTGCAAAGAGATTTTAGTTGGTGTCAAGTTATTCAAATCAAGTCTTCGATACAAAGAGAAAGGCATAACACTAACACCATCTCTTAGATCACATAAAGCAATTTTAACATAGTTTCTTTTAATGAAACATGGTATAGTTGGTATTCCTGGGTCTCCTAGTTTCTTTGGTATTCCACCCTTAAATGTATAATTAGAAAGCATGGTGAAAATTTCAGCTTTCGGTATCTTTCTTTTATTTGTGACAATATCTTTCATATACTTAGCATAAGGGGACATTTTCAGAATATGAGTTAAACGAAGGCGCAAAAAGACAGGTCTAAGCAGTTCAACAAAGCACTCGAATTCTTCATCATCGTTATTTTTTGAAGCTTTAGGAGGAAAAGGCATGGGTTTCTGAACCCATGGTTCTCTTTCTTTACCATGTTTCCTAGCAATGAAGTCTCTCTTATCATATATTTTATTCTTAGGTTGTGGGTTATCAAGATCAACAGCAGGTTGTATTTCCACATCATTATCATTATTAGGTTGAGCATCTACATGAACATCATCATTATCATTGTTACTAGGTTCATGTTCATCACCAGATTTTGTTTCAGCATCAGAAATAGAAATACCATTTGGATTCTCAGGTGTGTCTACAGTAGGTTCACTAGAAGCATGCAAAGTCCTATCATCTTTCCTTTTCTTTTTAGATGGACTAGGTGCATTAGTATTAATTCTTTGAGAATCTTGCTCAATTCTCTTAGGGTGACCTTCAGGATACAAAGGTTCCTGAGTCATTTTACCACCCCTAGTCATAACTCTAACATCATGATCATTCATCTTATTGTTCATCTCATTAAGCAAATCATTTTGTGCCTTGAGGGCTTTTTCTACTTGAGTTTTTATCATGGAAGCACGTTTACTCACACCCTTGACATCATTAACAGTTCTAGACATATAGTCACTCAAGCGTTCAATCATATAAGCATTACATTTTAATTGTCTACTAATTAACATATGCATTGAAGTTTTCTTGTTTAACAATAAAGTTATCAAATTCATCTAAGCATTGACTAGCAGATTTAGTAAAAGGAATATCACCTTCATCAAATATATAGAGAGAATTTACCTCTACTACCCGTCTTGGGGTATTAAGACCATGTATTTCTTCAATCGGTGGTAAATTCTTAACATCTTCAGCTTTAATACCTTTTTCTTTCATAGATTTCTTTGCCTCCTGCATATCTTTAGGACTGAGAAATAGAATACCTCTCTTCTTCGGAGTTGATTTATGTGGTGGTTCAGGAAGAGTCCAACCATTATCATTACTCAATATATTATTCAATAGTTCTTCAGCTTGTTCAATAGTTCGTTCCCTGAAAACACAAGCAGCACAACTATCTAGGTGGTTGATACGTCCATTTTGCATCATGTTTACCTACTGTTATTTATGATGTTTTTATGCATAATAATGCTTTTTGGAGTATTTCTAATGCCTTTTCTATCATAATATGCAAGGTTTACACAATGAGGGAGAATACCGGCAGCTGGAATTCTATACCTAAAAAGGGCACGACAGAGCTACCTATTCTGCACATCTCCAAATAACCTAAAACTTCACGGAGATTTTTTATGGAATATTTAAGAATTATTGGAGCAAATAACTACCAGAGGGGGCCCACCAGGTGGGCACAACCCACCTGGGCGCGCTAGGGAGCCCAGGCGCCCCTGGTGGGTTGTGCCCTCCTCGGCCCACCTCTGGTGCCCCTCTTCTGGTATATAAGTCATTTTGACCTAGAAAAAAAATAAGAAGAGGACTTTCGGGACGAAGCACCGCCGTCTCGAGGCGGAACTTGGGCAGGAGCACTTTTGCCCTCCGGTGGAGTGATTCCGCCGGGGGAACTTCCCTCCCGGAGGGGGAAATCATCGTCATCGTCATCACCAACAACTCTCCCATCTTTGGGAGGGCCATCTCCATCAACATCTTCAACATCACCATCTCCTCTCAAATCCTAGTTCATCTCTTGTGTTCAATCTTTGTACCGGAACCTTAGATTGGTGTTTGTGGGTGACTAGTAGTGTTGATTACATCTTGTTGTTGATTACTATATGGTTTATTTGGTGGAAGATTATATGTTCAGATCCATTATGCTATTTAATACCCCTCTGATCTTGAGCATGATTATTATTTGTGAGTAGTTACTTTTGTTCTTGAGGTCACGGGAGAAGTCATGTTGCAAGTAATCATGTGAACTTGATATGTGTTCGATATTTTGATGATATGTATGTTGTGATTCCCTTAGTGGTGTCATGTGAACGTCGACTACATGGCACTTCACCATATTTGGGCCTAAGGGAATTCATTGTGGAGTAGTTATTAGATGATGGGTTGCTAGAGTGACGGAAGCTTAAACCCTAGTTTATGCGCTACTTCGTAAGGGACCGATTTGGACCCAAAAGTTTAATGCTATGGTTAGATTTTATCTTAATACTTTTCTCATAGTTGTGGATGCTTGTGAGGGGGTTAATCATAAGTAGGAGGTTTGTTCAAGTAAGAACAACACCTAAGCACCGGTCCACCCACATATCAAATTATCAAAGTAGCGAACACGAATCAAACCAACATGATGAAAGTGATATGATGAAATTCCCGTGTACCCTCAAGAACGCTTTGCTTATCATAAGAGACCGTTTTGGCATGTCCTTTGCCTCAAAAGGATTGGGCTACCTTGCTGCACTTTATTTACCGTTACTGTTACTTGCTCGTTATAAATTATCTTGCTATCAAACTACCTTTTACCGACTATTTCAGTGCTTGCAGACATTACCTTGCTAAAAACCACTTGTCATTTCCTTCTGCTCCTCGCTGGGTTCGACACTCTTACTTATCGAAAGGACTACGATTGATCCCCTATACTTGTGGGTCATCAGTAGTCCCTAGAAGCATCGGTTAGTCCATTATAAAAGATATCAAGTATTTCATTTTTCTTGAGAGGATGATCAGGCAAAGCATTAAGTAATTGGAGAAGCCTCACCCAAGCTTGTGGGAGACTCTCTTCTTCAATTTCTACAAAGTTAAATATTTCCTGTAAAGCAGCTTGTTTCTTATGAGCAGGACAATATTTTCTAGAGAAGTAATATATTATATCGGGATAATTGATTTTATGCCCCTAGTTGGGTCACACTCGGCAGGTTTACCCCTAGTTTCCGAAAACATTTGTTCCTGCCCAAACCACTTTGCTCCTCTTATGCTTTTGCCCTTTGACCGTTTGACCATCACTTTGAAAACTTCATAAAAAATTCATACTAACTCAGAAAAATTCAAATAAGATTTCAAAATGTTCAGAAAAGCATCACCTATATGTGCATGTCATTTGCATTCATGAAAAAAGTGTTGGCCAGTCCCCATCTCAGTTTTAGCTCATATGATCTTAGCATGAACAGTAAAATCTAAAAAAATTCAAAAAAAATTTGGTGGCAAACTTTGACCAATGTTTTTAGTGCTTGCCAAATTTCATAAGGGAATGGCATTCGTGGAAGTCGTGGTAAAAAACGAAATTTTGGAGCATTAATTTTTGTTTTTTTTCCACGACTTCCATGAATGTCATTCCCTTATGAAACTTGGCAAGCGCTCAAAACATTGGTCAAAGTTTGCTACCAAATTTTTTTTAGATTTTACTGTTCATGCTAAGATCATATGAGCTAAAACTGAGATGGGGACTGGCAAACACTTTTTTCATGAATGCAAATGACATGCACATATAGGTGATGCTTTTCTGAACATTTTGATATCTTATTTGAATTTTTCTGATTTAGTATGAATTTTTTATGAAGTTTTCAAAGTGATGGTCAAATGGTTAAAGGGCAAAAGCATAAGAGGAGCAAAGTGGTTTGGGCAGGAACAAGTGTTTTCGGAAACTAGGGGTAAACCTGCCGAGTGGGACACAACTAAGGACACCAAATTAATTATCCCTATATCATATCCTGGGGACTACGCACACAACCTGGAGCAAGAGAATTAAACCATATCTTAGCATCACCCTTTAATGAGAAAGGAGACAACTTAAGAATATAGTAGTAGAGAATTTTTTCCTCATGAGCAAATAGGGTGGCTATATCATTCAATTAATAAGATGTGCCACAACAGTTTCATAACCATGGAAAGGATCAGATTCAACCAAAGTAATTAACTCAGGATCGACAGAGAATTCATAATCCTTATCAGTAACAAAGGTAGGTGAAGTAGCAAACTGATACGTCTCCGTCGTATCTACTTTTCCTAATGCTTTTGCTCTTGTTTTGGACTCTAATTTGCATGATTTGAATGAAACTAACCCGGACTGACGTTGTTTTTAGCAGAACTACTATGGTGTTGTTTTTGTGCAGAAATAAAAGTTCTCGGAATGGAACAAAACTTTTTGGAGAATTTTTATACAATAAAAGAAAATTACTGGAGCCAATAACCACCGGAGGGGGCACCTGGGTGAGCACAACCCACCAGGGTGCCCCCCTTTTGGCGTGCCCAGGTGGGTTGTGCCCACCTAGTGGCCCTGCAGACCCTGATTCCAACTCTATAAAATCCTATTTTCGGAGAAAAAAGTCAGGGAGGAAGAATTATCGCGTTTCACGAGATGGAGTCGCCGCCGCCTCCTGTTCTTCATCGGGAGGCCAAATCTGGAGTACGTTTGGGGCTTCGGAGAGGGGAATCTTCGATCTTCGTCATCACCAACCCTCCTTTATCGCCAATTCCATCATGCTCCCCATCGGGAGTGAGTAATTCCTTCGTAGGCTCGCTGGTCAGTGAGGAGTTGCATGAGGTTCATCATGTAATCGAGTTAGTTTTGTTAGGGCTTGATCCCTAGTATCCACTATGTTCTGAGATTGATGTTGCTATGACTTTGCTATGCTTAATGCTTGTCACTAGGGCCCGAGTGCCATGATTTCAGATCTGAACCATTTATGTTTTCACCATTATATCTATGTTCTAGATCCGATCTTGCAAGTTATATGCACCTGCTACGTGTTATGATCCGTAAACCCCGGAGTGACAGTATTCGGGATACTTTCCGGTGATGACCGTAGTTTGAGGAGTTCATGTATTCACTATGTGTTAATGCTTTGTTCCGGTTCTCTATTAAAAGAGGCCTTAATATCCCTTAGTTTCCTTATGGACCCCGCTGCCACGGGAGGGTAGGACGAAAGATGTCATGCAAGTTCTTTTCATAAGCACGTATGACTATTTACGGAATACATGCCTACATTATATTTATGAACTGGAGCTAGTTTTGTATCGCCCTAGGTTATGACTGTTATATGATGAATATCATCCAACGAATCATCCGTTCCAATGCCTACGAGTTTTTCACATATTGTTCTTGCTAAGTTACTATTGCTATTGCTACTGTCACAACTTCTACAAAATCATTGCTATCACTGTTACCTTTACTATTACTGTTACCACTGCTATCAAAACTATCATATTACTATGCTACTGATCACTTTGCTGCAGAAATTTAATCTCCAGGTGTGGTTGAATTGAAAACTCAACTGCTAATACTTGCAAATATTCTTTGGCTCCCCTTGTGTCGAATCTATAAATTTGGGTTGAATACTCTACCCTCGAAAACTGTTGCGATCCCCTATACTTGTGGGTTATCAAGACCTTTTTCTAGCGCCGTTGCCGGTGAGCATAGCTATATTTGTTGAGTCACTTGGGATTATTATCAATTTATCATTATGAAGAATCGGAAGGATACCAAGACTAAGATTTTTCCCTCTAAGACGAGGGGATGTAAGGAACTGCCATCTAGCTCTGCACTTGATTTGCCTTCTATTTTGAGTAAACTTGCAACACCACCACATGCTATTAATCCTGATATGTCACAAATTATTGATGATGCTACTTCTGCTATGAATGATACTCATGATGATGCTAGTACTTTGCTTGATGATGTGCCACTAGGTGAATTTCTTGATGAACAAATTGCTAGAGCTAAAGAGAACGAAATTATTGAAACTGATGAAATCACTGAAACTGATGAAGTACTTGAAACACCTATTAGACCTAGCGCTCCTAGATATGAATTGCCTAAAGTACCTGAAGGTTATGTTATGGATGAGGAGACAGCTAGAGACTTTTTTGCTTGCAATGATAGAGATGATCTAAAGAAATTATTATGCAAAATGAAAGAAAAATCTTTGAATGCTAGAATGAAATGTGATCCTCAGTTTGCTACCTCACCTATCTTTGTTGATGATAAGGATTATGAATTCTCTATCGACCCAGAGTTAATTACTTTGGTTGAATCTGATCCTTTCCATGGTTATGAAACTGAAACTGTTGTGGCACACCTTACTAAGTTAAATGATATAGCCACCCTTTTTGCTCATGATGAGAAAATTTGTTACTATTATATTCTTAAGTTATTTCCGTTCTCATTAAAGGGTGATGCTAAGTTATGGTATAATACTCTTCCTCCTGGTTGTGTGCGTAGTCCCCAGGATATGATTTACTACTTCTCTGAAAAATATTTTCCTGCTCATAAAAAACAAGCTGCCTTACAGGAAATATTTAACTTTGTGCAATTTGAAGAAGAGAGTCTCCCACAAGCTTGGGGGAGGCTTCTCCAATTTCTTAATGCTTTGCCTGATCATCCACTTAAGAAAAATGAAATACTTGATATCTTCTATAATGGACTAACTGATGCTTCTAGGGATTTCCTAGATAGTTGTGCTGGTTGTGTTTTCAGGGAACGAACTGTTGAACAAGCTGAGGAGTTATTGAATAACATATTGAAAAATTATGATGATTGGACTCTTCCTGAACCACCGCCTAAACCCACTCCAAAGAAGAGGGTTATCTTATATCTCAGTCCTGAAGATATGCAAGAGGCAAAGAAAAGTATGAAGGAAAAAGGTATTAAAGCCGAGGATGTTAAGAATTTGCCACCTATTGAAGAAATACATGGACTGAATACACCACCTCCGTGGGTGGTAGAGGTAAATTCTTTATTAAAGTTTGATAAAGGTGATATTCCTTATAATAAACATCCTAATCAGTGCTTATATGAGTTTGACAACTACATTATGAAACAAGATCACTTCAATGCCAATGTTATGAAACAATTGAAATATAATTCTGATTTGATTGCTCGCGTGAGTGACTTGTTATTTAGAATCTCTAATGATGTAAGAGGTGTAGGAAAACATGCTTCTATGGTTCAAACCCAGCTAGAACAAGTTGCTAAATCTCAAAGAGAATTGCTTGATGAAATGAATAATAATATAAACGACTTTGCTGTTAGAGTAGCAACTAGAGGAGGCAAAATGACTCAGGAACCACTTTATCCTGAGGGACACCCTAAAATAATTGAACAAGATTCACAAAGAATTAATACCGATGCACCTAGTCCTTCCAAAAAGAAGAACAAAAAGAAAAATGATAGGACTTTGCATACCTCTAGTGAACCTGAGAAAGAAAAACCTCCTGAAGATAATAATGAACATCCACCTAGTGATAATGATAATGAAAATGATGATGTTCATGAAGACACTCAACCAGACAATGATAAAGAACCAGATAATGATATTGAAATAGAACCAGCTGTTGATCTTGATAACCCACAATCTAAAAATAAAAGATACGATAAAAGAGACTTTGTTGCTAGAAAACATGGAAGAGAAAGAGAACCATGGGTTCAAAAACCCATGCCCATTCCACCCAAATCAAGTAAGAAAAAAGATGATGAAGAATTTGAATGCTTTGCTGAAATGCTTAGGCCAGTCTTTTTGTGTACTCGCTTGACTGATATTTTAAAGATGGCCCCTTATGCAAAGTATATGAAAGACATCATCACTAATAAGAGAAAAATACCTGAAGCTGAAATCTCCACCATGCTTGCTAATCATTCTTTTAAAGATGGAGTACCTAAAAAACTTGTAGATCCAGGAATACCAACTATACCTTGCTCCATCAAAAGAAATTATGTCAAAACTGCTCTATGTGATCTAGGAGCGGGTGTTAGTGTTATGCCTTTCTCCTTATATAAAAGACTTGATTTGAATAAGCTCACACCTACCAAAATATCTTTGCAAATTGCTGACAAATCAACTGCCATACCTATCAGTATTTGTGAGGATGTGCCCGTTGTTGTCGCAAATGTTACTATCTTAACTGACTTTGTTATACTTGAGATGCCCGAGGACGACAACATATCGACTATCCTTGGTAGACCCTTCTTGAATACTGTAGGGGCTGTTATTGATTGCAATAAAAGCAAGGTCACGTTTCATATCAATGGTAATGAGCATACGGTGCACTTTCCGAAGAAACAATTCCAAGTGAATGGTATTAATATTATTGAAAAATCTCCGACACTCACTATTGGAAGGTTTCAACTACCTCTACCTACTGCCAAAAAGAACTACGAAATGCTTATTGTTGGGGACATGCGTATCCCCGTTGAGGTAACTTAGTGTTTTACGAAAGTTCTTCGGTTTTATGCTAATCGGAAGTGGTTGTTAATAAGACTTGATCAACCTTATTAATGGATAATTTTTAGAGGTATGAAGTTGATGAATTTAGTAGGCACAACCTTCTGTCCCTACCTCTTATTTTCTGTTTTTCTTAGATAAATAAAATGAAATGCCTTGTTTTGTCTGTTTTTTGATTTTTTCTGTGCAATAAAAAATGACCCGAAAATAAAAGTTCTCAGAATGCCCTGAAAATTTAATACGATTTTTTCAGAAAATTTCTGAATTTTGAATGCAAATAACATCAGAGGGGGGGTGCACCTGGTGACCACAAGACACCAGGGCTCGCCAGCAACCCCAGGCGCGCCCTGGTGGGTTGTGGTCCCCACGTGGGTCCCCTCACTTACTTCTTTAGCCCATGTCATCTCCTACCTCCAGAAAAAAAATCACCATTGCTCTCTCTCTCTCTCTCTCTCTCTCTCTCGTGTTCTTGCTCTCAAACCCGCGGATTTCGATCTCTTTGCTCGAAGCTCCATTTCTGAAACTGTTTTGGGGGATTGCTACTTGGTATGTGACTCCTCCATTGCTCCAATTAGTTTTTGCTTTAGTGGATTATATTTTGAATAATTAGCTACTCTTGGTGCTGCTGTAGATGAGCTTGCATGTTGAATTCTTAGAGTTCTAAGTAGTTTGAATGCTAAATATGGCCTCTATGCATCCTTATGAGTAGTTGCTATCAGTCTTGTGAAGTTTTGTTGACAAAGATTTTGTGAACTAAAATTTTCAGAATTTTGTTCTTAGGAATAAGATGAGTTTTTTTAGGAAGTTTGCCTCCAAGAAGAGCTCTAAGGGAGTCATTGGGGAATCATCGGACAATGATCTCACCACTCGGAGAAGGGCCGAGGTGCGGCCGTGCGAATGGCCACATAACCCCTTCATGGATGGAGCCGGGATCCGTCAAGAGTTTGCACAATTTGCTGCTAATGCTGGTCTTACTGACTTCATCGCAGCTGAGTGTGAACAATACCATCTCCTCAAAAATTCCTTTGTGCAAATTTTTCATTTTCTGAGTAGGAATAACCCACCTGAGGTGCAGTTTAATTTATATGCTGAAACCCGTCAGATGCCACTCACTGATTTTTGTGATGCATGCTTGATCCCTTCTGACGGGGAAATAAGAGAGCCTAGGCCCGCAGAGTTTGAGGACTTTTATCATACTCTTTCAGTGGGAGATGAGAGAGGCGTGTCGAGTGTCACTGCTACTAGTTTACAGTTCCTTATGTGCATTATTTCGCTCTATTTATCGCTAAGTGTTTAGTTGCTAGAGAAAAGGTTGGTGCACTCAGTGCTCCCGACTTTGCCATCTTACGCCGTGCACTTTATGGTGATAACACCTTTAGCCTCGGGGCTATTATTGCACGTCGTCTGCACCTTAATAGAACAAAGGGCAAAATTCATGGTGGTATTTATGCTACTCGTTTAGCGAGTCACTTTAACATTCAGACCCGCCAACATGATTATCGTTTACCTAAGGTTTATTTAGATCACCAGGCGATGATGGATCACCAGTTTACTGATATTGATAATTCTATTAATAGTATTCCTTACAACCTGGTTTTCAGCGTGAATTCCCATGATATTATTCCGTTGCCTGCACCTGCTTTGTTTGATTCTATTGCCAGGGGCGGATACAGGATCATGCCCGAGGACATTATTGCCTACCAGAACGCTCAGGCAGAGGCAGAGGAGGAGCCTCAGGAGTGGGACGCTCAGGTGCCCGCTCCACAGCACTTCGAGATGGGACCGGATGGATACTACGAGTGGTGATTACCAAGCTAGGCTAAAATCCTAAGCTTGGGGGAGTACGTATTTCCACCGACGTTACATTCATGTTCACACATTTCATTCCAGTTGTCGGTGTTCACACTTTTTCATTGTATTATCCATGCTAGATTTATTTTCTCGCTTTCTTCTTCTGTGTTTGAAAAACTTTGAGAAAATTAAAAATATATCACTTGCTTCTTTTCGGTTTTTGTTTCTAGACTAATTAGTTGTAGTATTAAAAGAAAACCCAAAAATATTTCCTTGCTCTTCTTTTGCTTGTTGGGAGCTTTCCCGTGTAAATAGTTTTTCTTGTTTTGTTTTTCCTTTCCCGCAGTTCACTTTCTTCTAGAAAAACTAAAAACTCCAAAAATATTTCAGTGTGTTTCTCTGAATTTCTTTTCTTTTTGTTGAGTCTTACCAAGGAGAAGACCACGATGAAAATGTTGAGTGGCTCTCATATGCACTATTGTTGATCTAATGAAGAGCTCATGATTACCTTGTCTTCTCCTTTTGTATAAAATGTTTTGCAGATTCCAGCTTAGTCCGCGGCACTCTTGCACTATTATTATTTACATACCATTCGATCGTGCAAGTGAAAGGCAATAATGATGATATTTGATGAACTGGCTGTGGCAGAGAGAAACGGGTATGAACTCAACTTGTTCTGTTTTTGTAAATATGTTTAACCTAGTATCCATGATTCAGCCTATTATGATCAAACATGTTTGCAATGACAATTAGAGATTATAGTTTCTCATGCAATGCTTAAGTAGCTAGGAGTGGATAATGATTTATCTTGGATGTCAACATGCATTAAAATGACTGTGATGTAGTATGATGATATGGTATCCTCCTCCGAATGTTTCAAGTGGCTTGACTTGGCACATGTTCATGCATGTAGTTGAATCAAAACTAATATAGCCTCTATGATATTTATGTTCATGGTGTTCATATCCTACTCATGCTAGTACTAATTGTTTATTATGCATAATGCATGTTCATGACCGTTTTCGCTCTCTAGCTGGTCGCTTCTCAACCTATTTGCTAGCCTTCGTCTGTACTAAGCGGAAATACTGCTTGTGCATCAAAATCCCAAAACCCAAAGTTATTCTAGATGAGTCCACCATATCTACCTATATGCAGTATTACCCTGCTGTTCTAAGTAAATTTGCATGTGCCACCTCTAAAATTTGAAATGAACATCTATTTTTTGTGTGCCTGGATTGTTCATAGAGCGACAGGGGGTAGTCGGTATCTTCCATGCTAAGCGGGTTATTCTCATGATGAGTGTTTATAAACTCGTCCTTGCACGAGAGGGGCGGTAATAGGGATTCCCAGTCTCGAAATCAAAAATTACAAATAACTAAACAAAACTCCCCCAGGAATGATGTTGGTATGGACGGTACCCGTGGATTCGGCTAGCCGTGGAGTGTGATTGTTGGTGGAGGGAGAGTAAACCTTTACTTTTATCACTTGGGAACTGCCACTAATGTGTTTAGCATGGAAGATATTGATAACTTTCGGTCATGAAGTAAACAGGAAGGGTGCATTTCCCAAAATTTCATTTATCTCTAATTTAAGCTTCGAGCTCTGGCACCTCTGCAAATCCCTGCTTCCCTCTGTGAAGGGACTATCTATTTAATTTTATGTTGTGTCATCACCTTCTCAAACAAGCACCAGATCTGAGAGCACTATTGTCATCCTCATGCATTGTGTATAGTTAATGTTTAATGCATCATGACTGGATGTTTTCTACCATGAATTACAATGTTTAGTCGCTGCTTGAACTTTGGAGGTGCTCTGCATTTATGTTTTGTGGTCTCAGAAAGGGCTAGCGAGATACCACTGTTGTCATATTATATCATGATTGTTTTGACAAAGTGTTGCCATTCGAGATATCTTACTATCGCTTGCTAGTTGCTTATGTTATGGATGAGTTAATATAATTTTTAAGAGTTATTGTTGACATGGTTAGTCATAATCTTTCCTGAAACCCTGGGTGCTACTTAAGCTTATTTATGTAAACAAGAACAAAAGAGTTTACATAAAAGTTTTTCTTTTTCACTTTCAGTTTATCAACTGAATTGCTTGAGGACAAGCAAAGGTTTAAGCTTGGGGGAGTTGATACGTCTTCGTCGTATCTACTTTTCCTAATGCTTTTGCTCTTGTTTTGGACTCTAATTTGCATGATTTGAATGAAACTAACTCGGACTGTTGCTGTTTTCAGGAGAACTACCATGGTGTTGTTTTTGTGCAGAAATAAAAGTTCTTAGAATGGAAAGAAACTTTTTGGAGAATTTTTATATAATAAAAGAAAAATACTGGAGCCAATAACCACCAGAGGGGGGCCCCTGGGTGAGCACAACCCACCAGGGCGCCCCCCCCCCTCCTGGCGCGCCAAGGTGGGTTGTGCCCACCTGGTGGCCCCGCAGACCCTGATTCCAAATCTATAAAATCCTATTTTTGGAGAAAAAATCAGGGAGGAAGAATTATCACGTTTCACGAGACGGAGTCGCCGCCGCCTCCTGTTCTTCATTGGGAGGCCAGATCTGGAGTCCGTTTGGGGCTCCGGAGAGGGGAATCTTCAATCTTCGTCATCACCAACCGTGCTTCATTGCCAATTCCATGATGCTCCCCATCGGGAGTGAGTAATTCCTTCGTAGGCTCGCTGGTCGGTGAGGAGTTGGATGAGATTCATCATGTAATCGAGTTAGTTTTGTTAGGGCTTGATCCCTAGTATCCACTATGTTCTGAGATTGATGTTGCTATGACTTTGCTATGCTTAATGCTTGTCACTAGGGCCCGAGTGCCATGATTTCAGATCTGAACCATTTATGTTTTCACCATTATATCTATGTTCTAGATCCGATCTTGCAAGTTATATGCACCTGCTACGTGTTATGATCCGTAAACCCCGGAGTGACAGTATTTGGGATACTTTCCGGTGATGACCGTAGTTTGAGGAGTTCATGTATTCACTATGTGTTAATGCTTTGTTCCGGTTCTCTATTAAAAGAGGCCTTAATATCCCTTAGTTTCCTTATGGACCCCGCTGCCACGGGAGGGTAGGACGAAAGATGTCATGCAAGTTCTTTTCATAAGCACGTATGACTATTTACGAAATACATGCCTACATTATATTTATGAACTGGAGCTAGTTTTGTATCACCCTAGGTTATGATTGTTATATGATGAATATCATCCAACGAATCATCCGTTCCAATGCCTACGAGTTTTTCACATATTGTTCTTGCTAAGTTACTATTTCTATTGCTACTGTCACAACTTCTACAAAATCATTGCTATCACTGTTACCGTTACTATTACTGTTACCACTGCTATCAAAACTATCATATTACTATGCTACTGATCACTTTGCTGCAGAAATTTAATCACCAGGTGTGGTTGAATTGACAACTCAACTGCTAATACTTGCAAATATTCTTTGGCTCCCCTTATGTCGAATCTATAAATTTGGGTTGAATACTCTACCCTCGAAAAATATTGCGATCCCCTATACTTGTGGGTTATCACAAAATTAATTAGGATCATATTTCATTCTAGCATTCAAAGATTTTTCTTTCCACTTGCATAGTAATTTCTTAAGATCATCTCTATCCTTACAAGCAAGAAAATCCCTAGCTACCTCTCCATCCATAACATAACCCTCAGGTATATCAGGCAGTTCATATCTAGGTGAGCTAGGTCTAATAGTTGTTTCAAAGTGTTCAGTTTCAATAATTTCATCAGTTTCATCATTCTCAATTTCTTTAACTCTAGCAAGTTGTTCATCAAGGAATTCACCCAGTGGCAGG
The DNA here is from genome assembly GCA_011799875.1 of Thinopyrum elongatum. Taxonomy (NCBI): domain Eukaryota; kingdom Viridiplantae; phylum Streptophyta; class Magnoliopsida; order Poales; family Poaceae; genus Thinopyrum; species Thinopyrum elongatum. Next base: position 93,496,747 of record CM022302.1, on the reverse strand, counting down.
GTTTTTTCAAGCAAAGTACTAGCATCATTCATAGTAGAAGTAGCATCATCAATTACTTGCGACATATCAGGATTAATAGCAGGTGGTGGTGTCACAAGCTTACTCAAAACAGAAGGTGAATCAAGTGCAGAGCTAGATGGCAGTTCCTTACCTCCCCTCATCCTAGAGGGAACGATCTTGGTCCTGGTATCTTTCAAATTCTTCATAGTGATCAACATATATAAATCCCAAGTGACTCACCAAATAGAGCTATTCTCCCCGGCAACGACGTCAGAAAAAGGTCTTGATAACCCACAAGTATAGGGGATCGCAACAGTTTTTGAGGGTAGAGTATTCAACCCAAATTTATTGATTCGCCACAAGGGGAGCCAAAGAATATTCGCAAGTATTAGCAGTTGAGTTGTCAATTCAACCACACCTGAAAGACTTAATATTTGCAGCATGGTGATCAGTAGCAAAGTAGTATGATAGTAATGGTAACAGTGGCAATAGTAACAGTAGCAGTTTTGTAGTGATTGTAAAAGTAGCAATGGCAAAAGTAATTTAGCAAAGATCAATATGTGAGAAGCTCGTAGGCATTGGATTAGCGATGCATAATTGTGTTGGATAATATTCATCATTGTAGAAGTCATAACCTAGGGCGACACAGAACTAGCTCCAATTCATCAATGTAATGTATGCACGTATTCCGTATATAGTCATACGTGCTTATGAAAAAGAACTTGCATGACATCTTTTGTCCTACCCTCCCATGGCAGCGGGGTCCATATGGAAAGTAAGGGATATTAAGGCATCCTTTTAATAGAGAACCAGAACAAAGCATTTGCACTTAGTGAATACATGAACTCCTGAAACTACGGTAATCACCGGAAAGAATCCCCATTATTGTGACCTTGAGGTATGCGGATCATAACTCGTAATAGGTGTGTGATGTTTGCTTCAACTACGTCGGTATTTCCCCAAAGAGAAAGGGATGATGCAGCACAACAACGGTAGGTATTTCCCTCAGTGATGAGACCAAGGTTATCGAACCAGTAGGAGAACCAAGCAACACAACGTAAACAGCACCTGCACACAAAGAACAAATACTTGCAACTCGACGTGTTATAGGGGTTGTCAATCCCTTTCGGATAACGGCGCCAGAAATTGGCAAGTTGACGGGAGATAAATTGTAGTAGATTGGATAAATAGATCGCGAATAAAATAAAGTGCAGCAAAATATTTTTGGGTTTTTAGAAATATAGATCTGAAAATAAAAGTGGCAAATAAATAAAAAGGCAAATAGCAAAATAGATCTGAAAATATATGATGAGAAAATAGACCCGGGGGCCGTAGATTTCACTAGTGGCTTCTCTCGAGAAAAATAGAATACGGTGGGTAAACAAATTACTGTTGGGCAATTGATAGAACTTCAAATAATTATGACGATATCCAGGCAATGATCATTATATAGGCATCACGTCCAAGATTAGTAGACCGACTCCTGCCTGCATCTACTACTATTACTCCACACATCGACCGCTATCCAGCATGCATCTAGTGTATTAGGTTCATGGAGAAATGGAGTAATGCAATAAGAACGATGACATGATGTAGACAAGATCTATTTATGTAGAAATAGACCCCATCTTGTTATCCTTAATAGCAACGATACATACGTGTCGGTTCCCCTTCTGTCACTGGGATCAAGCACCATAAGATCGAACCCATCACAAAGCACCTCTTCCCATGGCAAGAAAAATCGATCTAGTTGGCCTAACTAAACCAAAGATTCGAAGAAGAAATACAAGGCTATAAGTAATCATGCATATAAGAGATCAAAAGACTCAAATAACTTTCATGGATAAAAACATAGATCTGATCATAAACTCAAAGTTCATCGGATCCCAACAAACACACCGCAAAAAGAGTTACATCAAATAGATCTCCAAGAGACCATTGTATTGAGAATCAAAAGAGAGAGAGGAAGCCATCTAGCTACTAACTACGGACCCGTAGGTCTACAATGAACTACTCACGCATCATCGGAGAGGCACCAATGAGGATGATGAACCCCTCCGTGATGGTGTCTAGATTGGATCTGTGGTTTCTGGAACTTGCAACGGCTGGAATTGATTTTCGTCGACTCCCCTAGGGTTTCTGGAATATTGGGGTATTTATAGAGCAAAGAGGCGGTGCGGGAGGCGGCCGAGGTGGGCACAACCCACCTGGGCACGCCTGGGCCCCCAAGCGCGCCCTGGTGGGTTGTGCTCCCCTCGGAGCCCCCCTCAGGTACTTTCTTGGCCCAACTTGTGTCTTCTGGTCCACAAAAAATCACCAAAAAGTTTCGCTGCATTTGGACTGCGTTTGGTATTGATTTCCTGCGAAGTAAAAAACAAGCAAAAACAGCAACTAGCACTGGGCACTATGTCAATAGGTTAGTCCCAAAAAATGATATAAAGTTGCTGTAAAATGATTGTAAAACATGCAAGAATGATAATATAACAGCATGGAACAATAAAAAATTATAGATATGTTGGAGATGTATCAGCATCCCCAAGCTTAATTCATGCTCGTCCTCGAGTAGGTAAATGATAAAAACAGAATTTTTGATTTGGAATGCTGCCTAACATGTTCATCACATATTCTTTTCTTTGTAGCATGGACATTTGGACTTTTATATGATTCAGAGCAATAGTCTAGTTTTGACATGAAGATTTCAATACTCAAGCATATCAACAAGCAACCATGTCTTTCAAAATATCAACACTAAAGCAAGTTATCCCTGGCCCATTATGCTCAATCATTGATCCATTCATGAAACATACTTGCATATTAGCTACACCCAATGCTCAAGTACGATCATAGTGCCCCTTAGTTGGTGCTTTATAAGAGAAGATGGAGACTCAAAATAAAATAAAAATTGCATAAAGTAAAAGAAAAGCCCTTCGCAGAGGGAAGTAGGGATTTATAGAGGTGCCAGAGCTCAAAGCGACAAAAGTAGAGATAAAACATTTTGGGTGGCATGCTTTTCCTGTCAACGAAAGCGATCGAGTAGTTCCCAATACTTTCCATGCTAGATATATCATCGGCGGTTCCCAAACAGAAAATAAAGTTTATTCCTTTTTCCACCATACTTTCACATTCCACGGCTAATCGAATCCACGGGTGCCGTCCATACCAACACTTTCCAAGGAATTTATTATTTGACAACATAAAGTAAATTCATTTTTCATTTCGGGACTGGGCATCCCTAATACCTTTGCCGTACTCTCGTGCAATGACAAGTGAATAAACACTCATCTTGAGAATAACATATCTAGCATGGAAAATATCAGCCACCCCCTATCGTTTCATGAGTGGTACGAGCACACAAAAGAGAAATTTATTTTGAAATTAGAGATGGCACATACAAATTTGCTTAGAACGGCACAGAAATACCGCATATAGGTAGGTATAGTGGAATCATATGGCAAAACTGGTTTAAGGATTTTGGATGCACAAGTAGTGATCATACTTAGTGCAAATGAAGGGTAGCAAAAGATTGAGAAGCATCCAACCAAGAAACGAAAAATCTCATAAGCGAGCATTAAGCATAACTAACACCGAATAATGCACCACAAGTAGGATGTAATTTCATTGCATAACTATTGACTTTCGTGCTTGCATAGGGAATCACAAACCTTAACACCAATATTCTTACTAAAGCATAATTACTCATCAACATGACTCACATATTATATCAACATATCGCAAAACTATTACAAGGAATCAAGTTTATTTTGTCCAATGATCTTTATGAAAGTTTTTATTATATCCCTCTTGAATATCTATCACTTTGGGACTAATTTCATTTGTTACTTTTGATAGCTCAAACAAATCTAAGTGAAGAACATGAGCATAAAATTATCTTCTCTCAAAATAATTTAAGTGAAGCAAGAGAGAATTTCTAAAAAAAAATTACTAACTCTCAAATAAATCTAAGTGAAGCATGAGAGCATTTCTTCAAAAATACTAAAGCACACCGTGCTCAAAAAGATATAAGTGAAGCACTAGAGCAATTCCATAGCTCATAAAGATTTAAGTGAAGCATAGAGAGCAATTCTAACAATTCATAGCATAATTTGGCTCTCTCAAATAGGTGTGTCCAGAAAGGATTCATGACTAAAAATAAAAAGCAAAACAAGCAAAGACTCATATCATACAAGACACTCCAAGCAAAACTCATGATATGTGACGAATAAAAATATAGCTCCAAGTAAAATACCGATGGTCGTTAGAAGAAAGAGGGGATGCCACTCGGGCATCCCCAAGCTTAGTTGCTTGCTTCTCTTTGGATAATGGCTTGGGATGCCATGGGGCATCCCCAAGCTTGGGCTCTTCTTACTTCTTATTCCTTCATCCATCGTAATCTCACCCAAAACTTGAAAACTTCAATCACACAAAACTCAACAAAACCTTCGTGAGATCCGTTAGTATAAGAAAACCAATCTTCACTTTAAGTACTGTAGAAAACCCATTCAAATTTTGTTCTTGCATTATATCTACTGTATTCTAACTTTACCATGGCTTATAACCTCCAATAGAAACCATAGATTCATCAAAATAAGCACACAATGCAAAGAAAACAGAATCTGTCAAAAACAGAATAGTCTGCAAAGATACGAATTTTTTTCATATTATGTAACTCCAAAAATTCTGAAAAATCAGGAAATCATAGTAAATTTGTATATAAATCTTGTGTAAAAAAATCAGGATTTTTCGTCCCTTATGTGAATTTATAAAATTATTTTACTGGACGCAAAAGTTTCTGTTTTCCAACAAGATCAAATCAACTATCACCAAAGCTATCCCAAAGGCTTTGCTTGGCACAAACACTAATTAAAACACAAAGAACACAATCATAACAGTAGCATAATTGTGCAAACACTCAAGAACAGAAAGAAAAATACAAAAATAAAATTTATTCATTGGGTTGCCTCCCAACAAGCGCTATCTTTTTATGCCCTTAGCTAGGCATAATGCGAAGGATCTAAGTATTGTCATCTTTGTTTCCACTTCCCTTGGAAGTGTTTTTGTCAGGTGGTTTTGCAAAGACAACATAAAACACCTAATCCATAGAGACTTTAGCACTATCAAGTTGCTTATCATCGTATCCCCTTTGATTTCCGGCAACAATCCAAGAATAGTGTTGATTAATATCATTGAAAACTTGTTGGATTATGTCTAAAACAGGGACTTCCTTTTTAAGATTCTCATCAAATTTTTGATTATTTCCAAGCAAGTGTCTTAACATATAATCACTATTATAAAGGATCATATTTCATTCTAGCATTCAAAGATTTTTCTTTCAACTTGCATAGTAATTTCTTAAGATCATCTCTATCCTTACAAGCAAGAAAATCCCTAGCTACCTCTCCATCCATAACATAACCCTCAGGTATCTTAGGCAATTCATATCTAGGAGAGCTAGGTCTAATAGGTGTTTCATTATTTTCAGTTTCAATCACTTCATCAGTTTCAGCATTCTCAATTTCATTAGATCTAGCAAGTTGTTCATCAAGAAATTCACCTAGTGGCATAGTCTTATCAGGCAAGGTACTAGCATCATCAATAGCATCATTCATAGTAGAAGTAGCATCATCAATTACCTATGACATATCAGAATTAATAGCAGGTGGTAGTGTTGCAAGCTTACTTAAAACAGAAGGTGAATCAAGTGCAGAGCTAGATAACAGTTCTTTATCTCCCCTCGTCTTAGAGGGAACGATCTTGGTTATATCATCCTTAAGATTCTTCATAGTGATCAACATATATAATTCCCAAGTGACTCAGCAAATATAGCTATGCTCCCCGACAACGGCGCGAGAAAAAGGTCTAGATAACCCACAAGTGTAGGGGATCGCAACAGTTTCGAGGGTAGAGTATTCAACCCAAAGTTATTGATTCGACACAAGGGGAACCAAAGAATATTTGCAAGTATTAGCAGTTGACTTGTCAATTCGACCACACCTGGAGACTAAATATCTGCAATAGCGTCATCAGTAGCACAGTAGTATGATAATTTTGATAGTAGTGGTAATAGCAGCAACAGTAATGGTAACAGTAGTAGCAGTAGTTTTGTAGCAATTGTAACAGTAGTAGCAACAGTAGTAACTTAGCAAGAACAATTATGTGAAAAACTCGTAGGCATCGGATCGGTGACAATGTTGGATAATATTCATCATATAATAGTCATAACCTAGGGCGACACAGAACTAGCTCCAATTCATCAATATAATGTAGGCATGTATTCCGTAAATAGTTATACGTGCTTATGGAAAAGAACTCGCATGACATCTTTTGTCCTACCCTCCCGTGGAAGCAGGGTCCATAAGGAAACTAAGGGATATTAAGGCCTCCTTTTAATAGAGAACCGGAACAAAGCATTAGCACTTAGTGAATACATGAACTCCTCAAACATGACTTGCAAGATAGGATCAAGAACACAAATATATTCATGAAAACATAATAGGTTCAGATCTGAAATCGTGGCACTCGGGCCCCAGTGACAAGCATTAAGCATAGCAAAGTAATAGCAATATCAATCTCAGAACATAGTGGATACTAGGGATCAAGCCCTAACAAAACTAACTCGATTACATGATAAATCTCATCCAACCTATCACCGTCTAGCAAGCCTACGAAGGAATTACTCACTCCCAGCGGTGAGCATCATGAAATTGGTGATGGAGGATGGTTGATGATGACGAAGACGGAAGACCCCCCCTCTCCGGAGCCCCGAACGGACTCCAGATCTGGCCTCCCGATGAAGAACAGGAGGTGGCGATGGCTTCGTATCGTAAAACGCGACGAAACTTCCTCTCTTATTTTTTTCTCAGGAAATCTCAATTTATAGCGTCAAAATTAGGGTCATTGGAGCCTCGTGGGGCCCACTACCCACTAGGGCGCGCCAGAGGGGGTGGCGCACCCTGGTGCCTAGTGGGCAGCAGCCCCCACCCCCCTCCTCGAGTGGGTCTTTGCTCCAGTATTTTTCTTTTATTCCATAATAAATCTTCAAAAAGTTTCGTCCAATTTCGAGAACTTCTATTTCTGCACAAAAACAATACCATGGTAGGTCTGCTGAAAACAGCGTCAGTCCGGGTTAGTTTCATTCAAATCATGCAAATTAGAGTCCAAAACAAGAGCAAAAGCGTTAGGAAAAGTAGATATGACAGAGACGTATCATGTAGTAGGCGGGTCCTTCTCACTATTGCCATCAAACAACTCAACCATATTGGAAACCTTAGATTTCTGGTCTACTGCAACCATATCCTGAGCGGTGTTAAGCTCCCCTCCCGACCCAGAGTCAACTGCCAACCTCTTCCTTCCACCATGTTCAACAATGGTGACATCCATGCCTGATGCTGCAGGTTCCTACTGTACCGGATGCTGAACTCTCGGTTCACCGTGATCACCAAATGCTGCATTCCACCTCCAACTTATTTGGCCATCATAACATGTGTTAGCACCCTCTGAGTGTGGCCATTCCTGATCATTTCCATCTCTGCCTCCAAAACCTCTACCGAAGGGGGATCTCCCTTGGCCTCGACCTCTTCCTCCGCCTGCACCGCGGCCAGACCCACGTTGCTTCCATTCATCAGCCATCATAAAGTCTCCCCACTCAAACTTGGAGGTATCATGTTCTCCCATCCCACACTCATGCCAATGCCCAATTAATCCACAGTTGTTACAAAAGATCGGCATCTTCTCATACTGGACTTGATACCAGTCATTCTTCCCTCCTTTAGCAATTGACACAAACATCTCCAGCCTCTTGTTTACGTTAAGATTCACCTTAATCCTTACAAACTTGCCGACTAGCCAGCCGGTAGTTGTATCTGCACCTCCAGAATCTCTCCTACCTTCCTGCACATTCCTTTTATCACAGCTTCATGAAGGTAGTTGTCCGACAGTTTCAAAATCCTTGCCCATACCGCAACCCTATCAAGATCAATTGATTTAGGGTTCATGAATCCATCGTATTCCACCATGATCACTGCTTGATTCCTGAACAGCCATGGCCCCTTAACCAAAGCCATGTTCCAATCTCCTAAACAGCCAAATTGCACTATCAACATATTGTTCTCAATCATCCTCCAACGCACATCTTTTGCGGAGTTCCACACAGATCAAATATTCGCGTATAACGCGGACGGGCTGAAACTTTTCCTGGTATGAACCCTAGCAATAGCTAGCCACTTTGCTTGAATCTTTGGTACATCCGGATCATCCTCCCACGCGAAGTCATCCCCTTCATCTTCATGCAGATCGAATCGTTTGAGGAGTTCGTCCACATCCTCATCTTTCTTTCCTTTCCCTCTGTCACTTCCTTCCGCCGTCATGCCGTGGATCTGAAACCCTCTGACTCCCCAAACCCTCGTCTACCAAGGCCCGCAAGGAACGCAAGGTTCCCCCTGAATTAGCCCGAGTCTCCGAGGGAGAGGGACGGAAAAGGGGAGATCGATCAGATGAAGGGAAATACTCCCGGCGATCGCGCCGCCGGAGGATACCTAAACCCTAGGTTTTCCTCTAGGGGAGCACTACACTCATCAATTTCTCGTCTTTAGAGTCGGCTTTTGTTCTTTCTTTCAGAAAAAAAAGTTGGCTTCTGTTCCTAAGAAGGGAATATTTTCCTAAGATTAGAGTTTTTTTTAACACAATACAGACGCAAGCGCTCATATACACGCGTATACACTCACCCGTATGAACACACACACGCACACCCTACCCATATGAGCACCTCCGAAAGACTGAGCCGACGTATCATCTTGAAATTTACAAAGTGACCGTAGGCACCTCGTCGTCGATGGAAACGTCTCCTCCCACTGAATGCTCATCGCCGGAAATCCTGAAATAAATTCAGGAATAAATGCGAGCACCAGAACTTAAACCCTGATGGGTTGCGGATACCACAGTCCTTCTAACCATCCAACCACAGATTGGTTCATAGATTAGAGTATTTATAAAATGTTGGATTAGACTAGATATTCACGTGCACGTATACATGTCAATATTATATTCCCGGAAAAAAAGTATGCATGCCAATACGTCCGAAAGCAGGAGATTTGGAGACACAGGCACACAGCAGCTTCCTAATTCTTTCCACGACAGGTTCTTTGGTTCGTATCCATCCGCGATCAAAACGCGCCAACCGACGTAAACTTGGGGCGTGACGCGACTTCGGATCCGTTTCAGGCTCGTCCGCCACGCGCGTCCATAAGTAGCAGGACCGGGACACCGCTGGGCACGCTCAGGACTTGCGATCCAACACCATGGCCGCCATCGTGGAGACGCGCAAGCGCTGCGCCGCCGCGTTCCTCGACGAGCCGTTCCCGGCGCCGCCCCACCTCTCGAAGCGCGGCCGCGTCACGCCATGCGCGGGTTCCATGGCCCCGGCGCCGCCCACGTCTCTGGTGTTCGACCCGCTCGACGCCCTCCGCCACATATTCCCGGGCGCCGACCCGAGGGGCCTGGAGGCCTGCTTCGCTGCCTCCGGCCGCGACCTGCACGCTGCCGTGCAGGCGTACCACGCCCATCAGGCCAAGGACGCGCTGGCCTCCCGCCTCGGGCACGCGGCGGACGACGATGAGTTGTGCGCCGGCTTGCTCGTGGAGCAGATGGCGGCGGCGACCGACGTGCCCGACGCCAAGAACCGGGCTACTTGGATGCTGGGGGTGATCAGGAACGCCGGAGCCGAGCGCGCCGTGCGGGAGGCCACGACGGAGCTGGCAAGGCTGCGCGAGGAAAACGCCGCGCTGAGGGAGCAGGCGCAGCGCGGCGCGACGGAGGGGACGACACTGCGCGAGGAGAACGCGGCGCTGGCGCAGCGTGCAGCAGCGGCGGAGCGCGACGGGTCGGTACTTAAGCGCGGCGTCATGGTGCAGCAGAGGCGGTACGAGGAGACGGAGCGCGCCGCGGCGGCGATGAAGAAGAAGGTGGCCGAGCTGGAGATGGCCAACTACGCGCTCGGTGTCCGGCTGCGCGACGGCGAGGCCAGCCGCTTCCCGGCGGCCTACCGTGGCCCCGACGTGTTCTAGGGCTCGATCGTATATTCGTATGAGTGCTGTTTTGGTTCAAAGATCGATTTAGATACAACTCTCTCTTGTAAAACGATTGTAAATCCATGTCTCGATGGAATTCAATGCAATAGTTCGATTTCATGATTTCCATCCGAGTAGATTTGATGTTTGATCAATATCCTAATTTTTTGGTTCTAAGATGGATCTAATTGTGAACGCGAGTTGCATGCAGATCCATCTATCAAGGAGCAATTCTTGCGGATGGACGTGGCGAAGAGGTTTGTGGATGCCATGACGTTTGTAAACATAACTTCCCAGCCTTGGTTAATCATTTCCTATAGCCTTTTTTTGGCTGTGCAAAGATATGAGACAATATTTATAATGTCTTAATCCTTCCTATGCAAAACGACATTCTGATCATTAGTTATCCCGAGTATAATCTTCATCAAGTGCATCGTGAAAACAAAGTCAAATGTTTGAATAGCATCTGGCACTCCTTTTGCTTTAATCATGTCAAGAGCTTTGCCAACTTCCCGCAAAAAAGAAGAAGAAAAAGAGCTTTGACAACATTTTGTGCATTATCATCAACAACTTCAGTTACTGTGGGGGCATTACAATCATATTCAAGAGAGATTTGAAATGACCAGTGAGTATCCCTGGCTCTTTTAGGTCCAAAGTTCTTGATTCAAACCTCTCCCGATTTCAAGTTCACAATTATGCAATGGCTTTTGAAATATTTTTTCTTGTTGTTCTCTAAGCATCTCTCTCTTATTCTTCCACAAGAAATTTCCAACCGTGGACAAAAAAACACTCATCCACCCAAAAAGTCATACCACCTCTTGATGATATTTTGTATCTGCAACTAGTGTCAACTGAAACTGATGAACAGGAGCAGACATGGAAGTTTTTGAACAATTCAAATGCCCTTGCATACTATTCGCTCTATCATAGCCTGGGCCACGGTTCCGAGAAGGGCCAAGGTTATGTTTTGTAAGCACTGCACTTGTTGGAGAGCAAGAGAAGTTGTATGAGTAATAATATGAGAAAGCCCAATAACCCAGTCCACTCCCCCCCCCCCCCCCTCCCCCCCCCCCCCCCCCCCCCCCCCCCAAAAAAAAAACCAAAAATCAACTTATCCTATAGCAAGATCCATTTGTTCCTTCTGAGATACATCACGAGATTCATCAACCAATATAGCAAGTATTCATCTCCAAGATCTTCTATGATTGCTTTCACTATTTCTATAGCACAAGTTTCAACAATATCTTTGTGGATAGTAGAAGAAACCAACTTTAAATTCTTAGGAACATTCTTCAAAGAACGACAGCCACATCAGGATAACGTGCAACCTACTATTCATAAAAAGACAGGAAATTCCTCTTCGTCGAAGAAGACTCGCTCTCATCATGACCTCAAAATGGCTAGCCCAAAATAGAAGCAACCTTGTGTTGAAATATAAGGTGGGCCTTGGGCTCATCTAACAATTCCAGAAAATCTCCAAGGGCTCATGTGAATTATATGACAAGGCGTGTGGTGGGAAATTTAGTCCCACCCCTCTAGTGGAAGAGGAGTTGGACCTCCTTATAAGAAAATTCACTTCCACATGCTATTTGAGCTTGAGAAAAGAAGGGGTTCCAGCGTGCTCCTACGCCGTCTGCCTCGTCACGACGCAGACAGAAGAACAGATCATGTCCGCTCTGCCTCCACCACGTACACGGTTGACGGGAGAGCAAGCCTGCGATAAGGTTTTTGGGGAGCGTCTTCTACGTGATTGCTCGCAGCCGCTCTATGTCCACTGCACCATCTATATCCGTGTGCCTTCGTCACCGCCATGGCCAACGAAGCCGATCGACTTGCCGCCGAGAAGGACGCCGCTGTCGCCACCACCGCCACGGCTTCGTCATGGCCTACTGGAGGGTATAACTCGCTTATCCCGCTCCTGTTCATTTTTTGTGTTAGCCATACTAGCATTATGTATAGATGTGTCTACTGTTTGGGTTGTATGTTCTTATGTTATCGAATATCAGTATTCTAGTACTGTCAATGCCATGTTCATGATTATTTCCTGGATTAATTTAATCGAAAAATTGCTTATATACTCAACACCTTGCAATATCTATTGATGCAATTAAACGAGTTTGATACTCTATCTTGGATCTGTAGATTTGCTTGTCTAGAATAGTTGCAATGGATTGCTTCTGGTCCATTACATCACCACATCTCTTCTTGTTTTCGTTATGGATACTTGAAGGGCAAATAACATGAATATCCAATCATTTTAGGTTATTCCAATTTTTCCGCCCCCTTGGTTGAAAATACATCTCCACCATCACGGCCTAGACTTTCATTTTGAAATAAGTAGCAGCAAAGACAAAATGTTCCATCTTCCTTTATACTATATACTCTAGCCATGATTTGTATGTCTTGAACCACATTAAACCTGTGTAGTCAAGCAATTACATAGGAATATGGAGATAAAATCCTGGGTCAGTGAAGTTGTAGATGACAAAGCCACGTGAAACCTGTTTAGTCAAGCAACTAAACATGATTTCAGTGAAGTTGTAGATCACATAGCCCCGTTAAACCTGTGTAGACAAGCGAACTACACATGATTTTATCACAATCGAAGAGGGCGAATGACACGCTTTTATCTTCATACCATTATTAATATAGTCACGCGCATGCCAAAATTCAAATAAACATAACGATACCCCCTTCCACATGATTAAGGGTAGTACTACAATAAAGCATGATCAAGCAACTAGCCAACTAGGCGTTGCGATACTGATATTACAAGAGAAAACACACACCACGCTCACTTGTTCCATACGTGGGATAGTGAAGCTTTATTATGTCTCTGTACGCCAAGTTAGCTGGCTATCCGATGACAGGGATGGTTGCGACGCGGCGGCCGAGCTCATCCTGCGTATGGTAGAAGACGACGACGCGGTCCGACCGGAACCCCGGCGGGTTGGGGGTGGTGCCCTCCGGCAGCTGGTCTATGGAGACCTCCGGCCTCTCGTTCTTGACCGTGAGCATCGCCGGCCTTACCGGCCAGCCAAGCAGCTCCGGCCACGACGACTTCCCTGAGGTGCTCATCACCTGGAGCTGAGTTAATTTAAACTTCAATCAAAAAAGGAAAAAACGATCACCATGCACGGATGCACCTACCAATCGACGCGTAAGTAGAGAATTAGTTTTACAAAACTAAACAAGGAAATGAATCTAACCTGTAAATCGACTAGTAGTCCACGGGCTTGCTAGCAAGCTCTTCGAAGTTCGTACGGTTTCCGATGAACTGAAAGCCAGTTTTAGTACATGGTATCTCTCTCGATTTGGACTGAATTTATAGGCAGGTCGATCGGGTTGCAGTGTTGAGCTTAAGCATGGATCGATAAATATATCAAATTGCCGGCCGGCCGGCATGCCGGCCGCCCATGTACTTTTTGGATATATCGATATGCTAGCAAAACTGCTGGACTAGCTAACTGATGATTTGCTATTTCAGTAGTTTGAGTTGGTCAATCAAGCTGTAGTATGAAGCCTAGAGTTGCCACAAACTTTATGTACAATTTTACGCGTAACAAAATATAATTGCAAGGTTGCGCATCTTAATTTTGAAACATAAAGTTGCACACGATTTTCATCAGCACCGAATCAATGTTCAAGTTTGTCGTAGAAATGTTTTCCATACACATAAAAATTAAGATATATTTGTACCAAAGGCAAGATGAGAAGAGCTTGACATATTCAGCCAGGCTAGCTAGCAAGCTACTCATAGGGCTCAATTCAAAAATCTCATCAACCAAGATAGACGGTGAGTGGTTGAATAATTTTTGTAGTTTACAAAAGTATCCAATTAATGTGTTTGTTTTTTTCAAAAAAGTTGTGTTTACCAATGCATTAATTGTAATGCATCCATGCATGGTCAATAAGCTTTACATGCATTAGTGAGTTTTATCTTAATATTTGCATGCAGAGATTTAGTACACCTTGAAATCTAAGCATGTGATGGGAAGTAATAAAAATGAGACTTATAAAATAGAAAAACTAACATTTTGAGATGAGCCATATAAACCGGAATTAGAGCATCTCTAGCAGATCCCGGAGAAAGACGTCGAGCAAAGCAATATGAGGTATTACCCTAAAATGATTTTACAGTAAAGAGCAGGTTTATTCAGAACATATACCATAAAAAGCAGTGGCGGAGCTACGCCAGATTTCCAGGGGGCGAAACACAAAATGTGAACAACCGAGGGGGCAAACAACAATTTTTCCTTCCAACTAAGCCCTCTATTAATTTTTTCTTCATTGAGTTGTGCATGGCTGGGGGGCTGTGCTAAGCTCCGCCAGTGATAAAAAAGCATACTGTAAATAAAACATGTGGGACTCATGTGTCATCGGCCACACAATTTTTTTCCTTTTTCATTGCATCTTCCTCGTCGTTCCTTGTCAGGAATAGCACCGGCCGCCCATCGCCTCTGTCCTGGCCCACCCGTGCCTCCGTTCCGGCTGCCCTGCACTAGCTACGCCCCGTCCCGACCTCCCCCGTCCAGGCCTCCCCCGTCTCCGTCCCGGCCACCGCCATCCCGGCCTCCCCTGCCCAGGCCTCGCCGTCTGCTGGCTAGCCAGAGGCGTGCGGCCGTGAAACAAAGATCGTGAGGATGCACAGTAGGGGGTGCAAGGACGTCGATCTCGGTCGCTACAACCTCTAGCCCGCATCCATGGCGCAGCAGTCGCAACCACTCTAGAGCTCGATTCGAGCGGGCTCGAGCTCCGAAAGCCTCGGAGATGAGGTGAGGAAGGGCGGGGAGTTGGTTGGTTGGTCGGCGGCGGCGGGGACAACCAGAATCATGAGCCGCGCCGGCGGCGGAATTTCGCCGGATTCCGGCAAGTTTGACGCCGCTTTGGTGACGGCTGGGCTGAAACTTCCCTCCTGCCAACTGTCGCGGTGGGATGAGGGGAACGGGGAAAAAGGCTCCGAAAACTGGACATATGGGGAACTCGGGGTCCAATATACCGCTCCAGAAAAAAAATCCAGGCCGGGCCGTTTTTCGAGACCTGCGCGGGTCGTTTTTCTGCACCGGAACCTAAAAATGGCGGTTACTATACGGGTCGGGATGTTTTCCGCGATCTGCTCGAGAAGCTCTTACAGCTTATGCCACCTAGGGCATCTCCAAAGTTGACCCTCAAATAGCCTGCAAGCGTCCGGACGCACTTTGCCATTCAATGTTGTCTCGCATCTGTCCATGAACCAGTCCGGTTGTTCATTTTCTCTCAAACCGAAAGAAAACTGGGAGACCTTTGCGGGAATCCAGACCTCCGCCACGTAGGACTCCGACACCCCTAGCCCACCCAAAACCACACCCGTACCCTGCGTCTCAATCCCTTTCCCTTTTCCCTGCATCTGATTCCTCTCTCGTCGACGCCGTTGTTGTACCACCCGGCCGTCGGCCAAGCCCTTGCCGGACCTCCGCCGCTCCAACCGGTCGCCACGCCGCTTTGACCACGCCATTGTTCCACACCTCTCGACAGTCCACCGCCCAGGTATCATCCACCCCTGCGGATGCCGTCTGTGGGGTGGTGACCACCCCTGACAAATGTTTGGTTAAATGCATGCGCTAAAATTTTGAAAAGTTTTCTTCCTTCTTTAAAACAATGGATTTAGACATGGAGTACATCTACGAGCACCATGTTGAGTCCTCCTCCGACTCGTCCGACGAGGAGGATTATGTAGATGAAACGACAATGATGCAGGCGGTCCTTGCCGATGCGGAGTGTGTGGAGGAACATGTTCTCAATTTCAAGGGATCAATCAAGAGTCATCGAGTGCTGAACCGAAATAGGGCATGTGGACATTTGATGTTGATGACGAATACTTTGCCCCCTATGCCCTATTCGCGGACAACTTTCGATGGAGCTTTTGGATGTAGAAAAATATGTTTGATTGCCTCAACAATGGCATTCGGAGATACTATGGTTACTTCATCTTGAAGAATGATGTCGTAGGAAGAATTGGATTCTCTGGTTACCAGAAGTGCACGGCTGCATTGCGGATGCTTGCATATGGCGCGGCCACGGATTCGTGGGACGAGTACCTCCAGATGTCTGAGGGCACATGCTGAGATGCCACGGTTAGATTTGCTACTGCGGTGGTTGAAAGATCGAGGATGTCGCCTAGAGAGGGGTGAATAGGCGCTTTAAAATAATTACGGTTTAGGCTTGAACAAATGCGGAATAAACCTAGCGGTTAATTTATCAAGCACAAAACCTACAACAGCTAGGCTCACCTATGTGCACCAATAACTTATGCTAAGCAAGATAAACAACTAAGTGATAGCAAGATATATGACAAGAAACAATATAGCTATCACAAAGTAAAGTGCATAAGTAAAGGGCTCGGGTAAGAGATAACCGAGGCACGTGGAGACGACGACGTATCCCGAAGTTCACACCCTTGCGGATGCTAATATCCGTTTGGAGCGGTGTGGAGGCACAATGCTCCCCAAGAAGCCACTAGGGCCACCGTAATCTCCTCACGCCCTCGCACAATGCAAGATGCCGTGATTCCACTAAGGGACCCTTGAGGGCGGTCACCGAACCCATGCAAATGGCAACCCTTGGGGGCGGTCACCGAACCCGTACACTTTGGCAACCCTTGGGGGCGGTCACCGGTACCCGTCAAATTGCTCGGGGCGATCTTCACAACCTAATTGGAGACCTCGACGCTTGCCCGGAGCTTTACACCACAATGATTGAGCTCCGAACACCACCAACCGTCTAGGGCGCCCAAGCACCCAAGAGGAACAAGCTCAAGGGTACCAAGCACCCAAGAGTAATAAGCTACTCAACTTCACTTTCATGTATCACCGTGGAGAACTCAAATCGATGCACCAAATGCAATGACAAGGGCACACAGAGTGCCCAAGTCCTTCTCTCCCAAATCCCACCAAAGCAACTAATGCTAGGGAGGAAAATGAGAGGAAGAACAAAGAAGAGAACATGAAGAACTCCAAGATCTAGATCCAAGGGGTTCCCCTCACATAGAGGAGAAAGTGATTGGTGGAAATGTGGATCTAGATCTCCTCTCTCTTTTCTCCCAAAAACTAGCAAGAATCCATGGAGGGATTGAGAGATAGCAAGCTTGAAGAAGGTCAACAATGAGGGGCAAATGCGAGCTCAAAGGATACGGTCCATTGGGGAAGAAGGCCCCCTTAAATAGGCACCCCCGAATCCAACCGTTATGCCCACTGGTCGTGCACAAGCGGAACTACCGCTTGGATGAGCGGTACTACCGCTTAGCATGGCCAAAACAGCCCAACGAGGCAAAAAACATGAATAGTAGATCTGCCAGAGAGGTAGTACCGCTCTGGGGAGAGGTACTACCGCTTGAGCGGTACTATCGCTCTACTACCGCTTAGGAAAAACAGGCAACAGAAACAAGCACAACCATTGAAACACAAGAGGTACTACCGCTCAGGGGTGCAGTACTACCGCTTGAGCGGTACTATCGCTCTACTACCGCTCTACTATCGCTTAGAGAAAATAGGCAACAGAAACATGCACAAAAGACTTTGCCCAAGCGGTAGTGGCAGCGGTAGTCCACAACGGAAGTACCGCAAGCGGTACTACCATGGTACTAAGCGGTACTACTGCTTGGGTGCTCCAAAATAGCCCAAGCAAAACAGAAGAAACATGTTGGACCGAAACAGTCACAATATTTGCATATGAGCTCCGAATTGAGCAAACTCAAGCTTGTTGGATAGCTGACGACGAGTAGCATCCAATAGCGACTGGTTATAAGAAGAGGCAGGGGAGGTATGGCTAAGAAATAGAGGAGAGAAACCTCCAAAAGAGAAGAACCAGCATAACCTCCAACATCGAAAACATCATATAAAATACATGTGAACTCCGTTTTCGATGAACTCAAGCTTGTCATGAAAATGAGCATAAGCTCCAAATCTCACAAGGAGAAGAACCAAATAAGAACCAATAAAGATGATGCAAGGATGCAATGGTTTGAGCTCTCTACGAACGATACGACCAAGCCACTCATCGAGAGCCCCCCTTGATAGTACGGCAATCGATCCTATAACCCGGTCTCCTAACTACAACCATGAGACCGGTAAAATAGAAAACCTATCAAGGGCAAACATTTGCCTTGCACATAGTCCACTTGAGCTAGATGATGACGATCTTGACTCCCTTAAGTTGGACCACCTTTCTTGATTGCGTTGGCTCAATGAAGACTAGTTGATTGCTCCCCCATACTCCACTATGGGTGAGTCACTCTTTGGCACATCTTCACAAGTCCATTGACACCATAATGGATGGCAAGCTTCAAGCACTTGATCTCTTCGTGATGCTCCACTTGACCTTGCACACCGCAATCTTGATGACGATCACCACTTGATGTCATCCTCCATGGGTTGTATAATATCTTCCTCTTGACGCAAGTCCATGGAAACATACCTAACCCCACATAGAACTCTCACATAGACCATGGGTTAGTACACAAAGCATAATGGACAATGCTTACCATACCATGGGATCACTTGATCCCTCTCGGTACATCTTCTACGCTTTGTGAGTTGATCAACTTGATTCACTCTTGACTTAGTCTTGATCAACCTTGAATCTTTCCAACTCTCTTCATTTGGATGATGTCTTGAGGGTAAACATGAATGATCACACAATCTTCTTATTCAAGACATGCTTGCAATAAGCTCAACACTCACATGACCAATCTTTGGATAATTCCTTAATAGCACCTTGGTCAACTCATAAACTCCTTGAAACCAACACATGGACTTCAAGAAAAGCCTATGGACAAATCCTTCAAATATAACTCAAGGCAACCATTAGTCCATAGAGATTGTCATCAATTACCAAAACCAAACATGGGGGCACCGCATGTACTTTCAGTGGTTGAGGTGTTTGGACCTTAGTACTTGAGAGAACCAACTATCCCAGATACCGAAAGGCTCATGGCAATTTCCGAAGCAAGAAGCGGGCAGGTATGCTCGGATTTCTCGATTGCATGCACTGGAGATGGAATAATTGCCCATGTTAAGAAGCCCACCATCATTCTTAAAGAAGTTGCATCACAAGATCTCTGGATTTGGCCCACTTTCTTTGGCATGTCTGGTCTCACAATGACATCAATGTGCTACAACAGTTTCCATTGTTGCCTAGGTTGACTAAAGGACAAGCTCCTCAGTGCAACTATACTGTCAATGGTCATGAGTACAACATGGGATACCATCCGGTTGATGGTATCTATCATCCCTAGGTGATCTTTGTCAAGACCATCTCTGAGACAGTTGGTCAAAAAGGAGCTCACTTTGGACGGATACAAGAAGGAGCTAGACAAGATATGAGAAGGCATTTGGAGTGCTCCAAGCCTGTTTTGCAGTTGTTCATAAACATGCTAAACAATGGGATCCGAAGACCTTGTGGGTGATGATGACAGGTTGTGTGATCATACACAACATGATCATGGAGGATGAGGATCAAGATGCCGCCTGAGGTCTGCAGTTTGAGAACATGGGTGATCCTATCCAACTTCCACAACAGGACCCGGCCACGTTTTACGAGTTTGTCCAAATGCATCAATAAATTTGGCATCGAGCAACTCATGAGTATCTAAAGGAAGATCTGCTTGAGCATCTATGGGTAGTTAAAGAGGACAACCAGAACATATGTGCGAGTTGAATTCAAGTTTGAACTATTTTATTTCAAAACTTAGTTGGATTGTAATATTCACATTTGAATTGCTGTCGCATTTTAATATTTTCACTCCTCAAAGATTTGATATGCTATTATTTTGAGTGTTGCGGACTTAAGAAAAAAAAAGGGACAGGGTTCGATGGTCGGCTCCTGTATCAGTATCCGCGAACGAGTCCGGACCAGTCCGTAGACAAATAGCTTGTCTAGTTTGGGGGCCAACGTTGGAGATGCCCGCTTTCCCCTTTGCTCAATTTATTGGCATGGTCCACTCCCCTTTGGAGCATACAGTGTGGAAAACTTGGGCACCACCTAAGGTGAAGTTCTTTGTTTGGTTGGCCATTCAAAATAGAGTTGGACCGCCAATATATTGGCCAAACAAAGGTGGTCCAATTTCGTTGAGTGCCCCTTTGCAAAAGGTAACAAGAATCAATTGACAACCTAGTTCTCAAGTGTCGGTGCACTCTAAGGCTTTGGGAAATGATCAAGGCTTAACACCAACTTACTCACATGGATAATTTCACATGGCATTTGAGACGCTCCCTCAAAGATTGGTGGATTGGATAATATCCGGCGTACCCATCCCAAATAGGAAAGCCACCATCTGGAATGAGACGAACGCATGTGTTTCCCGCAACAAAGGTGCGCCTCCGTCGATCCTACCCGACAACATTAAGAAAGAGGCCTTGCTTTGGGTGGCGCGTGGGCAAAGAAACTAGGGGCAACTAGTAGAATGCCCGTGCGTTGCCACGGGCTTCTGAAATAGTCACAGATAGAGACAATGTAACACGGTCCCAATTGCATAATAATTGAAGTCCACTTAACTTGTAATGTAAAATGATGACAAAATAGCATATTAAATCATTATACACATGGATTAATTAAAAAAACATCGTCATATGCATGGATAATGAGACGATAAAAACCATATCTTGTTGTAGATAAGTATTAACATGTTGTACGATGTGATGATATTTTGATGGGTCTATGTGTTTTTCTCCGTCTTCTTTCATCTGGCCAGAAACAAACGTGCTAATAATATGTACCTTTTCACCCGCCCTATCTCGTAGATGGTCGTGAGCCAACATGCAATATATGTAAGCATTTATCACCTGTAACTCCACATTTAGATTATATCTATGTCTTACGATATTATATATTGTTTATATTATTAATTAAAAAGTTTATGCAATTGTTCTTACACCATCGTGTAAGAATATATCATCCTTCATAAGCCATTCCAAATCATCGTTTGATAATAAGGCATCTTCAATGTCCACGAACATAGTTTTCTTGGGGGCAGACATGATTGATTCGATGACTATAATATCTCTACGAGTACAAACATAGTCTGTCGACATGATACAAAAACGAGCCAAATTAGTATAAAAAATAAGACAAATTGGTTGAATACAAAAAGCATTATGTCGAAGGAAAGATCGATAATAACATTGAAAATAATACCTTGTGCAATAACATTTACATTGGCATCCTTTTTTGGTTTTTTATGAGATATCACTGCCTCCACATCATTTTGTTCTGAAAAACTCGGTGAATTTTCGGCCCCTTTCAGCGTCGTCGCTTCAGAACCCTTGTCGATGCATTCTTTTTGTGCATCTCCAAAATCCATATCTATGTCTCCTATATGCTGAAAGATAATAATATGTAAAAAATAAACATGTTGTATTATCATGTATAAGACACAGACAAAGAAGGATTAGCTATATACCTCTTCTCGTGGTGTTTCAGTCCGGTCTGCCATCGTTACATCGGTGTGTATGTCGGAACCCATCACTTTTTATGATGAAATATAAATGATATTTTCTACTGCATCATATAAACATATATAATATATAATAAAAATAAGAGTGAAACAAACACAGCTGTTTTATTTTGTAAAAAAGAAAAACCGTTTTTCATATTATTAGTCAAAGATGTTGCATTTATTTCGGAGCAAACAACCAACTATAATGTTCATATGTAAATAATATCTCATCTTTTCCTAAATCATTTTAATCTATTTATATTTTTTTGAGAATTTTTAAATTTTTTATATAGGCTAAGGAAAATTTTCCGACAAAAGATAAAAACATGCAAGCAATCCAATATAAACCAAGTATATTCGGTTTCTTTTCTCAAAATTTTGATTTTTTTGTGATACTCTGAATATATATCTAATAAGTTTAAAAAAATATTTATTCGTATGATCCATGTTATATATATATATATATATATATATATATATATATATATATAATGTATTTTTTCTTCGGAGAGCAAACGTTGCCGATCCAAGGTCCAAATCGGCTATCCAGCACGGCCCAACCCAGCACCAGTCTCCCTCACCCTCACTCTCTCCATTCCGCACAATCCCTAGATCTCGACGGAGTCACAACATAAACCAAGTAAAAAAACATGTAAGAAATCCAGCGTAAACCAAGTATAATTTGTTTCTTCTCTCAAAATTATGTTTTTCGTGTGATATTCTGAATATATCGAATAATTATTAAAAAAAAATTGGATGATCCATGTTTAATTAATATATATCCTTTTTTACTTTAATATATATGTTTTTTGTACAACATTTTTTTGAGACATTGTTTTTTCTTATAGCAAAGGTCCAAGGCCCCAAGAAGCCCAAGCCCACTCGCATCATGGGCCAACCAGCACCCACCAACTCCTGCCCCTCACTCTCTCCACTCCCTTTCCTCCTCTCACGCACTCAATCCAGATCATGGCGGAGTCAACCACACTCCCTCCGCTCTCGCCCCCACAGCCGCACAACCAGCGACCTCGTCTCCGACCGCCGCCGCCGCCTCTCCCTCGCACGCCTCGCGGGCACCTTTCCCTCACCCGCGTCACCGGCACATCTCCCTCACCCACGTCACCGGCGCCTCTCCCTCTCGGGCCGTCGCTACCTCTCCGTTGGCCCTGTCATTGTCGCCCCTTGCAAGACGCCATTTTTGCTTTCCGGCAGGTGGATCCGAAGCACGGCGGCTCGATCTGCAACGCCAGCAGCTCCGGTACGCCGCTCCCCTTGCTTGATCCGCCCCCTTCTCCTCTTCTTCTTCCTTTTTTGCCTTCCCTGATGTGTTTCCTCTTCCCTGATGTGCCGCGGCACCTTGACCCGGCCTCACAGGCACGGCCAGGGCGACGACAGCTCCCCGATGCCGCCGCCCTCCATAAGGAGCGACGACAGCTCGAAGCTCTGCGGCACGGCGTGTGCCGAGCGAGGCGCCGCGGGGGCACCGCCGCCTCAACCACCGGCGTGGCCGACCACCCGTCCACTTCCCCACCGCTACCATCGGCCGGCCACATGACGTCGCTCTCGTCCAGCTCGAAGCACACGCCGTCGTGGCCTGCCTCCGGCTGCTTCAACAGGCCAAGAAACCTCCCAACGCTTTAGCAGGCCAATGACCCCTAGTAAGCTTGCACGTGCCTTTTGAAGACATTTTGTCTTCCATTCTTGTTAGCAATTTTCCTAATTAGTGTGATACTCCCAACGTGTGGATCTTGCTCAAGCGGGTGTACATACCTTCACCAGCAAACAGGTAATACTCATCGTCAAAGAGATCGTCAGGGTTGGCATTATCATTCATGAGACCACTAAGGTAAGCGTCCATGTCGTCTGCCTAGGTGCCGAACCAATAAATGAGGGTTCAATGTCAAGGGACGCAAGGAGAGTAAGGATGGGAGTGTTACCTTCACTTCTGATAGTGTAATCCGGCATGCTAGATGAGGTTGAGGCACCGTGTGCTTCAACTATGGTTGGTTGTCCCATTGAGCTCATTTCCGGTATGGAGATGGACCTAACGGTTGGGGTCTTCACCCTACCTGCAAAGCTTTCATTACAATGATCTAGCAGAGCCTTCCTCTCACCACGTGGTACCTGCGTACATGATTTTCGCTTGCCAATTTGCTCCTGACGCTTCTTCGCCGCCATACTTCCCTTGCAAGCTCGCTCTCTCGTCCTACGCTGAGCTCTGTACTCATGCCTTTGCTCGTCAGCTCCATTATCCGATATTGTTAGCGGATCACTGGTTAGCTGGTCGACACTTTTCAGGTGATCATCGATTTTGATGAGGTCGCCATCTATAGCACCGTCACCGAAGGTTCTACTTAGGTAGGCACCTGCAACATTTTTGAATTATCATAAACAGCTGTTGAATGTTTACAAAATGAAAGCTGATTGCTGATGGGATAAGTACCATCGGTTTCGGTGTTGCGAATGTATGCGGGGGACGACGTGACAGTAGGAGCACAATCAATTTGTTCACCATGGGATTGTTGCCCAGGATCCAACATGACGATATATATTATCGTCCATCGTACTGCAACTGTAGGCGGCTACACCGATACGGAGGAAGTAAATATTTGTTTAATGCATACGAACATAAGATGTGGAGTACAGATGCGAGAAATACCGTAAGATTTGAAGGTGTGACCACATGTGCTCGCCGTAGCTGAGGTTGCTAAATCAGGATGAGGCATCGCGGTGGATTCAGCACACGGGGTGTTCCGGATAGCTTTCTCCCGCTATCGGCGCTGAGCACTCATCTCCCCTTTCTTCTCTGGTGTTAAGCTATCTCGATGTTTCTGAGTTGTTTCCCGCCTTTGCGTGTTTATTTGTTCCTTCTTCTTCTCGTAAGCGGCTCGCCTCTTTGCGTTTATAATATCTAATGTGTTTGTGTCCTCTGGTGTCTTCATCTCATAAGCTGCTCGTCTTTGTGTGTTCAACTTATCCTTTTGTTCTTGGTACCCTTCCTCTTCTTTTTTCTTTTTATAAGCTGCTCTTCTCCGTGCGTTTATGACATCACTTTTTTCCGTTGATAAGGTCCCTTTACGTTGGCCCTCACGGCCCCTCGTAGCTGGACCTGTTATTGTAGTTCTATACACATTAGCATCCGAACCAGAACAGTCAATTTCAAAGCTCTCATGGTTGACTGGAGCTATAGCACTAATAGTATTTACAGCTACAATCATGCACCATCATGACTGCAATATATTAATTATCTACCAAATCAGATTACGAGCAAGTGGGCACCGAGGTGGATTAAATTACCACTACAATGTTTGTAGAAAATCAAAGGAGGTGTGAGTTCGGAAGTTATACCTGGACTACCTTTGGGGAGTTCTATGGTTGACGCGGAGGGGATTGTTGCTTCATGTATAATCATGCCGCTCAATGGTTGTGGGTCAGATGCAATGGCTTGCGAAAGGGATTGTTCAAATTAGTAAAAAAATCAATATGAAAGGCATTTAAAGATTGCCGAGGAGTTATACCTAGACTCCCTTTGGGTAGTTCAATGGTTGAGGGCAATGGGGTTGGTGCTTCACGAATAAAGAGGCCGCTTGATGGTTGTGGGCCAGATCCAATGTCTTGCGAAAGGGATTTTTCAAATTAGTAAGAAACAATATTGAAGGCAAATTACTAAAAACATTGCACAAATTCCATATACCTTGACCCTCTTTGGGGAGTATATTAACATTGGTGTCTTCACCAAGAGCATTTCAGAGGCCATTTGTCGCATCCATCTGTCGCTGTCGGTCTTCCTATTGTTTCGTCTTCTGATAAGATTCTCATCTCTTTGTGTTCAACTTATCGATTTGTTCTTGGTACCCTTCCTCTTCTCTTTTCTTCTTATAAGCTGCTCTTCTCCATGCGTTTATGACATCCCTTTCTTCCTTTGATAAGGTCCCTTTACGTTGGCCATCACGGCCCCTCGTAGCTGGAACTGTTGTTGTAGGTATATACACATTAGCATCCGAACCAGAACAATCAAGTTCAGTGATCTCACGGTTTAGTGGAGGTAGAACAATAATAGTATTTATGGATACAATCATGCACCATCAGGGTTGCAATATGCCAATTAAATACCAAACCAGATTACTCGCAAGTTTGCCATCTGATGGATTAAATTTACCGCTTCAATATTTGTAGAAATTCAAAGGAAGTGTGAGTTCGGAAGTTATACCTGGACTACCTTTGTGGTGTTCTATGGTTGACGCAGAGGGGATTGTTGCTTCATGTATAATCAGGTTGCTCGATGGTCGTGGGTCAGATGCAACGGCTTGCGAAAGGGATTGTTCAAATTAGTAATCATCAATATCGAAGGCATTTAAATATTGCTGATGAGTTATACCTGGACTCCCTTTGGGGAGTTCCATGGTCGAGGGAGACGGGACATCTGCTTCACGAATAAACAAGCCGCTCGATGGTTGTGGGCCAGTTCCCATGGCTTGCGAAAGGGATTGTTCAAATTAGTAATTTAACAATTACCAAATACCAATCAATTATCAATTCCATATACCTGGACCCTCTTTGGTGAGTCTATCAACATTGGTGATATCACCAAGAGGTTGTCGGAGCCCAGTTGTCGCCTCCATTTGTCGCTGTCGGTGTTGCTTAGCAAGATTCACCCTTTCCCAACGAGAACCAAATGGGGTCAAGTCGTTTGAGGACATCACTGTCATAAACAATTGTCATTGGAAAAACAGATCAATAAGTACCGTCTACTATATTTAACGTAATTTAATCTACATTGAACAGAAGTAAAGTAAGCTCTTGGCATGTTTGTTACAATAATGCTTCTCAACAGTTTTTCTATCTAATAACCAGCATTGTCATCTAATGCATTGCTTGCTAAAGGTTTCGTAAAATGGCAGCGGTTAGAGTTCTTGTCCTGCACAAAGGAAGGTAACTAACCTTCTTTGATTATCTTTATATCTGCATGATTTTGGTGGAGGCAACAGAACAATTTGAAATGCATTGAGTTGTGCAATGGATTAACTACTTTGATTCAAGTTTTCTTCATTCAACCCTTTTCGAGATTAAGAAAAGCAAAATAAAATAAAATTAGGAGAGTAGAAAAAATCACACAGAAAAGCACAGAGTCACGGGACAACATAAGAAATGTTGCTTTGGTTGTATTTGGCCTGGCAGCATCAACTCGTCTTCCATTTGTTGTAACTTTTCTCGGACACACACCTTATTTCTCATACCCCACTGACAAGAAAAACTTGCATGGAGTTTTGGCTCCGGGAAGCATACACTCCCTGGTGAACAGTAAATAGAAAACAAATAGGAAATAAATTTTAAAAATTCTGAATTTTTTCTGTAGATCTTCATGTTAGTGTAACAAGCGTGCTTGCCAATTATCATGGGAAATGGGATAGTAGTGCTTCAACGGTGAAAAACAAAATTAAGTGCATAGGTCAACATGCTTAAGCTTTCCCCCTAAAAATTTGCAGGTAGCATTTGGATTTGACAATGAACACATCTATTTTTTTTTTAAAAGACCTTGGCAAAATACATTTTTGGCGCGTAGGAGCATATACTCCCGACTCCCGAGAGCCAAAAGCAATATCCGGTCCTCCACCCTCTTTTATCTCGGTCTACTCCTTGCTCTTGCTTTGGTGTCATCACTCTACTTCTCTCCATACAGTTTCACTGTGACATGATAAGCTCATATGTAGATATGTGTTTCTCAAATATTTGGATTTTGAACTACCAGGCCATTCAAATAAATGCTTCCTGTGTTGTCTGGTCAAAGCAAGCGTATCAAAAACATACTGGTTTTGAAATCTGAAAAACAAAAGATGCATGGACTCTTACCAAAATCTAATGATGATGTATAGAAACTTAAGTTAGTTCCATCAGTACATGCTTGACCACCAAGTGGAATTTTGTATCACAGAGATGTGAAAAATAATCTAAGTGCATATTGGATTCCATATCAATTATCTACCATACTTATTTAACAAGCTCTTGATAATTCAAAAAAGGAACACTATGGAGCTAATCTGAAACCGCACAAGGATATTTGTGCTGCTATAATTCTGATAGTATTGCTTGTTGATTAGAAATCATGTATATAGCAAATTATCCTCTCTGAGCCATGTTCTTGGTACAGGTTACTTTGGTAGAACGCGAGAAAAATTATAGCCGTGGTTAGGATACCTCTCGAGAAGCAGCGACATGGCTTGACGCAATAAGATTTCAAAAGGGTTGAATGTATACATATGTCAAGCCTTGCTATGTACTGGTTGTATACTTAACTCAGTTTATTACTTATTTTTAACAGGTGTATGCCTCGCTAGCACACAACAACAGTCAGGACCATGTACGAATCGGACGAACAGTTGGGGCCATGTCACACCTCCAATCGGAGGAGCTAAAGTATGTCCTGAATGTCTCATCCCGCATTAGTTCTTCCAGAACTAAACTGTGTATAGGTTACTAACCTGTGGCTCGCTCGCCTGCGCGCGGGCACCCGTGGCTCGCTGGCAGCCGCGCCAGCACCCGTGGCAAACTTTGAAGAAACAGGCCTCGCCCCACCTGTTCCGACGGCAAACTCTGAAGAAACAGGTCAAACCCACATGATCCGATGGCAAACCTGGAAGCGTGGAGAATCAGGCCTCGCCCGCCCCGCTCGGAAGATAAGATTTGAAAATTGTTTGTTGTGTATGGAAAGAGCGAAAATATTTGATTAAACTGTTGTTTATGGAACCTTTTTATGATGAAAATATTCGATATGATTTGATTAGTGTCGTATATGGAAGGGGAGGATGGAAGGATTGGTGTGTTATATGGAAGGGTGGGATCGATGGAAGGATGGAAGGGTTGGTTTGGTTTTTCTGTGCATGGGACGTCTGGTTCTGGTGATGCATGAATTAAAACCGGTCTTGGTTTTCGGAGGGAGGAGAAAAATCGGTGGGACACCGTGGGAGGAAGATCACGTGGTGGGGCATATAGCGATAGATTTTTTTTAGACAAACTCCGAAGCTTTATTCAAACCGTCACAATGTTTACAAGGACGAAAGTAAGACCATCCGGCTGCCCAAGCCACACATGCCGGCCAGCCGGTAGGGATAAAGCATGCTTCGCGAGTTTGTGAGCCTCGACATTCGAGCTCCTAGGTTCATGACTAAGAATACAAGAAATAAAAGTACTCTTATGATCTACTACTTCATGAATGATTGCGCCATAAGAAGTCGGATTCTTACTACAGATACCATCGATCACCACTTTGCAATCCGACGCCACCTTGATCCGTCGCTCATATAGATCATCTGATAGGGCCAGACCTTCTCTTATTGCCAAACACTCGAGGACAGCTGGGTCTCCATTGTTGGGAAAGACAATTGCTGAAGCCCCCAGGAACACGCCTTCGACATCTCTGGCTATCGCCCCCACTGCACCATATCTTCCTCCTCTCCCTACGGCTGCATCCACGTTCACTTTTGCCATACCCGCAGGTGGTGCAATCCAAGGTAGTTGCTGAGTCCCTGGTGGGTTAACTTGCTGCACTGACTTCTTCTCGAGGCATTTCAGTTCGGATAAATAGGACTGGACAAAGCCATGAATGGAGAAAGGGCTCTGAAAAATTTGCTCGTGAATTGCCTTTCGACGAGCTCCCCACAGTGCCCAGAGTAACGACGAAAGCAGTGAAGTCATCATGCGATAAAGATTCATGCATGGAGAACAGCCACGTTTTCGCATTATCATCTAAATGCTTACTCAGGTTGTCGACAATCGACTCCAAAGACAGCGCCCAAGTGCTCCTGGAGACGGCACAGTTCAGCAAGGCATCGCGCCATGTATCCTCTGCTCCACAAAGGTGACAAGCTCCTGTGTTTGACATATTGCGATGGTTTAAAAGAGCCGTTGTAGGTATAGAGTGTTGTGCCAATCTCCAAAGAAAGTTTTTCAGCTTTGATGGGACCTTGATCCCCCACAATTTTGTCCATCCCACGCTGTCCAAATCAGAGTGAGACGAACCCTCCTCTCCATCTAACCACGTCTCCCTGCTGAGTTTAACTCGCTGGATCATCTTATACGCTGCCTGACAGTAAAGATTCCCCTTCTATCTTCACTCCATGCCCAAAAGTCCTCCACTTGCCTAGTACAGAGAGGAATAGCCAAGATCGCTTCCGCATCTATAGGGATGAAAACTGATCGCACTAGTTGCTCGTTCCAAGACGAGGTTGTGCTATTAATCAACTCGGACACCTTAATTGGAGGCGCAGGCTTGAGAGATGTGCCGCTTCATGTTTTCCCTGGGAATCCAATTGTCAGACCAAATATTAGTTGTTTCTCCATTGCCTATTCTCTTAATAAGACCCTGTACAATTATATCTCTGCCATCAAGAATAGATCTCCAAATCTGGGAAGGATGAGGGCCCAAAGTGGCTTCAAATGCCGGCCCGATAGATGAAAGGGTGGAAACCATACCTGGCCAGATGGGCCGGCCTTAGCGTGCCGGCCCGATAGCCCGCGTGCCCGGCCCATCACGGGCTGTGCCCGGCACGTGGCCTGGCTAGGGCCGTGCCTGGGCTGGCTAGCCAGGCACGCGTGCCGGCCCAGCCCGGCATGGCTAGCAGCTAGCACGTCTCAGGAAGCCAGGAGCCATTAGGCCTAGAGATCATTGTCGGGAGAGTAGTTCATTTGTTATAACACAAACTCTTCTTTTCTCTTAATTAACACGAAATCTTTTGCCTCAATAATAAAAAAATGTGCACCATTGTTTGCGTGCAGCTAAATTTCGTGTTTTGACCATTTTCGTATACTATTTCGGGATCTGACCCTCATTGGAAAAAAATTCGGGATCTGACCATTTTCTTACCGCCAGGCATCCAACCGCCAAGCCCCTTGGCGGTAGGCTGTTATACCCTACCGCCAAGGGGTCTGGCGGTAGGCCCTGGGCACGCTCTGTGTTGGAAACTTAGAACTTTTTGACGGTAGGGTATCCAACCCTACCGCCAAGGGGCATGGCGGTAGACTATTATACCTTACCGCCAAGGTGCCTGGCGATAAGAAAAGGGTCAGATCCCGATTTTTTTTCCAACAAGGGTCAGATCCCAAAATAGTATACGAAAAGGGTCAAAACACGAAAATTAGTCTTTGCGTGCGTCTGTCACGACGCACGGAGAGTGACCCACTGCCGAAAGCACTCATTTGGAAACTCAGTGATCTTCTAAAAAGCACCAGTTCGTGATGAGGAAAAGCTCCACCAGATCAGTAGTGCATTTAGCTTAGACAGTTAAGACGTCCGAATCAAAATTTTATTCTCTAGCTTTCCAGCTGGTGCGCAGATGCTTCGCACTTTTGTGGCGACTTTGCTGCACATCAAAAGGCGACGTCGCCCATGGGCCCGCATGCAATTTCTCGGAAACTGCCGCGCCGTCCCCCGTGCTGCTCTTCTTACTTCATCGCCACCTCCCCGGCCCCGCTCTTCATCCCCACCCACCCTCGCCCCATTTTCTGTGGAGGACGACTAGAAGCAGCAAGAGAGAGCGTGCTCGAGGTCTGGATCATCGTCGCTTGCTGCGCGCCTCGCCGGTCGTCCGCCGCGCCCGTAAGCACCTCGATCGATTTTCGGGCTCACTCCGTTTTGGTTTTCTGCCCCTCTCTCTCTCTCTCTCTCTGCTATTGTTCATCCTCCGTCATAGGGAGTAGTAGATAGTACTGCTAGACTACTAGTCGTGAATTGAGCTTACCTCAAATGGTCAGGTTTCTTGTGGCGGAGTCGACCCGTCAGAGCTAAGTCTTAGACTTGACATTGATGGTTGCATTTTTTAAAATTTATTTTAGGCTTCTTGGCGATGTGTGTTCAGTGTGGAAGGGGACGTTCCCATCGATTATGAAAGTGTCAGTGACGACTTTGTCAATTTTAAGATTTATGATGTTCTGCCAGCTTACGACTTCGTTAATTTGAAGATTTAAGATATTCTACCGACTTAGTATCTTAAAAGTGCTTACACGGCTAGGATATACGCGTGTGTTCATAGAGTTGAGTGCGTGTGAGCATATATGTGAGCATATGCGTTTGTTTGTAGTTTGTAGTGTGTAAAAAAACACATTTATAGGCCCACGAAGCAAGAGATGAAAATCTCTGAGCTTAGAGCATCTACAACCGGATGATGCAAATTTAGACCCTCAAAAGCCCGCGGACATGCTTGGACGCTCCCGCGGACACTGACCGGGTGTGCCTCAAATTTTACATTTTACACCCACATATGCTATTTTCAAAGCATCTGTTACATGCAGGGCCATACACGTCGATCATCCTGTCCGCCTTGGGCCGGCTGGGCATCGAAAATTGCTCATATTTAACATTTTCACATCCGTATTAGTCTCACCTCGTCGAGTGATGAGCTAGTCGACCAGCTTAAATATCCGAGTCGTCCAGAAGGGATAAACTTCTGACATCCTTACATCCTTTGTTAAGGATATGGACTCTTACTATGAATTTTTTATCTTTATCACATAGAAGATTCATAGTCAGGGTCTATCTCCTTTACATAGGGAACATTGGTGTCGGAAAATGCCAATGGTGGCCGCGCTGCAGGCAGGCCGGTATCCTGGCCGTCCTGACCGCAGTGGGATCTGCGTTGTATTTCCATTTATTTTCGCACCGTATCTGCACACTCAGCCGTGTATCCAGGAAAAGCAGTCCTACCACGTGCTAGAGAATCTAGGCTTGTCCTGTTTCGGTAGCATGTTTGGTCCATACAAGCAGATTCCTCATGGGCACGCAGCCACGTGAAAGCTTGTACGGGGTAGAGTTGCACATGTTAAGGAATCTGGTCAGTGTTGCGTATGTCCACCAGTATGTTTCAGCAGACGTGGAACAACTGAGACCAGCCGCAGTCAGAGTTTCTGAATTACGAGTAGCAAATTAACCAGCATGCATAGTGACAGTTTCACAGGCACCACGTCTTCATGTTAGTGAATATTCCATAAAAAGGTACACAAACAGAGTAATCCGAAAACAACAATACATACTAATTGCTTGTACTGCGGTTTTGATTCACTCGTGGCCGAGCCCTGGTCAGTGGTACTGGTGTTTGTTCTAATGACCTACAAACCAACCATCACTGTCACACTAATCAACAGTCACACCCCCAAGATGATCCTTTTTTTTTTAAATGCACCCCCAAGATGATCCTTGATTATTGTTGGAGAACACAGCCGTCCACACATCAGTTCCTTGTTTGTCCATGCTGCAGGGATCCATTTGCAATGAAGCAAATTTTCTCTGAGCACGCGCATGCCAACCCCAAGCCCATGCCGCTCACTGCTTCATGCATTGAATGCCTGTTCCATTGTTCAGGAACACCCGCAAGTCGCAGAGGAGGCGTGCTCACTCGCTGCTCTCTCACACTGCATATCCCGTGAATTTTGCATCCAGCAACATAGTAGCTCCAGGCCATGCACTGTCACTTCACTAGACCTCATCGCTTGTACACGCCCAAAACAACACAGACCAAACTAAGCAGCGGAGATAAAGCAAACACACTGACAATTATGGTATCAATCTAAACAAGTCTGTCAACAACAAAACTGCCAGGTGATCTCATAAGCGCAATTTTACAAAGACCCACACATTTGGCCCCATGGAGCTAGCAGTACTCCACGCATACCAACTCAGATCAAGCCAGCTGCATATATTAAGTTGAGGCCCAACAAGTCCACGCAAGATACAAGACCAATGGGATTGCAGCACTTCTGAATTCAAGTTTAAGAAGGAAAAAAGTTCTGAAGAAATCAGTCCAAGTATTCACAACATGCAATCCACCAAGGTACATGGAAAACAATGACTGCAGCTAATTCTATTAGCCACCAAACAAGCATTTGCTGAGCTACAAAAAACCACACAACAAAATTGGCAGTTCAGAACAATAGTACTCCCTCGGTAAACAAATATAAGACCTTTTAGTCACTTTAGCACATAACAAGGATTGTTAAGCTAGGACAAATCCATAAACGCCACCATTTACAGTTCACAACAATAGTACAAAACAACATTCATGGATTACTTGAGAATTTTAAACCGGCGAACAATGTACCAATAGTAGGATTCACAACTACCCCATCAAACCTTCTCTGCATATGACTCCTGTTGGGATTCATCTCCCTCTCCTTCGACACCCTACCTATCCTAACCCTGCAACAATTGTAGAACTACGGTGTGAATCCAAGTGAATGAAAGGAAGTACTCGGTCTGAGAGCAATCGGTCTGACCAAATTGCTTTCTGATTTTAACAGACACGACAAGCTTATGAATTCTGCAGTTTTTTCAGACATGCCAAAAACTGAATCCCATGGTAAAGCAAGAATCAACCCACCGGCAATAACAAAAATCGACAATTATCAGTTTTGGCCAAGAAACGTTTGTGTCACCGAAACATGTTGCGTCTAGCATTATCCGGGAAATCAAACTACTTAATATGGTACATGAGCGAGTTTTAGCCCCGTAATTACCTGCTGCTGGTGGCTTGTGCAAAAACTTTCAAAGCATGTGACTCCAACGGACGGGCCAGGGCGATATGTTATCCATCCACAACTCGGAGCCTGCGGATAAAAAAAGCAGAAAAATAAGCCATTGAACGAGATTGTGGGAGGGATGGGGTGACTTGGGGCTGTCCGACAGAATGATTTGGCACAATAGCTCAGCAGCTTCCGTGAACAAAGGCGTGGTGGAGCAGGGGAGTGGATTGGGGAGGAAAAACAAGCAATAAAAAGAACAAAAAATAAAAATCACCATGTGCACATCTAGTACATGTGCAAGATCCCTCCCTGCAAATTAATAGCTTCCAAGAATACATGCGTGGTGGAACAGGGGACTGAACTGGAGTAGGGAGAACAAAGCCACAAAAAGAACAAAAAAAATCATCAAGTACAAATCTACCAGACCTGACCGGATCAAACTCAAATTAATAGATCTGCAAACCAAACACAATGCTATCGGAAGAACTGAAAAAAATACATACATATCAAATCGGAAGACCCGCATAAATCCAATCAAACAAAGAACAGTCAAACCCAATCTGCGTACTTCAACCCGCAGAGTTGAAGAGAGCGATGGATCAGGTGCTCTGCCGGTCGGAGTTGAAGAAGACGAAGCTTCGCCTCGCCCCTAGGCCGTGCTCTTCGTCCCGTCGGTGGAGTCGAGGTTAAGTGCGACGGCGGACGGATTCTCCTGAGTGCGGCGGAAGGGGAGGCTCGGTCGCCCTCGGCGCCTTCCTCTCCACCGTGCCGCCGCCGAGCTTGGGAAGAGGGAAGAGAGCCAGGGCACACCGGCACAACGTGTTGAGTGGCGATTTGTCCACGATCATGGGTAGGGCCAGGGGAAAGAAGCACCGCTCTGATGAGATGGCATGTCATGTGCTATTTTGAATAAACGACCATGGACCAAACATATACACCTAGGCCGCTCATAGGTGGTATTCCGGCCCGTATTGGAATCCTAGGCTGACACCCACCTGCGAAGAACATGACAGATCGCGAATCCCCAAGCCCGTACGAAAGGCTCAGATAGCGGCCTACCTGATGCGCGGTCACCAAAAGCCCTCACTCACATTGGTGTCGGCTTTTTTTAATCATAATGTGTCTATGCATAAAAATAAAATAAAATCTGCTGTCATTGTAGTAGAGGTATCAGCGTATATGATCGAGACAAACTTGACACTTGATGAACAATCATCAGTCAATGAAATACAAGCTAGTGTCAAATTTATCTCGATCACACATGCTCAAATTTATCTTGATCACACATGCGAGAATTGATAGACCTACACAACAACAACCAAGCTTGCCGCCATCCGTTGGCGCCAGCTATTTAAGCCGGGCGGCGTCCGCCTCACGTGGCGATATGGGACTAAAATTTGGTTGTACGGATGAGAGAGGGAGGAGTTTCGGTCGCTGCAGGTGCGAGAGGGAGGAGCTTCGGTCGCTGCAGGTGGGACCGCTACGACCTGCAGCGGGGTCGGCGGGCATGCCCGGGCGTTCTCATATCTGCCTCATATTTGAGCTGGATATGAGGGGTGTCGGTCAGCCTGGGCGTTTGAGGCCCGTTTGAAGCGCCTGTCTGGGTCAGATTTTGATGACCGGGCGACCCGCCCGGACGTATGAGCCGGGTTTGAGAGGTTCGGCTGCCGATGCTCTTACTTTCTTTTTTTCAGAACATCTCATAGCTTATCTAATCCTCAATTTCTCATGTATATAAAAGAAAATCCTCAATTCCTCATCCCTCAGATCCAAAAATTCCCCCCTCGTCCTTCTCCGCTCCCCCGATCTAATTTGACTCACCAAGCCAGCGACCATGGTGCGAAGGCACGCGGCGGGAGCGCGACCCCATGCCGGAGGCCGCAGCCTCCGCACAGGAATGGTGATACGAGGGGTAGATACTAGATGCAGCGAGCTCTGTTGCTGGACCGGCGTGATGGTCAGGCGCGGCAAGCTTAGAGTGAAGACACTGAGATTAGGCATTGGCTCTCGCTCGCTAGTGGAGCGGCGGCCAGGCAGCGGTTGATCCCTCCTAGTTGGTACAGCCGCGCTGGAGGAAGAAGCCAGCGGCAGCAGCTGCAGCGGAGATTCACCGATGCATCCCTGTGGCTGCACCTTCTCTGTGCACGAAGGATGTCGTGGCCATCCCTGCAGCTGATTAGGCCAGCCGGCCGGAGGGCTCCAGGTCAGGCAAGCTCCTCCTCCACGGAGTTCAAACAAGCCCACACGAATCCAGTGCCCGTTTATGAGTTGGTTCTCAGGTTCTCTGAAAGAAAACTCAAATCTGTCCTAAAAAATATTACATTACATTCAATTGTGATTTGTCATTCTTGTGATTTGTCGTAATCCATTTAGGTTCATACATTCTCTCATACAAAGAACTAGTGTTACTAATTTCATGGTGAATATTGCTCTTTTACTCTTGGTATCTGACCACAAAGTATGCTGTAATGCTCACCATGTCTATTGTTGGTCAACAGGACAGAGAAGAAATCTTCAGATTCGAGTCACCATGAGTGTATCAGGTACTATTGGGGTCATCGGTGGCATCAACGAATGTGTCAATTTGTTTCAGTGGGCAAGGTCTTCTATTTCATCTCTGCACTCCCGATGGAGTGGTAAACAAGAGCAAAATCTTCAGGATGAAGTACTGCACTTGCAGAGTGGCCTACAATGTCTTAGTGATACTCTTCCGGCAATGTACAACGTCATTGATCGGGCGGAGTGGAGGAGCTATGAACACGGTGTGGCCGAGCTCCTTCCAAAATTCAGTGATGCGGTGTATGATGCGGAAGACATTCTTGATGAGTTCAGGTGGTATGAGCAGAAAGTGACGGTGGAGGGCAATGCAAGCCAATCTCCTTTTATTGATTTCTTTAACTGTGTCATTCAGGGCAGTTTCAACAAAGTGAAGGATATTCAGAAAAGGCTGGAGAATCTTTCTAATCTGCTTGAGAAGATGGGCTTGCGTCAAGCGACGCCACGTTTTGACAAATCAGTCAGGCCAGAGACTAGTTCTTTTCCCATTGAGACAACAATATTTGGCCGTGATCAGGAGTTGAGTCAGGTGATAAAATTGCTAGTTGGTAAAGGCGATGATAGTACCACGAAAACTCATTCCAAACGGAAGAGAGAATGCCGCACAATCAATTCATCAAAAAGAACATTAGCAACAATCAACCATGTTTGTAATGAACAAGAAAATGGTCTTGCTGTTTTGCCAATAGTTGGAATTGGGGGTGTTGGAAAAACCACTATGGCTCAACATATCTACCAACAAGTGAAGCCTCATTTCAAAAAGACAACAATTTGGCTTTCTGTCTCAGATGACTTTGACGTCAAGAGATTAACTAAAGAAGCCTTGCAATCCATTTCTGGAGAGGAAAGAACTGGCCAGTTGGACTCGCTTCAACATGCTCTTCATAAAACTGTGTGCGAGAAAAAGTTACTTATTGTCCTTGATGATTTGTGGGACGATGCCTTGAAGGAGAATGGACAATCTTGGAAGAGATTCTGTGCACCTTTAAAAAATGTGAGGAAGGGAAGCATGATGTTGGTCACCACTAGGTCTCAAAAGGTTGCTGATGGAGTGCGCACAATGGAGACATTGAAATTAAATGGCTTGAAAGATGATGTCTTTTGGAATTTCTTCAAACTATGCATGTTTGGATCCGAGAGGTTTAGCAATGATCATGAGTTAGAGCAAATTGGTAGAAGCATACTTCCTAAGCTGAAGGGTTCTCCTTTAGCTGCAAAAACTCTTGGACGCCTGCTAAGGCTGAACCGTCACACAACATATTGGAATAATGTTCTAGAGAGTGAATTGTGGGAGTTAAGGCAACAGGAGGATGACATTTTGCCAGCCCTTCAGTTGAGCTACATGTACTTACCATTCCACCTAAAGAGATGTTTCTCATTATGTGGTGTGTACCCTAAAGATCATGAATTTGAGAAGGATTATTTAGCTGAAATTTGGGTGGCGGAAGGCTTTGTGGAACCTCAGGGGGACATTCCAATTCAGGATATTGCTAGTCAGTACTTTGAAGATCTTGTAAGTCGATCTTTCTTTCAGAAAGTACACGGAGCATATGTAATCCATGACTTGCTTCATGACATGGTCCAAATGGTTTCAAAGAATGATTGCTTCATATTAAAAAATGTGAACGATTTCCAAAAAATTCCTAAGAATGTTCGTCACCTATCAGTACTCTCTAACCCAAAGTTTGACTATTCAAAGCTGTTCAGCCTATGCAAGCATGAGAAGCTGCGTACCCTGATTTGCAACATTCCCTTGGAGGATAAAGTTGTAGCACCTGTAATGGATCATTGGTGTACTGAACTTGAGCGTATGCGCGTGATTATTTGTGCCTCTACAACTGGGTTACCGGGTAGTGTTTGCAACTTGAAGCATCTTCGCTACCTTGAAATCTCCAGAGCTTCTCCTTTGAAGAGCCTTCCTTCAACGTTCTGTTGCCTCTATAATTTGCAGATTCTTTATATT
Organism: Thinopyrum elongatum; assembly: GCA_011799875.1. Classification (NCBI taxonomy): domain Eukaryota; kingdom Viridiplantae; phylum Streptophyta; class Magnoliopsida; order Poales; family Poaceae; genus Thinopyrum; species Thinopyrum elongatum. The sequence continues at coordinate 93,458,190 of CM022302.1, read as the reverse complement.
GGGGAATGCAAGATAGAAAGTTTACCCAATGACTTCGATAAATTGATCAGCTTGAGGAGAATTGAATTATGTGGATTTCGATATTATCTAGAGTATCAACTAAACTGCGATGCACTAGAAGCTGAACAAAAAGACATATCTTCACGGTCTAAAAGTGCACCGGTCTTCGATGATGACTCGGCAGAACAATGGGACAGAAGCACTTCAACTTTTACAACCTCCCAATGGTCTAAAATCTTTGCAACTCTGAGATTATCCAGATGTGTCTCTACCAAGATGGTTTCAGCCACAAAAGTTATCAAGCTTAATATCACCTGCAAATATTGGTATTTTCACTTCCCTGATGGATCTAGCAATTTCTGATTGCCACAAGTTATCAAGCCTTGAGCATTTTCTACATCCAGCTTCTATACCAGCCATCAAGAAAATAGTAGTTAAAAATTGCGAGAGGTTAATATCAGTACCAACTGAAAGATTCGTGGAGTTCCATTGCCTTGAAGAATTGGAGGTGGTTTATTGCCGAAATATCTGCTCCCAAAGTTTGGTGGCTCCTTCACTCAAGAGGCTTGTGCTGGGTTGTTCTGGGGATTTAGCACACAATATTGAGTGTTGCTCCGTCACTAGCTTCTTCTTATATTATTCCCGCCACACGTCCATACACCTACAACATCTTCCAGCCCTAATGAGTTTGAGCATTGCAAGGTGCGAGTCTCTTACATCTGTGAGACCAGCGATCTTCACTAACTTCTCCCATTGCGGGTGCAGCGCCAACGGCATTACATCGTTCTTGTCCCTTACGGTGCTAACCATTAGCGGCTGCACTAAACTGTCAACCCTTGATGGTCTCCTAACACAAGAATGCCTGCCTGTCGTTGAGAGGATTTATATTGCACACTGCGACGAGTTGGTCTCGCTACCCGGAGAAAGGTTCGGAAGTTTCCTTTGTCTCAAGGACCTGGAGGTTTATGATTGCCAACGTCTGGACTGGCAGAGGGGACTGGTGCTACCGTCGACGCTCCAGAGGCTCGTACTGGGCCAATGTGGGGATATATCTGCATGGGTTCCCAGCTGCCTGCAAAACCTCGCATCACTCATTTCGCTGGAGATGTCTGAGTGCCCGTGCATAACATCCATTCCAGGTGACATTTGGAGGATGAACCTTACATCTCTGGAGGAATTATATATCAGCGATTGTCCAGACCTTGTGTCAATTGGGGGATCGGAGGCCGTTGCGCAGCTAGGGACGCTGCATGTCTCTGGCTGCCCGAAGATGATGGAGATGGAGCGGCCTGTGAAGAGAGGCGGAGACTAGCTAGATCCCATCGCTTTTCAAGTCTATGGTACGTGTGTTGCTTAATTTATACCAAGCTAGTTTCTGTCTGTTTCTGTTTCTTACTGTACTAGTTTACTTGCAGATTTTACCGATATGTTTTCTGGCACTCGTTCTCATCTTCAATAAAAGTTTACACGTTGTTCGCACACGATATTGGCACTCGGCCTTACCTATTTCGATGAGACTAAGCATTGGCTATTAATAGATATGCAATACACCATGATCAACATGGTAGCCAAATGCTCATGATGCTAATTATTTTCAATTGTCATGTCTAGATATATGAACAATTTGAAAGCCACCCAAGGAGAATGTTACATCTAAACATGCCTCAAGATAAACTATAAGCGATTCGTTGAGACATTGATATCTTTTGATATTTGTTGTATTATTCATAACGAATCATCAAAAGCCTCAATATGTGTAGCACCTATGGCAACCAAAAGCTCCAAACCGAATAACATTGCATATTCAGCTTTGATTATTGTGCAATAAATATTTTAAGAGGCATACGAGGCTTCACATAACAGCACTATATGGAGATATATAAATAACACCAACACCGCGGCCATTGTTATGAATTCAACCATCGAAACATAATCTCCATAGTACTTGTCTCACTCTTCAATTGAACTAAGGACGATGTTAGAATTCCACACCGGCCATGATTAGATAGTTTCTTAGGGCGATAGTTAAGTATCGACCATTAATATAAGGTTCATGTAAACCTCATCCACCAAAGCACGTATAGCCGAAAATAAACAAATGAAATAACAAATCAAGTATTTCAGCCCTCTAGATCAGCAACAAACTTGTAGCTAATCAAATGTATAATGATTTGGTAATACCCTTTCATGACATAAAAAATTATATTGCATCCATGGATCAAAATAAGCCCATGGAGGGTAACCAACCATACCTGGGGATGAATTTCATGGCAAAGACATCAATGGCATGTTTGACGAATATGGATGATGTGCTAACCGAAGATTTTCATGGGATGATGCACACCTTTGGCTTAATTGTTTTCCGCTTCCATCATTCCCTTTCTTCACTTTTGTAACACTTGGTGCAATAGAAGGACATGTATCATTTTTATTTTGACTGTTCCTCTTGGGAACCCATGCTATGTTCTTGTTTCTCAGCTCTTGTGCACTAAGTTTTTGTAACTTCTTTTGCCAATACGACAAGCCGAGTGAGCACCTCGACTGTGATTTTTTTTCAACCAATGGCAACTCTTTGTGGGCTTTGTGCACCCTCAACTTCTTTTCTTTAGATTTGGCACTCTGATTTTTAGTAATTGATTGCTTCACTTCTTTGTTTTTTGTAGCCAATGTCAACACTTTAATTGGCTCTTTGTTATTTGAGATCAAATCTGAAGTAGCACACTTACGATCATCTTTCTTGACCCGGTATACTTGCTTGATCACCTCTTTCTTCGTCCATGGGGTCCGGATCGATTCCTTTTTATTGAAATGGTCTTTAACATACGATTGTTCATCAAACTGTGACCTTCTTGAAGCTACACAATGTTGGTGAGATGGTGTAAAATAAGATGGAAAATGCGTGCTTGTATCATACATGTCCCATAAAGGATATGGATTTACATGAGCATGGGGAGGCATCCACAGCATTGGCATTGGCGGGCCAAAATAAGGATATGAATATGTTGCATTGAAATTCTCACTTTGCCAATACTGATCCTCATATTTGCGCCTAGGGGGTGATCTTGATGGTTTTGCATTACTTGTCCGATAATCACTTTTTTCTTCACTTGCTTTTTGATATTTAGCTAGTAACTCTGCGAAAGTGATTTTCGATCTCTTACCCTTGTGCTTATGTCGGTCTTTGTTTTCTTTGGTTGTGCTTGCACCGATCTCTGAATTTTCCTGTGGCCCCCCAGTACTTTGCGTACTTGGCGTCTTCTGTGCAACCTTGATGGAATTCCCGCATTCAAGAATATATTCATTGTGCTCTTGAACAACTTTTTTATTTGAAAACTTGATCACATCATCCATTGTTTTTACCTTCTCATGTTTAAATGGATCAGCTTGAAGCAGCCGATACAAAAACCGTTTGCCATCAGGATCAATCGGAATAGACTGATCATCTCTTGGTGTCTCAACAAATTTCAATCGTCCTTTATCAATGGCCGATTTAACTATTTGACGAAACATGTTGCAATCCTCAAAATTGTGCTTGGACGAATCATGGAACTTACAATACATTCGTCCCTGGATAGATGGCTCGACATGATGATCAAGAATTCTAATATAATTATTTCTCAACAACAAATCAAAGATTTGATCACACATGTTTGAATTGAAGGTAATTTTTTTATTTTCTAGCCGATCTTGCTGTGAGAACGACTTTGGAGTTAAGCAAACGAATGGTTCAGATTTTGTATCACCCCATTCGGCTATGAATTTTATTTTGCATTCTTTTACCGATGTCATTGGATAAGATATTATACTAGCATCGGTTTTCTGAAAAGAATATAACCTTGGCTTTAAGTTTATGAAACAAAAATAGTTAGAACATGCATGTCTCAATTGAGACCAAGAGTAAGCCAAGTATGAAATAAGCAAAACTACCCAATTAGATATGAACTTTAGATAAAGCAACGAGGAAAGCCTTGGTTGCAACAATAAGTCAGTATCGGTCTTTATAAATGGCGCAGTGGGTTGACCGATATGTTCTATAGTAATTTTATTGCTAACAAGTAAATTACGCTTATTCATTGGTCTTTCAAAATTACTTATGAGAGTTTTTCTAATAGATGCATCAACAATAAAGTTTTGATCAAATCTGAAAATAGGTAAATTATTTGCTAGACATACCTCTTCATACACGCTGGGAGAGCATGATGGTTGTATCACTTCAATAATACTTTGCTCCGTCTTTGGATGGCTCCCCAACGACTTTTCATCACATTTTTCTTGATTCCGTGCATTTTTACTTTGAAGATCCTTGTCAATCGAACTTTGTTCGGCTACTTGTTCTTGTCCTTGAGGTTTGTCAATTTCTGTGGCACGGAACTCATAGGGCAGGAAGTAGGTTCCGTTAACTTCAGAAAAATCAAGCATGGTCGTTTTGCTATGCTTGCCATGCTCTTTCTCAATAATGCTTGCCTCTTTGGATTTCATGGACTCAGAATATATACTACTTGATTCGGCTTTTTCAATCAAAGCATTTTCATGTTCCGAATCATCCTTCTTTTCATTGATTCTACCAATTGGCAATGCTTCTTTTATTTGAGCCAATTCTTTTTCTGTTTGTTTCTGGCAGGGAGCGGCAAAATTGGCTTTAAGTTTTTTCTCAATTTCATCCCACTCCGGATATGATTGCCTCCCAATGCTTTTAGATTCTTTCGGCAATGACACACGGGTGTTGCTGAAATTTTGCACCTGTTTAGGGGGTGTATAATATGATGTAGTATTAGGTGAAGGCATATGCATTGTTGTAAAACCATATTTTTGCTCGCCAATTTTATCAATCGGCAAAGATTCATCTTCTTACAAAACTCTAACTTTTATTGCCACATAATCAGGAAATAGCCCCTTTTCATGTTGTTCAAGGCAAAGAGCACTAATCCTTTTATTTTGGGCTAAACTCTTCAATGCAGCCACCACTACCTCATCTTCTACAATATTGGGCACAACCTCTCCTGTAAAATTTACATTTATTTGGCTATGACCAGGAAGGTGTGAAGCCGAATTATGAACATCTATAGTTGTGTATGGTGCTGAAAAATTACTGTCATGAGGTGTAGCATATGACGGTTGAGAGTAATTGGCCGGATAGCTAGTAGTAGCATGGCCAATTCTCCCATCCATCGGCATGGTTGAACTAGTATATTGCAAATTAGTTGCTGATGAATAAAAAGGTGAAACACTTTGCCGCATGCTATTGGAAGTTCAGACACGAGGTGTTTCAACTTGATTGACCAAACTCCTCATGTCGTTCCACTAGTGCAGAATCGGTCTTTAGTCTCGGTTCGTAAGGACCTTTAGTGCCGGTTCTGCAACCGGCACTAAAGGGCGGGAACTATAGGCCCAACCCTTTAGTGCCGGTTCATCACGAACTGGGACCAAAGGCCCACCACATGGCACGAGCCCGCGTCGGGGGGCTGGGGGCCTTTAGTCCTGGTTGGTTACACCAACCGGGACTAAAAGGTTTAGGGGTTTATGGGTTTATGGTTTATTTTTCCTTTTAATTTTGTATTTTCCATTTTATTATTTTTCATTTCAAACATATTTTACGCTACTACATATTGTATACGTTATGCATATATATAAATAGAATTTCTCGTAGAACCGATCATATATATATCATCGAATTTCTCGCACGACCATTCACATTCACACACACACACACACACACACACACACACACACACACACATATATATATATATATATATATATAATTTGGTATATACAATTTTTCCTATAATTTGAAGATCATTACACATGGAGGCATTACAGCTTGTAATGGTATTCTCCTTTGGGATCTATGACCTGGTCGAGCAAAAATCCTGCTATTTCCTCTTGAATTGCTCGTACGCGATCATTTGGTAGGAGTTTATCCCGCATCTTCGTCATCTTTATTAAAGAAGGAGATCAATATGAATATATTAGTTGTGTGTATATATATTAGAGCATAAAAAAAAGATTTGTGAATTGTGTTCTGGCAAACATACCCAAAGTGCTCTATCAGATGTGCTCCTTTCGGACGTCATCATGCGAATGTTCTCGCAAACGTAGTACACACATAAATTATTCCCCGGCGCCTGCCTCATGGCTTTTACGAGAATAGAATTCAATCAGATAATAATTAAGCAAGCATGATAATGGTATTGATAAAAGTAGAATTAAAGAGATGCGCAGACGTAGCTAGTAGTACTTAATTACCTTGGGTCGCACCCATTTCAGCTGTTGTTTCCATTCGCCTTTAATCTGTTTGATGAACTTTTTCCAAGCCCTGCCCGCCGGCAAAGAAAATAAATAAAAGAATTATTAATTAGTTGATATCGGGAAATGAACTAAAGAGGCCAACATAGTGCGATAATGATTGAAATTACCTGTCGACCATCCCCCTCACGATTGCGTATTCATTACTATCTTTATATAGTGAGTCCAGTACTTGAACTTTTTCCTCGTCAACTTTAATGATTAACAAGATCCAGTGAAAACTGCATGCGCACACGTTTGTATAATTAAGCAGGCATGTGCATAACTCATCAACTACACTTATTAACATCTAGTAAGCAAAAACAGAATTTGTAGTACAAGACAGTGTCACTCATCCTAAGTTGTAAGAAAGTAGTATTTCTAGTTGGGTATTTAGTCGCTTGAAGAACTCTAGCAAGCTTCTCTCTGTGTATGGTCGATCATATTCACGTGACCATGTCTCTTGATTAATGGTATTTGGGTCAATGAACCCAATGCCATAGCGTCCAGCTCTTTTCGTTTCATACATCTTCATTCTGCATAATACCACAGAAAAGAATATAGTGAGGATAATTACAGGTAATGAACGAGCACTACAGCTAGCTAGAGACTTAAATTACAAAAATAAATCACTTACAGACAATAGCAACTGATGATAGATTTGTCGAGTGCGTCTTGATTGAATAACTGAAACATTTCTTGAAACTCAACCCACAGATCTTTTGCATGATAGTAATGCTCTTCCTTGACTTTCACCATGAGGGACTCTCGATCGGTAGTCTTTACTTCTCTCAGGTACCATTGATGCAATTCATACATTCTCGTTGATAGAAGCGGGATCTGCTCAGGCTTGACCATAGGTTGGTCGCAGACATATTTCCATTGTAGTTCCTCCTCTGTAAACCCGTGGACTTCCTCGATGCCTAGGAGTTGTTCAACAGTGATACCAGCCTCTTCAGCCTGCCTTCTATGATCGTCGGTTATTACCAGCTGATCATCGGCGGTACTCACATGTGTTTGAACAATGAGCGGGGGGATCGATTGCACTACATGTTCTCCCAGCTGGGGAACAGTTTTCTCGCTTTTTTTGCCAACTGCTTGGCTCGAGCTCGAGCTCGAATCATTTTTTGTGTGTGCAGAATATGACTTCTTGATAGAGCGCTTATAGTCTGAGTCCCTATGCTTCACAGCCGGTTGAGCATTATCAATAAAGTGTTCTATGACATGCGCAGGTACTTTCTCCTTTGGCGGCGCGGGGGGGGGGGGGGGGGGGGTGAGGGGGGGGGGGGGGGGGGGGGGGGGGGGGGTTCGGCGCAAAATGGGCCCTCACTTGGGCCTCCACTATGGCCGTGTTTTCCTCCTCAGTATAGTCATAAGGCAACTTCGGAAGAGGTTTGAGGCTTGGACCATATTTGTATTTCTTGCCTCCTTTTGTACCGCTAGCCGCCGTAGCTGCGGCGCCTCTCTTCCGTTGTTGCTGAGACGGCGGAGCCCGCTGAGGCGGCGGAGACGGCTGACGCGGTGCCTGACTTGGAGGAGGAGTCGGCTGACGCGGTGCCGGACTTGGAGGAGGAGGAGTGGGCTGACGCGGTGGCGGACTTGGAGGAGCAGGAGTCTGCTGACGCGGTGGCGGACTTGGAGGAGCGGGAGTCTGCTGACGCGGTGGCGGACTTGGAGGAGGAGCCGGCTGACGCGGTGGCGGTGGCCTTGGAAAGACGATGCAATCCTTTCTCCATAGAACCATATGATGTATGGCCTCTCCCAGTGTGCGCTCCTCGTCACCTCCAGGAATGTCAAGCTCTAGCCCCAAATATCCTTTCATCACTTCATCAACCCCGACACGAGCATAGCCAGCTGGAATCGGATTGCAATGGAAGGTTGCTTCAGGGGGATTTGTTAAAGCATAGTCGTCCTCCACCTTCATGGATATGTTCTTCATTTTCAAGTGTAGCTCACAAGTTGTCGTAGCTATGATATCATCCACAGGGTATCTATCCAGCAGTGCATCATCGCCCGGGGCGGAACCCACGCTGCTTCTTGGCATGGATGGGACGGTGCTATCCAATGCTGGATCTGCTTGCTGCTGCAGCTGAGACGCCCTTTCCTGGCTAAGTGAGTCGATCTGCTGCTGCTGCCGCCTGAAAGCGCGTTCCAACTCCGCGTGCTTTGATTCTACCAGTTGAAGGCGGTCTGCTTTCTGCTTCCTCTTCTCCTCCTCCAGCTTCCTCTCCTCCTCCTCCTGCTGCCTCTTTCTCGCACTGCTTCTGTAAGTGTCGTTCCAATCCGCAAACCCCTCAAACCACGAAACAACGCCTTTGCCTCGTGTTCTTCCCGGGTGTTCAGGATTCTTCAGGGCGCGCGTAAGCTCGTCGTTCTCTCTGTTGGGCGTGAACACCCCCGTTCGAGCCTCTTCTATTGCAACAAGTAAACTGTCGGTGGCTCCTTTAAGACTTGCCCGCTCCAAAACCAGCCCTATCTTTGGGTCCAACTTTCCCCCATGCGCATAAAACCAAGTCCTGCACCTGGGGGGCCAGCTCAATGTAACTGGAGTGATCCCTGCATCCATCATCTCTGTAACATCCCCAGCATCACACTACAGTGATCTCTCCCTAATGATGGCCATGTCATCATGATCATCATGCTAATCTGCCACTTGTCCAAAACATAGCCAAATTCAAATTCAAATTGAATGTCAAATATTTGTTTCTACTGTCATGCAAATAAAATAGTCCATCCTATAGAAAATAATCCCTAGATATTTGTCATATTGAAACCAACATTTTTGCAATTCCTAAAATGCCCCTGGATTTTATTTACTGGTCCAGCAGCATTTAATTTTGGCCCTTCCAATTTCTAAAAATGCCTAACCTCTTCCCACGGCCCAGAAACTTTTTGAGCAGCCTCAAAATATTGCCAACAATTAGTGGGCCATGTCCCATATTTTTTTTTCCTGGGTCAATTGACTGCCCAAATAATTCTTTTCCTCTCTCTGATAATAAACAAAAAGAAAAACAGAAAGCAGTAAATAAAAGAAAGAGGCCAGAGGGCCACTTACCTGCTTACCTGGGCCGACGCAGCACAAAAGAAGGCCCAGCCCGAGTACCCCTTCGCTCACCTACTTCCGGCTGTGTGTCGTCGCCGCCATGGACGCAGCTCGTCGCTCCAGCAGCTGCTTGCCACGGCGACAGGGCAGGGGGGTGGGGATAAGCCCGAGCCCCGTTCCTCTCCCCTGGCCTCCCCGCATTCACTCCTCCCTCCTCTCCTCTTCTCCCTCTCTCTCTGTCACCGATTTCCCCTTCTTCTCCAACTTGCCCAACGCGGCCACCACCGTACGCCGCTCACACTCTCGGCCACCGTCGACCCCGCGACCTCGGAGCGAGTCCTGGGGCTCCGTGGGCCTCTTCTTCGTCAACCCCGCGCAACCATTGGAGCTGGGGCACGCTGCACGCGCATCCCCGAGCTCTTCCTCGTCCTCGACACCGGCGGCCATTCTCGGTCGATTCACTCGACCCCGACAACCCCGCGCTTCCCCGAGCTCTCCGGCGAGATCCCTGTGAGCACGCGCTTCTCCCCACCCCTTTCCCAGCTCGTTTTCGAGCTCGTATGCGTGATTGCATCATGGCCGGAGCTTCACCGCCGTCTGCCTAGTCGCCGCCGTAGTTGTAGTAGACCGACGTCGCGTCTGGGCGTGCCGTCGTGCTCTAGTTGTTCCTAGGAAGCCGGCGCGCAGCTCGCGGTGCTCACCTGAGCACTCTAGCCACCCCGGCCATCTCCACCATGGCGCTGCCTCCGCCACGAGCTCGCTCCCGACGAGCTCTGGCGCCCCCGCGACCTATCTCCGACTTCCCCGAGCGCGCACGAGCACAGGCTACGCGCTGGTGGCCTCAGCTGCCACTGCCATGGCCTCCAGGGCGGACTCCGCCGCATCAGTTGGTCGCCGGCGGGAAAACCCCGGCCAGGCTGACGTGGCGGCTTAATGAGCCACTAACCACCCTAATTAACCTAACCCTAGCCACTGACAACTGGGCCCCAGGCCACTAACTAAACTAGTTAGGATTTAAATTAAAAGCGGTTTAGTTACCAGAGACGCTGACACGTGGGACCCACTGGGTCCAGCTGACCTGGTCAACCTGCTGACTGGTGGGTCCAGTGGGCCCCCATTGACTGGTCAAGCCTCCCCGTTGACTGCTGACACAAGCATGACATCATCCTGACGTCATATTCCTTTTCTGGAAATTCTGCTAATTTAAATAAATTCCAGAAAATACTTTAATCTTTAAAAAATGCGTAGAAAATAAACCGTAGCTCGGATCGAAAAACTTAAAACATGAAAGTTGCTCAGAACGACGAGACGAATCTGATCGTGTCGTCTGATTCGATGCCGAAACCCCCTACGTAGGTGAACCCGTAAATTTTAGTCCGATTCCGGTATATGAATAGTGCATAATCACCGAATAATAAATCCCGCGTTAAGCCTAAAATAACTAAAATGACTTAGGTGCATCTGTAGGCAACCCTGCACTGCATCTTAGCAGAGCATACCCTGTATTGCATTGTTTGCTATGCATTTATATGTTTCTTCCCCCTCTTCTCTCTCGGTAGACCCCGACGTCGACGTAGGTCCCTAGACCGACGCAGCTCAGGAGCCCGACGACGCAGTTGACGACCTTGCCCTTGCCGCCGAGCAACCAGGCAAGCACCCCCCTTTTGAGCATTCCGATATCGCCTACTCTTCTCTCTCTTATGCTTGCATTAGAAGTTCCTGCTGCTACTGCTGTCCTAAATCTGCTGCATAGCCTGTTTAATTGTAACCTGCTGTTGATACTTACCTGTTATCCTAAACTGTTTAGCATAGTTTGGGTAGAGACCCAGCAGAGACCCCACTATATCCCGACTGCCCCGCTGGATCATCAGAAGACCCGATCAACGGGATCGAAGACCAGGCCCCGACACCGCACATCACTTCCCCCTTAACTGCTCGACACTACTGGGTTAATATCGAGTGCCGAGGGTGATACCTCGTCAGCACTTCTGATGATAACCTTGTAGGTTAGTTATTCGGTCGTGGTAAGCGAGGGTGATTCCTCCTACACCACCCCCGATAATGACATTGTCGTGCAACTGCTCAAGTATGGACCTCGAGGGTGATGCCTCTTTAGTTCAACTTGATGTTTACGTCAGGTGGGAGTCCAACGAGGGTGATGCCTCAGATTCCTTCTTGATATGATAGCCACACGGATGTCCTTACTTTACTGTTGACACTGCTTATTATGGATAAAGACGGGTCGGCCCTGAGGGGTACCCGCGCGAGCTTAATTGCGAAAGTTGTGGAGTCGGGTGGACCTGGATGGTGCCCGAGTAATGAATACGAGGCGTGGCCGGGCATTCTTAGCCCTTGCCGCAAGTCCTCGAGACGGGGCGACGGGGTCACATCTTTCGTGAGTCTCTGCTCGTTACCGCACTACCAACACACTAACGGTTTGGATATTTGATCCGAGGGGCCTCTGGCCTGATAGCACTAACCATCACGTGGGCATAGTATGGGCATTCTGCGTCGTATACTTCAGCCAAAGCTTAATGGACGTCAGCGATTGAGCGGCACGCGCCGAGTTGGACTGGTTACGCAACTGCGCTTGTATTAAGGGGTTGCTAGGTCTGCTCTCGGCCGTGAACGTAACGTGCAGGAGTTCCCAGGGCGAAGGCCCAAGACCCCTGGGGGCATAGGTTAGTCCGGCGTGCTGACCTCTCTGTTAAGTATTTGGTCGGGTTGCGGCGTATCGTTTGGCCGAGGCTGGGCATGACCCAGAAAAGTGTGTTCGGCCGGAGTTAATCGAGCGTGGTGGATAAGTTGGTGCACCCCTGCAGGGAAGAACTAATCTATCGATAGCCTGTCCTACGGTAACGGACACTCGGAGTTGTATCCCGATCGGTACAACTAGAACTGGTGACTTGAGATGAAATGGATAGTATGGCTTTGGGATTGCTTTCTCGCAGGGAGTCGAGGAAGGATCTCTGGCCGAGGTTGATGACACTACTACTACTTTACATTATGTTACTCTGCACTCTTCTAATGCTGCAAGACTGATGAAGATGCTTGAAGATGCTAGTCTTCGATAGGACTAGTCTTCCCCATCTATTCTGGCATTTCTGCAGCCCAGTCCACATATACAACCTTACTTTGAAAATGTTGCATATGTAGTGTAGATCCTCGCTTGCTGAGTACTTCGGATGAGTACTCACGGTTGCCTTATTTTCTTTTTCTCCACATATCCACTTGTCGCATCCAGATGACGGAGCCCCTGAGATAGCTGCCCCCGTCGACAACTACGGCTACTACTACTACCCTCCAGGCGAGTACTACTACGAGGAGCCGACCGACGACCAGGAGTAGGATTCGGAGGGTCCTAGGCAGGAGGCCTACGCCTTTCGATCATAGTGTTTTATTTTGCCCCGCCTTCCTAAAGGCTTATCTCTATTTCTGTAATATATCTGTACCCAGATATCTGATGCTTCTGCTGACGCTTGTATGCCATCGAGCTATGTATTCGAGCCCTCGAGGCCCTGGCTTGTAATATAAAGCTTGTATGAATTTATTTATGTTTTAGAGTTGTGTTGTGATATCTTCAAGTGAGTCCTTAGGCTTGATCGTGTGCATTTGCGTGTATGGTTAGTGCATGATTAAACCGGGGTCGTCACAATCTCTTGCTCAGCGAGATCCCACTTAGGCCGGGCCACCTCGTAGCCACCTGGCCCCATTTTATGGTGCCACTGCTTTTTTGCGGCATTAATCTTGTTTATTCTCGACCATTCCTGAGCTACTTCCGATTCCTTGAAGTTCACGAAAGCATCCCAGTGATTTCTTGCCTTCTCCAGTGTTCCGTTGAATTCTGGAGTCTGCTTTCCTTCTTTGAGGTACGCGGCCCATATATTTTTCCTGTGGTTGTTGAATGCTATCGCCATCTTCTTAAGAGCACTGTTCTTGACTTTCTTTAGATCTGCATCTGTCAAATGATCTGGTAGGGTGAAATGTGACATGAGCGATTCCCAAAGCAGATCTTTTGCTCTTTGGTCGACAAAAGTAACATCTGGATCTCCCTTTGCTGGCTTTTTCCATTTTTGAACGAAGATCGGGATTTGGTCCCTGACAATAACTCCGCATTGACGAATGAACTTCTTCGCATTCTTCTTAGGTTCAAGCGGTTCGCCATTAGGTTTGATGGCATCGATGTTGTACTTTACGCCAGCCTGCAACTTCTTGGCCGGGCCTCGAACTGTCCTGCTGCTTGTAGAAGATTTGCTCGATCCGAAGGGCTAAAAGAAGAAAGATCGATTCGTTAATATATATACAAATCAATTAAAACATGTGATGATCACCAGATGCCTTATATAAATATACCTCGCCGGTCTTTGTTATTTGAAGAACAACATTTCCTTCGTCGTCATTGTTCTGGACTTCATCTATTCGTTCGTCTTCATCAAAAATTATACCCTCACCGGTATTGTTTAGATATTGCGAGCCGCCATCTTCTTCATTCTTATCTGGGCTCGGGGAGCGTATGATGTCGAACATAGTCTCTTCTCCTTCTCTGCCGGTATTGTCCATAGCTTTTATTTAACTAATCCAGAAGAAAGATAAAACAATTTAGTATTCAAATTAGAATGCATGCATGCAATCAATAAGAAAAAACTGAATCATAGTAGATAATACATCTCGAATAATTAATCCAGATAATATACATCATCGAATATAATCTCGAATACATCGTCTCGAATATAATCTCGAATACATCTCGAGTATTATCACTAATACATCTCGAATATTATCATATATATAACATCACTAGCTAATACAGATCGAATATTATCGAAGAATCTAGTTCACTCGCGGTTCCTGAGGCGCGGGCGATGGACACCCAAAGAGAAGGAACGATCACAGGATCATAGCTTGGGTGAGATCCCTGAAGAACCTGCCAGGTATTGGAGAACCTGACGTCCAACGCATCCATGTAGCGACGGACGTGCTCGTCCTCCTCCCTGACACGGCGACGTACCACCTCTGGCGGGGCCGGCTGCCTCCGCACCGAAAGTGGCCCACGCGAACGCCACTAAAGGAGCTCCGGGTCGACGACGGGACCCGGGGCCGGGTTCCTCACCAAGCTGCGCGCCCCTGAAGGTAGCACCTCCCAGTGCCAGCCCGGCAGAGCCCAGTCCTGGACATGGCGCCTCTGAAGCAGGACGTCGTCGCGAACGAGTCGACGACGAGGATGCGGGCCGGGCATCGTTGACGTCGAGAACAAATTCTTATGAAAAAAAATTCCTATATATGCAATGCCATTTTATTAGGAAATTTTGAGCAAAATATCCTCTTTTCAATTATAATGTCCCATTCCTAGATTATAACTACCCTAATAATATTCCTTTCTCAAAAAATTCCGAAACTTTTCCCACTTATATATAGTCCTTCTAACAAATATATATATGGTCAACTTTTTCCTATGCAACTTTTTTATATGCAAATTTTTTCTATACTATGATATACAACATTATATAAAATTAAAAAACAGAAAAAGAAACACTAATTAAGCATACTTCTATACATCCATTAAAAAACAGAAAAACAACATTATATAAAAAAAAATCTATACTAATTAAACACTAATTATATCCATCTAACATGCTTCTACATAATATATCTAGTGAAAAAAATAATCATCTAAAACATCTAAACTAATTAATTTCTATACATACATATATACTAATATACTAATTAATTCCTCAAATGTCAAAATTCCTCAACTTTTTTCTATACATACATATATACTAATATACCAACATGTATAGTGAAAAAATTTCTATAGATACATATATACTAAATAATCATCTAAAACAACTAAAACATCTAAATAAAACATCAAACATTCATGCATACATGTATACAAAAAAAAACTAGTGAAAAAAAATCGCCGGAGGGGGCGGCCGCGCGAGCTCACAGCGGACGGACGGCGGCGTCGAGGTGCAGGGGCGCGGACGGACGGCGACGGCGACGGTGAGGTGCAGGGGCGCGGCGGCCACGACGTCGTGGTGCGGCAGAGGCGCGGACGGACGGCGGCGTCGAGGTGCGGTAGGGGCGCGGACGGACGGACGACGAGGTCGAGGGGCAGGGGCGTGCGGACGGACGGCGATGGCGAGCTCTGGCAGCCTGGCGGCGTGGTGGTACGTTCTGTGGGGTAACGCAGCAGAAAACAAAAATTTTCCGACCTACGCACCAGCCCAGGACCACTATGGAGATTGCATACAAGGTTTGATCATTTTCGTTACCGACTCGTAGCGCAGCGGAAGTAGAGTCGATGATGATCGGCGGTGCAGATCCCCGCAGCTAGGATTTACAACCTCCGAACCGCGAGGATGTACTCCCTCATCTGCCCCACGGACAGCCCTCCGGGAGGCGGTCGAACAGTCCCCCGGACGGTGTCATGGACAGCCCTTTGGGAGGACCTTCGAAACTCGGACGGTCACTCGGACAGCCCTTCGGGAGGACTCACAGAACTCGGACCGTCACTTGTACAGCCCTTCGGGAGGCACTCACGAACAGCCCCTCGGGCACTAAGATCGAAACTACGACCTCTCTACAGAGTTGCACACATACGGTGTCATCTATCCGGCAGGGCTTCGCCGTCCAGAACTAGTTCCCACCGGAACCCAGACAGCCTTTCGGCTCTACGAAACTCTTTTCGTGGGAGGGAGAGAGAAGCCAGATTATTGCATGGCACTTGTATGTGAGAAGGGATGAGTTTTGGGCAGCCCCCTCACCTCCTATTTATAGGAAAGCCAAGGGGTAGAGGCAAGGGGTAAAAAGACCAAAAGGGGCTCAAGATCTTTTCACCCAAAGTGACCACAAAGGGGTTGTGTGGTAGAACATATCCACCATGAGGTGGAAGGAAACCCCAAGGGCCCCCCACACCACCATGGACGAAATTTGGTGCTGCCCCTTTGGGGGGGGGGGGGGGCACCACCTTCACACACCCTTATCTCTCATCAAAAGTGATTTTCTTTAGAAGAAAAACCCAAAAAAGCACTTTCACTATTCACGACGACATTTTTCAGCGTCCGTACGAACTGAAAATATTATGTGGAGATTTTTTGATCTGTTTTTTTTTCCTGCTTAGAACATTTCCAGTACCCACCATAATAATTTTCAACGCGTTCTGGAACAATTCTAGTTTAGTGATTTCATCTGCGAAAAGCATCTGAAGTGGTTCCGGCAGCTCCGGAACATTTCCGGTTTTTCTTCCAGAAAATTCCCAAAAGTTTCCAGAATGATTCTGGGACCCTCCAAGAATTATCGGGCATGTGCCGAAACCAATTTGACTTTATGGTATCCTCTGAAACAACTTTTCAGTTTCACCGGAACTCATCCGGTGACCTCTCTCCGCGGAACTTTTCCGCTGTCCGAAACTTTTTCGGTGTCCGAAACTTTTTCGGTGATTTTCTCTCAGACTCCCTGTCTAGTATTCAGCAGATAGATGACCCTTAAGCGTGTGACCCTATAGGTTCGGTGAAGTATAGACATGACATGGAACCCCTTCCGATCAATGATCAACATCGGAGCCGTGGACACCCATATTGACCCCTATACCCACACGAATGAATATTCGAGTGAACCTCCAGTTGCCGTGTGCTATTCCTGTTGCTCGCGATATGTTACAAATACCCGAGGTGAGACATGTTGGCATTTCCGTGGATCAACAACTTGTCCACTATGCTAGTTACCTCGTTACCGGTATCGTTCTCTTTTCTCGTTCCCGTGTTCCGGCATCCCCGTGATCAAATCACAAAGTGTCTGGCCAGACGATGATGGATACCGTAACACCGAGAGGGCCCAGAGATATCTCTCCATCGTCGGAGGAGCAAATCCCAATCTCGAGCTATCAAGTTACTTGACACACTTTTCCATGAACCCGTAAGCCGCCGTAATAGCCACCCATTTACGGATGACGTTTAACAAACCCCAAAGTTCATGAAGCAAGCATGAAGAAACTCGATACTCTCATGGTCTGAGGAATCATGCAAACGTTAACCATCTCTGTGTTATTAACCATTAACTTGTGATGAATGTATCTCATAGCATAACATCAATCGGGTCGATTCAACACAAATGTTCTTCTAACATTGTGCCCTCAAAGTTGCTGGCATAGACATGCCCATGATCAGGAAAACATAACCATCATGCAACACTTGAGCCAGTCATAGAGGCTTGACTAGGAATACATTTTACCGTTTATTATTCCACACGTGCATATGAGTCTTCCTCCGAGCCTCGTGGTTATTGCAGACTCGAGAACCATAGCAGTTATAGCATGGAACATAAACATAATAATGAGCATGGAGATAAAAAAAACATTTATTATTGCCTCTAGGGCATATCTCCTACACGTTCGGCGTCGTCGAGAAGAATGGCAGATTTGGGGAAAAATTCGTAAGTGTTGTATATATAGGAGGCACCTTTAGTCCCGGTTGGAGCCACCAACCGGGGCTAAAGGGTGAAATTTGTCCAGGCAGAGCGGCGGGAAGCCAAGCCTTTAGTCGCGGTTGGAGCCAGTAACCGCGACTAAAGGTGGTGTGCCAGGCGAGGGGCGCGGTGGATGTTTAGTCCCACCTCGCTAGTTGAGAGGAGCTCGCACCGGTTTACAAGCCCCACCGCGGCTACCGTGTCGAGCTCCTCTCTAATGCAGGCCTTCTGGGCCTACCGCACCTGTGCTGCCCTGTGGGGCCTACTGGGCCTTGCGGGCCTATATCCTGGCACAACTAGAGGTTGGGTTTCTAGTCGTATGCAGGCCGTGGCGGCCCAATAGGCGGGCTTTTTTTTAATTTATTTTTTTCTGTTTTTTTGTTTTCTGCTTTATTTATTTTCTTTTGTTTTTGAGTTATTTTTTGCTTTATTTAGAGTTTCTTTGTGAATCTTTTTACTTTAGGTAAAAAAATATAAACTTTCTGTTAGTGCTAGTAGTTTTCAAATTTGAATAGTTTAAATTTGAATTATTTGAAATTTGTGTGAATCACTAGTTTGTGAATAACTTTACTTTAAAAATATATTTTCAGTGATTCTTTTTTCTGCTGTTTAATATTAGTGTGTTTTATCATTATATTCAATTTGGTAATTCTTAGTTTATTTAAAAAAATGAAATGCCTTTGTAACAGACGAGTTTTCGTCAGAAACCCTGATACTTCGAAAGAGATTGTCCAGTTTGTACACGAAGTGCATCCAGATTTTGCCGTAACCCTCTCAACTTTTTAGCACATGCTATGTGGGTGAAATGATGATACCATGCCAACTTTCAAATTTTTCAGAGTTCATTTGTAGTGCTTTTCAATTTCAGGGTCATTTAGCTCAAAAAATCAGTAAATGCATGAAAAATAGCAAATAAAGTCAGAAAGGGTTAAAAATTGATGACATGGCTTCGAATGGTGCATACTGAACGCACAAAAAGTC
Organism: Thinopyrum elongatum; assembly: GCA_011799875.1. NCBI lineage: Eukaryota > Viridiplantae > Streptophyta > Magnoliopsida > Poales > Poaceae > Thinopyrum > Thinopyrum elongatum. The sequence goes on along the minus strand of CM022302.1, from coordinate 93,439,415 downwards.
TGGAGTTGAAATAAGTTTAAAACAATGAAATGCCTTTGTAACAGATGAGTTTTCGTCCGAAACCCTAATACTATGAAAGAGATTGTCCATTTTGTACACGAAATGCATCCAGTTTTTGCCGTAACCCTCTCAACTTTTTAGCACATGCTATGTGGGTGAAATGATGATACCATGCCAACTGTCAACCTTTTCAGAGTTTATTTGTAGTGCTTTTCAATTTTAGGGTCATTTAGCTAAAAAAATCAGTAAATGCATAAAAAATAGCAAATGAAGTCAGAAAGGGTTGAAAATTGATGACGTGGCTTTGAATGGTGCATACTGAACACACAAAAAGTCTGGAGTTGAAATAAATTTAAAAAAATGAAATGCCTTTGTAACAGATGAGTTTTCGTCCGTAACCTTGATACTTCGAAAGAGATTGTCCATTTTGTACACGAAGTGCATCCAATTTTTGCCGTAACCCTCTCAACATTTTAGCACATGCTATGTGGGTGAAATGATGATACCATGCCAACTTTCAACCTTTTCAGAGTTAATTTGTAGTGCTTTTCAATTTCAGGGTCATTTAGCTCAAAAAAATCAGTAAATGCATGAAAAATAGCAAATGAAGTCTGAAAGGGTTGAAAATTTGTTTGTACATAATATTTCTTCGCGTTTCAAATGCCAAAACACATAAGTACCCTAACTATTACAAAGATTCCCTCCGGTTTGTCCGAAGTGGCACTTTTCAGATATATAAGTCCGAAAACTCACTAGAGAAGAAAGTAATGACAGTGAAGCCGGTCACATCCCAGAGTGGGATCTTTGGGTATAAAACTTTTTCTTCGTGTGTGGCCCTTTGCGCCGTAACTATGGACAATCTTCATCATTTAACTGGATGCTCGGGTCAATATTCATAGTGAAGGGAGCAATTTCATGAAATTTTTCATAATCTTCTGACATGTCTGTCTTGTCCTCCACTCCCACGATGTTTCTTTTCCCTGAAAGAACTATGTGGCGCTTTGGCTCATCGTATGATATATTCGCTTCCTTATCTTATCTTTTTCTTGGCTTGGTAGACATGTCCTTCACATAGAAAACCTGCGCCACATCATTGGCTAGGACGAATGGTTCGTCTGCGTACGCAAGATTGTTGAGATCCACTGTTGTCATTCCGTACTGCGGGTCTTCCGTTACCCCGCCTCCTGTCAGATTGACCCATTTGCACCGAAACAAAGGGACCTTCAAATCACGTCCGTAGTCAAGTCCCCATATCTCCCAAACTTGATGGGCATAATTTGTCATAAACACGAAATGCAACAAATAGTTATAAAAGAGAATATACCACATCCGAATCATAAACCGGACGAGGGCCGACGGGGACGGATATCAAAACCATGCCACTATGTATAACAAACAACGTACGGGTAAGAAAATTATACAAGTAACTATCTAAATCACACAAACATGATTTTTTTAAAAAGGATAAGAACAAGAGGCTCACCAAGGTGGTGCCGGCGACGGGACGGTGCGGGCGATCGACGGTGGTTAGGACGGGGACGGGAAGGCACTAAGTAAACCACACCTACACATGCAAACTAAGAATTTAATTCGAGCTCAAATTGCATATAAATCAAATAAACTACCACATATAAATACTCCCAAACTAAAACCCACAAATCACTATACTTATAGAGCATTGCAAGAGCTAATCTAGCAATGAGAGATGAAAGGACAAAGTTGCTAATCTTTGTGAACACTTGGTTGGATGGGGTGCCTTCAAACCTTGACAATTTTTTGCAAAAATGAAGGATGAGCTCGAGCAAGAGGGGAAGAACAGAGAGGAGAGGAAAGGGGAAGAGCAGAGAGCTCGGGCTCGATGAAGGGTTTATATAGGAGCATCTTTAGTCCCGGTTCGTGACACAAACCGAGACTAATGGTTAGCCTCTAGTCCCGGTGTGTGTCATGAACCGGGACTAAAGGTGCTAGTGGGGCCCCAGCCTGACACCAGCCTGCCACCACCCCTTTAATCCCTGTTCATGTCACGAACCGGTACTATAGGTTCAACACGAACCGGGACTAATGATGCCCGCCCCCCTAGCCATTGGAACCGGCACTAATGGTCACATTAGTACCGGTCCGTTTACAAACCGGGACTAATGTGGCTCACGTAAAGTAGTTTTTCTACTAGTGTTCATCGGCATAACGATTTGTGGGGTTGCCGATGCATGAGAGTTGAAGTACATATGGTACATGTTACTAGTACCGTAAGAAGTTGAAGCATGTAAATTACTTTGAATCGGCCTTTGCACGTAATTAGATACATGATTGAAACAACTAGGGCTGGCCGATAGAGTATACTCATTGAACAATCTAGTAACATCATATGAATTATTTGCATCTACAGTAGAGAATTGGGTATTCATATTACCTTTGTAGATTGCAAACCCTAGATGACGATCTCTTCGTAGTAAGAACGGGCTGTAGACCGTTCAAAGCTTCGTCCCCAGCGGAGTCGCCAAAAAGTGTGTTCGCACACGAACAAGTCACCGTGTACCTCCAACCGCGAGGGTGATGCACCGCAGCTCATGTCGAAGGAGACCCGTCCAGAAGCGCGGTACGCAAGCAATCCGACGGACGATTTTGAGGACCCGAAACCCCACACGCTCGGGAGGGACCCCGTCAAGGCGCGGTGGCTATGGGCTGCCCTAGGTCGACTCGATCGCCCCTAGGGCCTCAAAGTTCGCCGCCCTACAACGAAGAACGAACGAAGAACGAGAAGAAGAAGAACTAGGGTTAAGAAGAAAAGATAAATGATAAAAAGTGGTACATGATTTGATCGACTGTGTGTTGTTCAATCGGCCGTCACCCCTTAGGTATATAAGAGGCCGCTGGACTTCCCGTGCAAGGAAAAGGCTCGGATTCACATCCAAAACCCTAGTCAAATTCGGATGGTTTTGTCCAAACTTTTCAAAACTGTTCGGTTTAAAACTGGCTGCACCTTGCGGGTCTTTTTTGAGGTGGTAAACGACCTCAGATGGAAACGAGCACAAAAGCAATGTTGACTCTTTCAACGAGACGAACAACTTTCATGTTGAATATTTTTTGATCAGAGGCCATCTTGAGGGGCTAATTGCTCACGCATTGTATCAGACATCCATCAACATGTGTCTGATGTCCAGCGTAATATTTTGATCTCTAGCCAGTCCGCACCGTGTTAACTGTAACTTTTGCATACGACCTCGGATTGGAACGATTTTTATATCAAAATCGATCGTTTCGACGAGATGAAGACAATTCGTATAGAACATTTTCTCATATGAGGTCGTCTTGGTGGCTAAATCGGCCAAACAACACTCTGAATATAAGATCTTAGTACTTTGAGCATAGTTTCGGCCTTTGAAATGAGATCGGATGGCGATGACCCAAACTTCAAAGATGTTCACGTCGACAATATAATACTTTTTCATGTAGACCACTTCTTCATTTGAAGCTATCTTAATTAAGTTGTTGACCTTACCAAAATCTGGTGTCAACCCACGTATCTATGTTTTGCAGGATTTTTGTTGTTGTTGCACTGAGATCGCTGTATCTGTGTGGATCGCTTGCCAAACTACTCCAGCTCTCTGGCCAGCTGTGCTCATGCCTATTCCTAATTCACTTCAAATCGCCACGAGCTCTGCATGCAGAAGCAGCAACATTTGTTGACGGGAGTAGAGCCGCATGGAGCAGGACGACATAGCTCGTTCATTGTGTACTCTAATTAGTTAGTTTTTTTTTGCGAGAGTTGATTAATTAATCTGATGAGTAACTTTTTTGAATTTAATTGTTTGGATTGCTTACCGCATGTGTCACATCACTCACGTGGTAATCTGATGAGTAACTTTGATACTCTGATCTTACATTCCTGTGACAGGAACCTTATAATTCTAGGCGAAGCTAGGACTGGACCAATCCCCTGGTTGGGCTAGATTATTACTCACTAGATATTGGGCTAAGTTGTTACACACCGGGCCAAGCCCAAGAATGTAAATTTGAAGAAAAGATTGCAAGAACAAAAGTGCTCCAGCAGCAGAGGTTTTGTAAGGAACAGGTACAACTTTCTATGGAAGCATGAAAAATCCTTTATGGAAGAGCGATCTTTCTTTCATGTTCTATTTCATAACATATGCAATGTAAACCTTCATTTGTTCATCACATCATCACAGAAAAATGTTCATTCACCTTAGCAAAAAAAAGCTCACGTGGATCCCAAATATTCCAATTTTCTTCTCTAAATTTTTTTGCGTGATTTTTTTTTAAAAATTACCCATTCATGGAAACTGTTCACTTATCTCCACAAAAATGTTTGTCATAGTTTGGAAACTGGTACCCATGCTTGTGAAACAAGAATTTTCTAGGAGATATTTGCTTCACTTTTTTGGCGATAAAAATGCAGCAACGGTGAATATAATTTCTTTCGCCTCGAACAGTACATCATCAATCACCAAAAAATCGAAATCCAATATGTTGGAAGAGCAAGAAAATGTAAAAAAAAAATCAAAAGCTTCGCTAATATGTGGCAAAGAAATGATAAATTATTTTGCAAGTGAAAATAATAATGGAAAATGAGATATCAAAAAGTAAAAAGAAACGATTAAATAAGAAGATAAAAAGGAGAAATCGGAAATGAAGAAGGTAAAGAATGAAAAAACATGAAACGAAAGAACAACAATGTTTGGTAGGCAAATATTACTTTTATCAACAACATTACTTTTATCATAACAAAAAGGCCTTTCAACTGAAGAAAATAAGCATGAGCGACCAGGGGCATGCAAATAACTCAGGGTGAGTAGCTTCATCTGCACCTCATTAGGGAAATTATAGTGACCAAAAGCGTCACAAATACTTGTTTATTGTTTTGATGTGAGCACAAAATTCTTATCTAACTGCAGAAAACTCTGTTTCGGCAAATGGAAAAATATGGGAAGAAGGTCAAAGAATACATTGCAAAGAACCTGAAGGATCCCTATCCCGCAAAGAACAACAAACACCGTATAGAAAAACAGGTGATGGCAACAGTAGCAGATATCTGGGAAAGGCAACAATCAAAACAAAGCCAAAGACTAATCTTAAGTCCTTACTTTGTACATGTTGTATACCAAACAAAAAAAAATTGTTTTTTCTAGCATCCTTTATTAGGTATTATTATGTTTCTTTCTAACATTCCGGTCGGTAATTTATGTAATTTGGTTTAACCTTTTTTGTAGGAGGTGCTGAAAATTGACAGCAAGGAAAATATCCATAATTTCAACAAAAAAGCTTGAAGGGCGACAAGATTATGAATCATGTAACACAAGATCAAAAGGAGAGGCTACTAACAACAAAATTTGTAATCATTCTGTTTATAACAAGCTCAAAATTCTATAAATTTTGTTTTTCTTAATAAATAGTTTAAAAAAACCCTGAAATTTTGTGAAAACTTTCCTCTTCAGATATTCATGCCCAGCAAGAAGGAAGACCGTTACACACTATATGTGATGGACGTAAATAAGGGAGAGGTTAAAATCCTGATACCAAAAGAGACCACACCTGCTAAAGATTAAAAAGATCAAGAGGAGTGGCTAAACAAATATCAAAGAAGTTGATGCAAAAGAGAATTAAAAAGGAATAATACCATGAACATAAAAATAGAATGGTAAGTCTTATAAGTAGTGATTTTCTTTTCTCTCCAACCATACCTTCTAGGTGTTTTTATTTAAAACACAACACAATCCTCAGATGGCCAGGATGGAAGCATCCTTGCTACACTTATTTGGAGGAGAAAGACACTGTAATAGCAAATACTTGAAGAGTTGAATTTTTTGATTTTGAAGAAGAAGTGCCAAATGTTTACCATTGTGAATCACAATTTACCATACTAAGATGTTCACTTCTCTATAACGGCGGAGAGTTCGAAAAATTGAAAGAACATTTTGATGTAAGTTTTCGTTGAACCTTTATTTTGTAGACGCTCTTGGTTTGCAGCTTTCCAAAATGCAATACATACAAGACCCTAGATCTGTGCTTCCATAGGCTAATGGAAAAACCACTGCTTGTGCTCCCACAAACCATCCATATAGATGATCTGTGCTTCCAAAAGCCAGAGAAAAGCACTGCCTGTGCTCCCACGAACCATTGATTTGTGCCTCCAAAGTGAGGGGAAAAGTATTGCATGTGCTCTCACAAACCATAGATCTATGCTTCCAAAACTAATGGAAAAAGCACTGCCTGTTTTCCCACAGACCATACATATAGGTAATACGTGCTTTCAAAAACCAGGGAAAAAGCACTGCATGTGCTCCCACGAACCATTAATATGTGCCTCCAAAACGAGGGGAAAAGCACCGCATGTGCTCCCATAAACCGTTAGATATGTGCATCCAAAACTATGGAAAAAGCACTCCTTGTCTATCCGCTACTGGCCAAGAGTGTGTTTCACGAGCCAGAGGCGAGCATGAATCATGCTATAGGTGTCGTGTACCGATGAAGCCACAAGCACGTGGTACGATCAACACATGCCTTGACCTATGACCCCCTTCATGATGTATATGATAACTTGATGAACCGGAGGCAAGCAGGAAGCGCGGTAATATTACTGAAAACTTGAAGTTCCAAGTTAAAAGTTGTCATTTGTTTGAGTTGAAAGCTATAGTGCTGCCTCCCTTTTTTACCCCATTAAACTCCCCCTCCCAAAAATAAGACAAGAAAAAGAAAGTGAAAAAAGGGGAACTTGACTAGCAACAAATCTATTTTTGGAGTTTAAGTGCGAAATGCCACTTCTGTTTTCAGTCCGTTGCACGTGGAAACGGAAACAGGGAAACCGAGAACTTGGAGGGGCAAATTGCAAAACTTGTGAAACCAGAAAGCTGGAAGAAACCAATTCGATGGAGCTGCTCGCTAGGGAGCGCTCTGTGCACGCCACTTGTCGCACGCAGAGCGCTTTGTAACTGACCGTTGTTTCCCTTTCGTAAGAGGTTTCAAATTCTGAAGCCCATCTCCGTTGGTTACATTTCATGGTTTGTGGCCCAGGACCGATCCATATAAAAGCATAAGAATAACATGACTTGAGTCCATAACTCAAAAAGTGATGGGGGCGCGGCTATGTGTCACCCGCAGCGGGCCGTATGCCAGCCTCGCCTGCAGCTAGTTGGTAGTGGGCCAGCCCAACAATGACATAGTCTTGTCGTGATGATGTCATGCTGACATCACACGTGTTTTTTTTCTTCTTTTGTTTATATTTTGAAACAAATATATAATATATATATATATATTATATATATATATATATATATATATATATATATATATATATATATATATGAAGTTGATTTAGTAAATGCAGTGTACAAAAAATATTAGCCGCACACTTAGAAATTTTTTCTACCATTCAAAAAAATGTCCGAACAAATGTGTACATGACTATTTTAGATATATTATGAAATGTTAAAAAAAATGTTCGTGTAATTCAAAAAGTGCTTCGTACCATTCAAAAATGTACGTTAGATTTCGAAAAAAAATATTCACATGTTTCAAACAAAATGGTTGTGACATTTCGAAAAAATGTTTGCCCAATGTAAAAAAAGAGTTCTCATAGTTAAAAAATGTTTTATATCATCCAAAAAATGTGTCAAGGTGTATTTCAAAAACTGTTTAACACCCATTCAAGAAAATGTTCAATACAAATATTTAAGAAAATGTGATAGAATGTTTTTAAAAATGTTAAACATATATATATATATATATATTTAGATGTATAAGAAAAATTACAATGTGTATGAAAAAGTAGACATGAAAGCAAATATTTTCCAAATGTTAATCATGTATTTGATAAACGTAAATGAGTGGAACAAAAAAGTCATGCGATATATGGAAAATGCCAACGCTTATGAAATGTAGACATGTGTGAAAAAAGTAAAAGAAGGAAAAAAACTGAAGAAACCAATGAAAACCAAAGAAAGTAACAAAAAAAACTAACAAAACCAAAGAAAGAAACAAAAGAATAAGAAGGAAAACAAAACCCAGAAAACGTCAGTGAAAAACCGAAGAGAACCCGAGGAAAACCACAGTACAAACAATGGAAAACCCGGAGAAAAAAACAACGGAGAAAACTCACACACGCTACAATGTTGGACCGGCTCTGTAGTTGCCCGCTGTAGGCGATTCCTAATAGAATTCAGTAGGGGTAGCACATAGCACTTGCACGAGTGATAGGCCAGGGCTTGGAATGTTAGTACATGATGTCAGCACGAACTGTAACCTTAGGAGTGCTCCTAATTGGTGTTTCAGGCGCTGAATTAGAGCGCCATCGCTCACACCGTCTCAGTTGGGCCAGCCCATATTCACTGTCACATGCTCGCTCGAGCTGTTCAGTCGCTCGCTCGGCCACTCGGGCTACTAGTTCAAGAAAAACCAGTACTACCTGTTTAGGAGAAAAAATGACTCCCCGCCTTTTTATGAAAAAATTGTACTTTTAAAAATGTTCATGAATTTGAAAAAAATTCATGAATTCAAAAGATGTTTGTGGATTTGAAAATTTTCATGATTTTTATAAAAAAAATCATGGTTTGTTTTTGAAAATGAGCCAATTCGAAAAAGTTTGTGACTTGAAAACAATCGTTAATTTAAAAAGTCAGAAATTTGAAAAGGTCCTGAATTTGGAAAAAACGAATTTGGTAAATATTGAGGGATTAAAAAAGTTTATGGATTTGAAAATGTTTACAAATTTGAAAAAAAAATTGTGGATTTTAAAACGTTTGAAAAATTGCAAATTTTTTGCAATTTTTATAAACTTTCATGCAAATTTGCCAATGAAATAAACGAAAAAGGAAAACAAAAAAAGAAAGAAAACTAGTCAGATGCTTCTAGAAGCATCCTAAAATTGTGGGAAGCTTTTTGAAGGTTCACAAAACCAGTCAGATTTTTTTAGGCAAGCTAGCTAGAAGCTGCACAAACCATGAATGAGCGTTCAAGCGTATGTGGGCCGACTTAGTTAATTTCACTTGTTGCATTCGGACATCTTATACTCGATTCTTATATCCATATAAAGACATGCAAAAGGAAATAGAAACTACGTACTACGTCAATCCTAACTACTCCTCGTCGGAGATCACGACGATCTCTGTGTCCGGCTCCGACAGCATGGGCGGCAGGTGCAGCTCCGGCTCCTCCGCTCCGGCCTCCTCCGCCTCTATCTCCGCGTCGAGCTCGGCGAAGAGCGCGTCGGACTCCGCCTGCTCCCGCCGGAGGAACGCCCGGTTGGCCTCCACATAGGCCTCATCCTGGATGGACTCCAGGATGGCCTGCTGCTCAGTCATCTCGTCGGACTGGGCGACAGCGAACTCCGCCAAAGCCTGCTCCATGTTGAAGGCGGGCACCTGCTGGTCCGACTCCTCCGTCTCCTCCACCTCCATCGGAGAGGGAGGAGGTGGATGGGTTTGGACTGGCGGCGCGGAGAGGGGAGAGGGGGATGGGTTAGGGTTGCGGGATGTCGGCCGGCTTAAATAGCTGGATTTCGTCTTGGGCGGCGAGCCGGAGCGGCGCCACGCGACGTTCATACCGCGGCGACGGACGCGGCGTCCGTCGAACCGTCGGGTTTCCGGACGTTTCTGTGTGAGGCCACGACGTGATGGGCGCGCCCGGGCGTCCCATATCCGTCCCATATTTGAGCTGAATATGGGGTGCCGGTCAGTCCAGGCGTTTGAGGAGCCGTCTGGGTCAAAAAATGGTGACCGAGCGGCCCACTAGAGCGTATGAGGCAGATTTGAGAGGTCCGATTGTAGATGCTCTGATAAACCTTGATAGAGACGGTAGCTGCTAGTAATTGTGAGTCACGAGCTTCGTGTAGCCCGCTGCGTGTAGCCTAGTAGCGCTGCAAATGGAAGGCAGCCTTGGGTGCCTGCTAATTGCCGCAAGAGGCGGCGTCTGTTGTTGGACATCAGGCAGTCGGAGCGACAGGGTGCTGCAGTGGCTGGAGTTCAGTGGCTTGGGATGGATCTGCATGTAGGTACTGGTGGTGGTTCACTCTTGGGCGTAGAAGCGAATTTTCCTTCCGTATCTTCCAATTTAAGGCGACGAAGCAACAAGACGGAGAAGTACAGACATTACCCGTCCCCCTTCGCAGAGATTTTTGGCATTTAAATGTACAGATCCATCGGCCGATCTGTGCCAAGAATGAATGGCGGACGATAGAGCACATTTTGTTCAGTTTTGCTAGAACTCATCTAGCTGAGTTTTAGTTATGTCTCATTCACTTTTATAGCCATTGGATGTATACTATAAGATGCGTGTGTGCTGACATGGGTTGTAGTAAATCTGTGCCAAGAATGAATTGCGGACGATAGAGCACATTTTGTTCAGTTTTGCTAGAACTCATCTAGCTGAGTTTTAGTTATGTCTCATTCACTTTTATAGCCATTGGATGTATACTATAAGATGCGTGTGTGCTGACATGGGTTGTAGTACTACTTTGATATGTTTTTGTTTTTCAGGCGAATGAGACCAAATTATATCTCATCTAGATGAGTCTTAGGCACTCCCCATTTTGTTTCTTCCTAATTTTGGACCTCTACGCTTTAACTTACTCCCTTATTTTTCTTTGTTTTTTTTTCTCAACCATCTACAACTAGCCAGCCAAAACGCACATATATCTCAGCACATTAAAAGTATACGTGTGCTGCATCTGTGCATGCATGCAGGTGCAATGCATGAATGTACGTAACACGACAAAATTGCAGTTTCCTTTTCCGAATTGCCTTCCACCGAGGCACTGACTCTCTCTCGAACTTTCGCCTCGCTTTATAAATAGAACAATGATCCATACAATTCAAATCTGAACATCACCAAACAAACGACGGCTGGGGCCATAGCACAATCACGCCCAAGAAAATATAAGAGAGCGTCCGTGCAGGCGGCCGGGGGCATCGTCGACTCCAACATAGATGCCTCTGGTTCGGCTGTGAGAGCTGCTCAGCAGGGCCAGGAGGGCCTTAGTAGTGCGGGCAAGGGGGCGACCCTGGTGCAGCCGCTTCCTGCTGGTGGGGGCCGCGACCAAGGGGTGGTTCCCCTGAGCTTGGCGGCTGCTCCCAGGCCGCAACTGATGGAGTCGCTGGGCGCGGCTTCCCTGGAGATCTAGGGCGTGGTGGAGCCTGCCATTTCGGCTGGTGGTGGAGCTGAGGGACTCCAGACTGTTCCTGGGGTGATGCAGCAGGCTGGTGGTGGCCAGTCCGTTGATGCTGCGCTACCTGGGGATGGTTTGGAGGCGGACTCGGAGGCGAGAGCTACTGGTGGGCAGCGGCCAAGCATCGACGCCAAGGGTAGGGAGACCATTTGGGGACGCTGGAAGCGTGTCCACAGGGAGGAGCGCGAGGAGCGTGCTGTGGTGCAGTACGCCGGCGTCAAGCATGCCATGTTCGGGGTTCCCACTCCGCCTAACAGTGGGAGTGAATTGTCCAGCCGCAAAACTGCCTTCGTCGACATCCTCGAAAACACAATGATGCCCAAGAAACGCGGCCCCGACGGCAGCCAGGAATTCATCATCAACATGAACAGTACTAGTTCTGAGAGTGTGGACTTTTCTGCTTGTAAAAGAGTGTGTGTTGAGAGAGTTGAGGCTGTAGTTGGGGTAGATGGCATAGTCACTCATGTAACTAAGGAAGTAGATGGGGGAGAGGAAGTGAATCAAGAAAAAAAGAGAGAATCTGTAGGGGAGGGGAGAGTTGTAGGCGAGATCACTAAGGAAGCTACCGACCATGGGGCTGTCGGTCAACTGACGGGCGCGGATGTGAGCGCCCGTCAGGAGTCATGAAAATACTTAGTTGGAACTGTCGGGGTTTGGGTCAACCTCGCACAGTTCAGGAGCTAGTGTGTCTCTCTAAGACGCACCAACCCAATGTTATCTTTCTCTCTGAGACAAGGAAAAATAAAGAATATGTCGAGCGTTTGCGTTATCGATTGGGTATGAGTAATGTTTTTACCTATTCTTTTCCAAGGAAAGGTGGTGGTCTTGCGGTGTTCTGGGATGATTCATATACTATAGAGTTGAACAAATATGGGGAGCATTTCATTGATATGTTCGTCTGTACTGCTAATGGAGCAAAGTGGAGAAGCACCTTTATCTATGGAGAGCCTAAGGCTAGTCAAAGGTACGTCATGTGGGAACTTATGCGGAGAATTAAGCCTATGGGTTCTGGTCCATGGTTCATGGTTGGAGATTTCAATGAAGCGATGTGGCAAAATGAACATTTTTCCCGGAATAAAAGGTCTAATTCTTTGATGGCTGATTTTAGGAGTGTGCTCTCTGATTGTAATCTTTTTGACTTGGGTTTTCATGGTACGCCGTGGACTTATGACAACAAGCAACAGGGTTCCAAAAATGTTAGAGTAAGATTGGACAGAGCTGTTGCATGTCCTCAATGGTCGGCGCTATTTCCGGAGTGCAGGGTGTCTCATATTATTAGCTCAAGATCTGACCATTGCCCTCTGCTCATTCAATTGTTGGGGTTGCCTCGGCAAGGTAAAATTGTTAAACAGCTTAAATACGAGGCATACTGGGAGAGGGAAGGAGTCGTGTTAGAAGAGCATATTAAATCTTGCTGGAATGAAGGTATGTATATTGATGATTTGAAGGATGTGGCTTCTAATCTGAAGAGAATGCTAGGAAAATTGCATGATTGGAGTCGAAAATATATTGGTTATCTTCCTAGAAAGCTTGATTTGGCTAGGAGTAGACTCAAGGTGCTTTATAACAGGAATGATCATGCTGCTGTGATGGAGAAAAAAGCTCTTCTCAAGGAAATGGATGAGTTGCTCTATAAAGAGGAAATGTTATGGAAACAGAGATCGCGGATTGATAAAATTAGATGGGGAGATCGGAATACAAAATTCTTTAGAGCTAAGGCTACTTGGAGAGCAAAGAAATTTTTTATCTCTAGCCTGAAAAGGAATGATGGCACGGTTACTGAGGATGTGCCGGAAATTCATAGCATCACTAATTCGTTTTTAAAAAAGCTGTATACTGGCGATGGTATGGTTGATCCCTCTCTGATCATTCCATTGGTAAAACCTCTTGTCAGCGAGGAAATGAATAGCGAATTATGCAAACCGTTTACGGACCAGGAAATTAGTGATGCTCTCTTTCAAATTGGCCCGCTTAAAGGTCCAGGTCCTGATGGCTTTCCGGCAAGATTTTTTCAGCGTAATTGGGGAGTGTTGAAGGAGGACATTATTCGTGCAGTTAAAAAGTTCTTTGATACAGGTATGATGCCGGAAGGTGTTAATGATACGGTAATTGTTCTTATACCAAAGGTAAAGAACCCCCAATCGATCAAAGAATTTCGGCCTATCAGCCTCTGCAATGTCATTTATAAAATTATCTCAAAGTGCCTCGTGAACAGATTGAGGCCGCTCCTCGATGGTATGATCTCTCCAACACAGAGTGCTTTTATTCCTGGGAGACTGATATCTGATAATGCGCTTATTGCGTTTGAGTGTATGCATTCTTTGAGCACTCTTAAGGATGGGCGGGGTGAGTTTTGTGCGTATAAACTTGATCTAGCTAAGGCTTATGATAGAGTGGATTGGAATTTTCTGAAGTGTATGTTGAGTGCGCTGGGGTTTGCGAGTGGATGGATAAAGTGGATTATGACCTGTGTTACATCTGTGAAATTTTCTGTTCGCTTCAACGGCCAACTCTTGGAGACTTTTACGCCTTCATATCTCCTTATTTATTCTTGTTCGTGGCCGAGGCTCTCTCTGTGTTGTTACAGGATGCGTGTAATAGAGGAGCTCTGCTGGAATTCAAGGTGAACAGGCAAGCGCCGGGTATTTCACATCTATTGTTTGCAGATGACTGTCTTTTATTTTTCAAGGGAGCCATTGATCAAGCGTTGACAATTAAAAATATTATTTCAACCTATGATAAAGGGACTAGCCAATTGTTGAGCCCAGATAAATGCTCTATCATGTTTGGTAAGAAATGTAGTATGGAAGCTCAAGTGGCTGTTATGGTAATTTTGTGCATTACCGCGGAAGGATTTGAGGACAAATATCTTGGTTTACCGGTGCCTCAAGGTCGAATGAAGGCGGGCAAATTTCAATCCACTAAGGACAAAGCCCTCAAAATTCTGTCGGACTGGATAGAGAAATATGCTTCTTGTGGGGCGAAAGAAACGTTGATTAAATCTATTCTACAAGCTCTTCCGGTGTACGCTATGGGTATTTTTAAATTTCCGGCGTCTCTGTGCAAGGAATTATCTCAGATTATAAGGAATTTCTGGTGGGGGGATGAGGAAAACAGAAGGAAGACTCACTGGTTGGCTTGGGATAAGATGACAAAGCCTAAAGCGGAGGGTGGTATGGGTTTCCGGGATCTCAGATTATTTAACCAGGCTCTTTTAGCGAAGCAGGCATGGAGGTTGGTGGTGAATCCGGAATCTCTGTGTGCCAGAGTGATCAAGGCAAAATATTATCCACAGGGGCATATTTTAGACACAGCTTTCCCGCAGTCGGCTTCTCTCACATGGCAAGGTATTCTACATGGGTTGGAGCTGCTTAAATCCAGAGTTATTTGGAGAGTGTGTGATGGGGCTAATATACATATTTGGAGAGATAATTGGCTTCCTAGAGCTTCTGGTCTTAAAATCTCTGCAAGGAAGAATAGAACTAGAGTCAAATGGGTTGAGGAATTGTTCATGAGTGGAGAAAGGAGATGGGATGAGGAGCTGGTTAGGCATCTATTTTACCCTTATGATGCGGAGGAGATTCTGAGGTTGCGGATCCAATCGAATGGGGAGGCGGATTTTGTTGCTTGGCATTATGAAAAGTCAGGGATGTTCTCAGTTAAGAGTGCGTACAAGTTAGCGCTCACCCTTAAGGATAAAAAAGAGGATGAGGGGCAGTCCAGTGAGGCGGTAGGGGCGGAGAGGAAAATTTGGGATATTATTTGGACGGCAAACATTCCTCAGAAGATTCGTATTTTTGCATGGAGGGTTGCTTCCAACAGCTTGGCCGTACAGGTTAATAGAGTGGCGCATCATCAAGCCTCTGTTAGTACGTGTTCTATTTGTGGCATGGAGGATGAAAATACCTTTCATGCGCTTGTCTTGTGCCCGAAGGCGCGTGCGCTTCGCATGGCCATGAGGAACATTTGGGCTCTACCTGCTGAGGAGGTTTTCAGATATACGGGGTATGATTGGTTTATTGTTCTCCGGAGTCAATTAAACCCCGTAACACGAGACCAAATTATATTCTTATTCTGGAGGGCCTGGCACTTGAGAAATGATTTGATTTTTGGTAAAGGAAAGGAATCAGTTTCAGCTTCTGCTTGCTTTGTGGAGAATTATTGGGCGTCCTTTGTTGCATATCATTCTTCGATGCCGGTGGATTTTAAAAATAAAGGAAAAGGTCCGTTGGTTCGGATTAGCGGAGTTCCTAATTCTCTGGAGGTGAGTAGGGGCTGGTCTCCGCCTCCTGCAGGTTGGTTCAAGATTAATGTTGATGCTAGCTTTGTGGAGAGCATTAGAGAAGCCAGTGTAGGGTTGGTGGTCAGGGACGAGGAGGGGGAAGTTATTGTCTCGTCGTGGGATTTCATTGATGCCTGTCAAAGCGTGGAGGAAGCGGAGCTTAGGGCTTGCATTGCCAGTCTCTACATAGGTATTTCTCTTCATAATCCTATAATTTTAGAGACTGATTGCGCTTTTGTGGTTGCGTCTCTTGCATCAGGGGTCTATGACAGGTCTGCTATGCGTGACCTGAAGATGAAAGCGTTGAGCATCTCGAAGTTGATTAGCAATTTTCAATTGTCAAAGATTAGTCGTTCGGCCAATATGGTGGCACATTTAATCGCTAAGTATAGCTTTGGCAATAGATCAGATGGTATTCTTGTAAATGATGTACCGCCCTGTGTGGTGAATATTGTATCGATTGAGTGTACTGGTGTGGTTGGTTAATTAATATAAGGTGGTGTTAAAAAAAAGAAAATATAAGAGAAATAAGAAAAAAAAGCCACCTAGTGGCGAGTGCCAGCGGGCACTATGCTGATGATAAGCGACGCGCCGAAGCCAGGAGCCCATCCAACATGAGGCCGATCCGATCGCGATCACGCTGCCTCGAGAGCGGGTGCCAATGCTGTAGAAAAGCAAGGAATTTGAAGGAGTCGATGCTTTCCGCGGAAAGACCTTCTCAATCACCATCTTATTATGCGTCGTCCACAGAGTCCATGACATTGCCGCAAAAATAAGCCAAAACAGGTGGCGATGTCGCGACTGCTGAAGAGCTCTATGCTGGAGAAAGTTGGCGAGGTTAAGGGCCTCCCAGTTGGGCCCTAACGCCTCGCGGCCGTATGTCCACAATACCCTCGCCGCCGTACAGGAGATAAGGATATGGGTCCCGGTCTCCGGTGTGCGCACAGAGGGGGCACAGGCCATCTCCAGGTCCATGCCGTTTAAGTACCTCTGTCCCCGAGGGGAGGCAATCCTATAATAGCTGCCAAACAAATATCTTAATCTTAAGAGGTAAGGGGGCCTTCCACAGCGGGGATAGCCAAGGCGTGGTCGGCGGTGGGCAGAGGGCTTGATATGCCGTGCTCAGCGAGAACTCCGTCGTTGGTGCAAGCCGCCAAGATACTGTGTCCGGATGATCTGGGAGCACAGATGGTAAGGCGGCTCGCAGTCTAGTCCAATCGCCACTCTCTACTTGTCCAAAGGTACGCCGGAATCAGATGTTTCACCGCCCATCATGGAATGCCGCTGAAATTAGTACAAACGGGTCTACACAAATCGCGAACAAGTCGGGGAAGCGGATACGTCATGGCACAGTACCCAACCATGGGTCTTGCCAAAACTGGATCCCATCCCATTCCCTAAGGAGAAGGAAATCCCTATGCAGATGTCCTCCTTGATCCTTTGGATGGCTCGCCAGAATTGTGAGCCTCCCGGCCGGTTACAAGCCAAGTGAGGCTCACCCTTAAGGTATTTCGCCTGAATGAGCTGTAGCCATCGCCATAGCCCACCTTCGCCACATAGGATCCGCCATACCCATCTCAGCATGAGCGTGGCGTTCATCCGGCGAGACGCAAAAATCCCCAAGCCACCACAGTCCTTGGGCATACATATCTCAGCCCACTTAACCATGTGGTATTTTTGGCGGCCGTCGGCCGCCTGCCAAAAGAACCTAGCGAGATCCTTATCGAAAGCACTATGCACGCCCTCCGGAAGGATATACAACCCCATCATGAACATGGGGAGGCTTGCTAGGTTAGAACTAATAAGGATCGATTTGATCCATTTGGAGGTAAACCGCCATCGCCAGGGCTCAGCCCGCAATGCCACTCGTCCCACCAATGGGGTCGAATGCACTCGTCAAAACTTTCGAGTCTGACATCGGCATTCCCAAGTAGGTGATCGGAAATGAGGTTAGTCTGCAATTTTGGTTATCAGCAATCCGTTGTTGTTCCTCCGCCGGGAAGCCCAAGACGATGACCTCGCTCTTGTCATAATTAATCTTGAGTCCAGACATAGCCTCAAAGCAGAGGAGTAGGAACTTAAGATTAATTATGTCAAGAGCGGACCCTTCCACCATAATCATGGTGTCATCGGTGTACTGCAGGTGGGTGACTCCGCCTCCCGGGATGAGGTGCCCAACAACCCCCGTGAGATGGCCAACCCTCCTAGATTATCTAGGATACCCGCCAATGCATCAACAGTGAGTTGAAGAGAAGAGGGGATATCGGATCCCCTTGCTTCACTCACGCGGAGGATGTAAAGAATGGTCCCACCTCGCCATTAATATTAATTGCCGTTTTGCCCGACCGCACCAACTGCATAATCCAGCTGCACCATCTGTCGCTAAAGCCTCTGCGCTATAAGACTAGCCGCAAGAAGGTCCAGTCTAGCCGATAATAAGCTTTCTGGAAATCCAACTTGAGGAAGACGCCCTTATGACCGCGCGTCCGCACCTCGTGGACAATCTCGTGAAGGGACAAGATCCCGTCATGGATTCGGCGCCCCTTCAAGAATGCTTTCTAGAGTGGGTGATCCAGTTGCTCAGCAATTGGTGCCAATCTAGTCGTCGAGAATATGCGCTCAAGCGTGTTGATAACCGTGATAGGTCTAAAGTGCCTAATATCCGTTACCCCAACTACTTTGGGGATCAAGGTGATGACACCAAAATTTATTCACGACATGTCAAATGTTCCAATGTAGAATTCATGGAACATTGGCATGATCACAGGTTTTAGGACAGTCCAGAATTTCTGGAAGAAGGCGATCGGTAGGCCATCCGGCCCCGATGCCGACCCCGCCTTCATGGCGGCGATCGCCCTACCCACTTCTTCCGGAGAGAACGGGATAGTTAATTCCGTGTTCTCAATATCGGAAACCCTGTCCGCAGGGGACCAAAAGTCCTCCGCCAAGGACACCCCCCCACGGGGTTCCACCGAGAAGATACCCTTAAAAAGGAGTAAATGTGGGCTCTAATCTCATCTGGGTGTTCCAGGAGGGTATTTCCTATAACATCCCCAGCATCACACTACAGTGATCACCTCTTAATCCTGCCAAGTCATCATTATTATGCCCTAAGAAAAATAGTTAAGTAATAATCCAACATCAAATACAAATTTCATTTGGAATTCAAATAATTACTTCTTTCGATAATTAATCAAAATAGTTCATAATATTGTAAATAATCCCAAATCTATTCTAAAAATAAAACCAACATTAATTGAGACTCCAAAAATGCTCCTAGCTATTTTTGAAAGACCCAACAACACCCTTCCATGACTTTTAAATTCCAACCATAAATCAAATGAATTCAAATGAGGTTCAAACTTTTCGTAGCAGTGCACAATATTCCCTTGAAATTGTTTTGACCAGCGGCACATTTTTGGCAAAGTCATTGATGGCTTAAAATAAATGCAAACAAAAATAAGAAAAACTAAATAAAACAGAAAAGTAAAAGAAGAAAGAAACCCCCGCTTCCCCCACTGGGCCTCGACCTAGCCGGCCCAGTCGGCCACCTCACCAGGCCGGCCCACCTCTCCCCCCTTATCCCCCACCCCGACCGGAGCCCTAACCCCGCACGACCCCCACTCCCATCGCTCCTCTCCTCCCCCTCGTCTGGATCTGGATCGGGAGGAGCCCGACCCCATCGCCCCTGCGCCAGGCGCCCGATGCCGCCTCGCCCCTACGCCCCGTCGCCGGAACCTCGCCGGACCGCTTTCCCGCCGGACCGCTCCGTCCTCGACCTCCTCCTCATCGGCTCCATCAACCCTCGCCGCCCCCTCTTCCCTCCATTGTCGGTGAGAACCAGCCGTCTCCCCCATCCCTCTCTGCCCGTCCACACCCGCGCCGTCCCAGGCCGCGCGCACCGCGCTCGCCGCCTTCCACCGGTGCCCAGGCCGGGCCGCGCCCCGCACTGCCCCTGGTGTCCCTGCGCGCCGCCGTCGTCGTGTCCCTGCTCCGCCACCGTCCGCGCTCGGCCTCCCTCCCTCCCGTGCGCTCGCCGTCTCGCCTCACCCCGCACTGCGCCCTGCCGCTCGCCTCGCAGCGCCAGGCCGCGCCGCCACGCCCCCGCTCTACTGCGCTGCTCCTCGGCTCGAATGCCTGCAGCTCGCGCCGTGCCAACCGCGCCCGCACACCACGGCGCCCTGGCTGCGACCTGCGCCCCTGGCCGCACGCGCTCCGGCGCCCGCTCGCGGCAGCCACCGCCCCGCGCCGTCCCGCTGCTCCCTTGACCGCACCGGCGCCCCATCCCGCGCTCGCCTACGCCGGCTGCCGCCTCCACCGCGGCCCCTCGATAGCCGCCGCCCGGACTCGCCCAAGTCGGGCGCCCACTAACCCGGCGCCCAGCACCCGTTTACTCGCCCGGTTGGCCCCAGGCCAATGACAGCCGGGCTCCACGCCCCTTTAAAAAAAAGAATTAAAAAATATAATAGTTAATTAATTAATTAGTTAAATGATTAATTAACTTAATTAAGTCTGATAAATTAACCTAATCACTAATTAACCTAACTAATTCTGTTTAGTTAAGGTGAGGCAATGACGAATGGGCCCCACCCATAAGTTGACCTAGTCAAACGCACTGTTGACTACTGACGTCATTATGATGTGAGGCTGATGCAATAAATTCATTTTTTCGAATTAAAATAATTTTAGGAAATGAATTAAAACTTTAAAAATTAATATAAAATAATCCGTAACTCGGATGAAAAAACTTTCTACATGAAAGTTGCTCAGAACGACAAGATGAATCCGAATTAGCAGTCCGTTCGTCTGCCACACGTCCCTAGCATAGCGAACATGCAACCGTCCCCCTCCGTTTCATCTGTCCGAAAATGCCAAACTTCGGGAAAACATTCCCGGGTGTTTTCCCTCTTCACCTATATCGTGTAGCACCGCGTTAGAACACCCCTAGCTTTGCGTATTGTCATGTCATGTTCTTGTTTGCTTTATATTTACTATTTCTTCCCCCTCTTCTCTCTCGGTAGACCCCGCTACAGACGCAGTTCCCGAGACCGACGCAGCTCAGGAGCCCGACGACGCTGTTGACGACCTTGCCTTTTCCACCGAGCAACCATGCAAGCGCCCCCCCTTGAGCATGCCTATATCGCCAATTCTCTTATCTCTTGCGCTTGCATTAGAATTGCTGCTGCTACTGCTTTACCTATTCTGATGCATAGCCTGTTTATTGTAACCTGCTATTGATACCTTACCTGCTTATCCTAAACTGCTTAGTCTAGGCTGGGTAGAGACCCACCAGAGACCTCACCTTGTCCCCAGTTGCCCCGCTGGATTATCAGAAGACCCGATCAACGGGATCGAAGACCAGACCCCGGCACCGCACATCACCCCCTTAGTTGTACGACACTGCAATGTTACTATCGAGTGCCGAGGGTGATATCTCGTATAGCACTTCTGATGTTAACTCTGTAGAGTAGCTATTCGGTTGTGGTCATCGAGGGTGATTCCTCTTTCACCACTCCCGATAACGACGCTGTCGTGCAACACCTCAAGTGTGAACCCATCGAGGGTGGTTCCTCCGAGTTCACCTTGACGGATACATCGAGTAGGAATCCAACAAGGGTGATTCCTCGGATTCCTCAGATGTTATGGACACACGGATACTTGGACTTTACAACTGATACTTGGAAAGGCGGGTCGACCCTGAGGGGTACCCGGGAATGATGGGGTGTCGGGTTGACCAGGAATTTACCCGTGAGATATTTACGAGGCGCGGCCGGGCATTCTTAGCCCTTGCAGCAAGTCCTCGAGACGGGGCGACGGGGTCACATCGATCGTGAGTCTCTGCTCGTTACCGCACCCCCAAGGTACTAACGATTTGGATATTTGATTCGAGTGGGCCTCTGGCCCGATAGCACTAACCATCACGTGGGAATAGTTATGGGCACTCTACATCGTATGCATCAGCCGAAAGCTTTGTCAGACGTCCAGTTCAGCATGGCGGAACGGACGGACCGGCACCATCCTATAGTGGTGGTGCCTGGCTTCACCATGTGCGCAACGACCCGGAGTGCAAAGGGCGATGGCCTAAGACCCCTGAGTGCTTAGGATGTAGACCGGCGGGGACCTCTTTGCTGAGCTCTAGGTAGGGTTGCGGTGTGTCGTTTGGCCGAGGCCGGGCATGACCCAGGAAAGTGTGTCCGACCGGAGTTAAGCGAGTGTGGTGGGTAAGTTGGTGCACCCCTGTAGGGAAGAAAACATCTATCGATAGCCTGTCCTACGGTAACGGACACTCGGAGTTGTATCCCGATCGATACAACTAGAACTTGAGATGATACCTGGATATGTGGCTTCGGGATCACTTTCTTGCAGGGAGTCAAGGAAGGATCTCTGGGCGAGGTTGATGACCGCATGGCTCTGGGATTGCTTTCTCGCAGAGAGTCGAGAAAGGATCTCTGGGTGAGGTTGAGACTTATTAATACTGCTACTTTATACTGTGCTGATCTACTCTCTTCTATTGCTGCAAGACCGCTGAAGATGCTAGTCTTCGATAGGACTAGGCTTTCCTCTCTATTCTGGCATTTCTGCAGCCCAGTCCACATATATAGCCTTCCTTTGATAATGTTGCATATGTAGTGTAGATCCTTGCTTGTTGAGTACTTCGGAGTACTCACAGTTGCTTTGCTTTCTTTTTCTCCCCCTATCAGTTTGTCGTGACCAGATGACGGAGCCCCTAAGATAGCTGGCCCACCGACGACTACTGCTACCACCTCAAGAGTGGTTACTTTTACGAGCTGGCCGACGACCAGGAGTAGGATCGGAGGGTCCCAGGCAGGAGGCCTGCGCCTTTTGATCGTAGTGTTTTCTTTTGCCCCGCCTTTCTAAAGGCCTTTCTGTTTCTCTTTTATATCTGTACTCAAATATCTGATGCTTCCGCTGACGCTTGTATGCCATCGAGCTATGTATTCGAGCCCTCGAGGCCCTGGCTTGTAATATAAAGCTTGTATGACTTTATTTATGTTTTAGAGTTGTGTTGTGATATCCTCAAGTGAGTCCTTAGGCTTGATCGTGTGCATTTGCGTGTATGATTAGTGCACGATTAAGCCGGGGGCATCACAGGTTGGTATCAGAGCCGACTGCCTGTAGGAATCCCCCTTTCCAACTCCTTGGCCGAAGTTGAGTCTAGTATTTGAAAATTGTTTTACTAACTTGGCTGTGTGGCTTACGGGCCCACGTCGCCGAATGGGTGGTATTAGGATCTTTTATTTCTCGTCTATACTCTGGGACTCTTATATCTCTTCTATTCGGGTTAAATGAATTTACTAACTACATTAGGTTCTCGTAACGACTTTCCCCGGAGAGCCCCTTCATTCCGGATGGTTGCCTGCTTCACCAGAAGACTCTGAAGATACTTCTCGAAGTTCCCGAGACCATTAGGCCTACTGCTCTTGCAAGTTCCCTACTACCGATAATCACTGTGGATAGCTGCACATCCTTGCCGTTTGAATCTTCATTCCCAGTTACTTCTGTATGTACAAGATACCCTGTAATACTCTTCGTTAATTTGAGAATTCTTCGAACCTACTGCCTTGCAGTTCCTATCCGCTTGAAAACACCTACGAGTAAATATTCATACTTACCGGGGATTCGTTCATCCCCAGTTGTTAATGTGTTTCTCAAAATACTTCGTAATGCTATCCGTTCTTTCGAGAACCCTCTGCAACCTATTGCTTTGGAAAGTCTTGCTTGCCTGCATTGTGTTTAATTCCATATGTCTAGCAATATTCATTAACCTCCGTTGCCTCTATCATTTTGAGCTCCTCGATTCATTATGTTGCGAATTCTCGCAATCATCAGTCGAACCCTGAAATTTGTTCTTCCTGCTCAGACGTCATTTTGGACCTGAGCGGGTTCTCGGGCAATCAAGTTGCAATGATTGTCCATCTATTCTATTCTACTTACCCATATTTTCATCCGAGCGTCTCCTTCTGATCCCTTGCTTTGGAAATCATAAACCCTTTATAATTGAACACCGAATTATTCAGTTGCTACTACAATCCGATGCCTTTCCATTCTTCTTCTTCTATTTGAGTACCGATACTCACATAAGATCCTTTGCCGACCAACTGATCTTTTGTTGGGTTATTATCCGACAGCGTCTTTCATATTTAATAATCTTGCGAGTCCGTTTCTCGGATACATAACACCTTTGGTAAATGGTATCCTCTGTC